>MU839421.1:0-439191 GCA_030685255.1 Podospora conica | reverse complement strand
CGTCGACGGAGGTCTAGCGAGTTAGATTTCGATAAGTAAAAGAGTAAGTATTTAATAAGCGGCTAGGAGAGCGTTAGCGAGTAGGAGTTAAGTCTTAACAGACCTAAGCAGGGCCTGGGAGAAGGCGTCGACGGAGGTCTAGCGAGTTAGATTTCGATAAGTAAAAGAGTAAGTATTTAATAAGCGGCTAGGAGAGCGTTAGCGAGTAGGAGTTAAGTCTTAACGGACCTAAGTAGGGCCTAGGAGAAGGCGTCGACGGAGGTTTAACGAGTTAGAGTTCGATAAGTAAAAGAGCGAGTATTTAATAAGCAGCTAGGAGAGCGTTAGCGAGTAGGAGTTAAGTCTTAACGGACTTAAGTAGGGCCTAGGAGAAGGCGTCGACGGAAAGAAATAAAAGCTTAATATATCGAATTTAATAAATTAAAAAAGGGGAGAGTTTAGTAACCTAGGGTTAGGAAAGCGAGCGTCCTAACGGGTAAAAGTCGACGTATCTAAATATATAGAATACGACGTAACTAGCGGAGCTTAGAGAGGGTGCTTAACGGTATCTAAATCCTAATCTTTAAATTTACGGACCGCTAGGTAGGGTATCTACCGATGTCCGCGAACTGTAAGGAGGCCTAGGTACCTAGGCGGTCTACCTCTAACGGACTAATTACTATATATATAAGGATAGTAAACGACCGATCGGATAGGAAGCCTAGGAGTATACTAGTAAACGAGATTTACGATATCGGCTTTCGTCGGATCCCTCGTAAGACGGCCTTACTCGCGAGTAGCGAGTCGTTAACCTAGCCGGCGTCGTAGCCGTCGAGGATATTCCGCTCGTCCTTCTCCTCTACTAGATTAACGAGTATAACCCGCCCTACCTAGCCGCCTAGTCGGATATTAATAGTAACGTATAATTACCGCGCTCTATCTTCCTATCTCTATATAGGTAGGCGCTTATATAGGCTAGCTAGGATCGCGGTAATATCCGCCGACCGGAGCAGGCGGTCCCGCGGGCGGTTAATACGTCTAGGCCTCCTATAGCCGAGGTTAGGATCGTTTAGGACGGTTAGGTCGACGAGCTAGCCGGGGGCGTACTCGCTAACTATATACCTAAGCGGGTACTAAGTATTTACGAAGTAGCTAACGGTACGTATAATGAGCCGGTCTATAATATCTAATACCTCCGAACCTTTATAGCCGTATAGGACTACGTATACGTTAATACCGCGCGCTACTACCCTAAATAGCGTATCTAAGATATAGTCGGGGCTTTAGAAGTCGTAATTACCGAAGACGCGATCTATATAAAAGCGGCATACCTCCTATATATCCGGATAAAGTACCTCGATCGTACTAGGGCTAGGGAAGTAAGCCTAGAAAAGCTCCTAGCCGACCTCGCTATCTAGGTCTAGGCGTATATAGTATACTACTATAAGCCTCTTTACGCCGGACTAGGTACTTTATCCTTATAAAACTACCGTCGCTTACCCCCGTTATACTATCGTATCTTATCCCTACGGCGTTCTTTATCTCCTATTTACGATAATCTCCTACCCCGTCTATATACCGATTACCGAGGGTACGAAGTCGTATATACTTCCGGGGGTAACGGCGCGGGTAGTTACGAAAGGAGCGGGGCGTACGTTAGGATTATTCTATTTACCGTCTAGCGATAAGGCCGTTAGGCGGGCTTTATACGTACTTTCTAGGGGGCCGTAAGTAACGGCGCCGGTATTTCGGGTAGTTACGAGAGGAGTAAGGCGTACGTTAGGATTACTCCGTTTACTATCTAGCGATAAGGTCGTTACGCGGGCTTTAGATATACTTTCGGGGGGGGCGTGGGAGAGGGCGTTAGTATTTCGCGTACTTACGAGATCGGGTAGCAGGATCTTAGCGCCTATCTCTAATAATGCGACCGTTTAGAAGACGCTAGCAGGTATCCGGGATAGTTATAATAACAGGGTATCCGTATATTTGCTAATTAATAACGGACGAGCGGATAGAACGGATCTATATATCTAAGTTAATAAGCGTTAGCCGATAAAAGCCTTTTAATTTAAAAGGCTTAACGCCGCTTCCCGAGATATTAACCCGTTATCGTAGATCGGCTTCCCTTTGTAATTAGCCTTCGCAAAGGGCGACTATAAATAGCTATATAATAGGTATAGTAATCTATAATTAGTTTTGTAGGGATAAAAGCTTTATCCTAATCCTAGCGGGACGAAGATAACGCCCCCTAAGAATATAAGTCCCCTCTCTTCGCGTTTAAGAAGAAGGTTCGGAGGACTACGTAACTTAAACCTCTCCTAATTCCCTACCCTTTAATCCTCTATTCGTCTCCGCCGCTACGATACCGCTGGTACTATCGGGCTAGGTATTCTTCTTCCCCCGTATAGTCGGTATAAGTAGCTAGAACTAAAACGAGCTTATTAGTCTCTATAAAGCTCGTAAAATCGAAATCTCTTAGCCTATAGCCTAGGATATAAAGATAGCGTAGCTAGCCCTTTAGGAGCTTAAACTACCGACGGACGACCCGCTTCTCTAGGAAATCGCCGAGATAACCCGTATAACGGTCGTTAAGCTATAAGTTAAGATAAACTTTTAAAGTAGAAGTTATAGGAAGCTCGTCGAACGGTTCGTTAACCGTTAACTTACCTAATATACTAAGCTACCGTAGGCTATATAACTCGCCGAGTAAGAGTTCGTCGACCCCGTTATTAGACCGATTTCCTAGCTAACGAGGCCGTTTATAGAGTAATTCCTACGCCCGAGCCGTTATACTAGGTATCCTTCTTCCCCTATTTAACTAGGATAGTATACGACTAAAAGGATAAGCTTATCGCTTTCTATATAGCCTATAGGATTAGTACCGCTCCGCCTATCGACTACGGCGCCTTAATAGTACGGCTAGCTCTTTAAAAGTTTAACTTACTAGTAGACGGCCCTCTCCTCGGGAAGATTATAGATATAGCCCGTATATCGTTAACGGAGATATAAGCTAAGCTAAACTAAGTACTCCCGACGCGCGAAGGGATACTCTAGAAGATAATTAATAATAAGATCGACGAATACTTCTTTAGGTTCCCGCCCGTTACGCCTATAGGTATAGCTTATAATAATAAGGGTTAGCCTATAGAGATTCCCGATTCGTAGGAGGAGGCCCCCTTTTTAATTCGCGGGCCTTCCCCGGAGCTTTAAGTAGACTAGATACTACTAGGTACTATAAGCGGAATATTAGACGTTAAGGAGGAATGTCGACGTAATATATACCTAGCTTTAAGATTAAATAGATATTATCGAGCTATATCGTAATATATATCGGAATATCGGGTAATACTAATTTCCTCTTCCTCTATAGCCCTTACTATCGGTTAGGTCGGGGATAACGTTAGGCTTAGTAGCTAGTATACTCGCCCTTACCGTCGGTTAGGTCGGGGACGACGCTCCTAGTAGTTAGTATACTCGCCCTTATTATCGGCTAGATCGGGGACGAAGGTCCCTTTAACGTAGGGGATTAGTAGGATAGGTATAAGGTATGTCCTCGTTAGTTCTAGCGTAATAAAGGTAAAGTCGTCTTTTCTCCGTCCTAGGGTAGTACTTAGGTACTATAGGCGGTAAAGGTCTAGGGACTTATTAAGGTTAGGCTCGGGTCCGGAATAGTTAACGGCGTTATCGTATAGTTAGTATGTACCTTTACGGTAGCTAGAAAGGTCGAGACGTAGCTAAACTTTACCTTATATTATATTATATACTATATAGACTTCTACTTATAAATAGTTTTATCGCGTAGGCGGCTAAAATAACTTTTCCGTAGGTAATAGGCGTATCGTATCTAGTAGTACGTACTACCTTAAATTTAGTTAGGCGGCTACGGGGTTTCTACTACCTTAGAACTAGCTACCTTTATAAAGGTAGAATACCCTACCTTACTAGTTATTTCGAGTCGATTTAGTACGATACCTTAAGTCTTCGAGGCGTCGTACTAGCGGTACCTTATCTCGTACTCCTCCTCCGGGTAGTTAAAACGTCGGTAGTATAACGTAAAGTCGCTATACTAAGACTAGATAGCTAGTAAGCGGTATAGCGTCTAGCGGCTAAGCGTTTCTAGCTCGCCTAAGTAGTCTACGCTAAAGGACAGCCCCTAATTTCGATAGTAGTTAGACAGAGAGGGTTCTAGCTTACTTTAAGCGTCCTCCCGTAAAGCCCGGATTAGCTTTCGTATCTGTATCTTTATACCTGCTAGTATCGGCCCGCTAGCCGGGTCGACCTCCTTATCCAAGCCGGCCTTAGCTATAAAGTCGGTAAACTCGTTCCCCTCGATATCTATGTGCCCCGGGGCCCATTTGACCTACGTCCCTGCACAGGGCGGCGTTAGGGTAGGTCCTCCAGACCGGCAGCGTAGCGCGGTATGCCGTGTGGATGACCTTTTCGATCCGGCGGATATGCTATCCGAGCCGGGCGCTCGTCTCCGCCTTACCGTTACGCACTTGGCTACTTACCGGCTTCGTACGACCGCCGTACCAGCACTCAGCTCCGAACAAGGCGGTAGGGATAACGATGGAGATAATGGCCGTACGCAGGGCGTAGGCCGGGGGTCCGTTCTTCGTATTAGCGAGGCCGCAGATGTATCGGGCGACCTTCTCGGCCGCCGTATATCGTTCTATAACGTACCGCCGGAAGGTAAGTTTCCTGTCGAACTAGACGCCGAGCTAGCGTACGGCCCCCGGTTTAGGGGCCGCCTCGCCTAGCTGTACGGCTGGTGTACTAACCGGCTGGATAGTCTACTCCCTGTTAATGTAGATGGGAGGGTTGCCGGTATTCCTGCTTCTTACGAAGTGGATGGCTTCGGTCTTCTTCATGGAGAAAAAGATCTTATTCTTCTTGCCGTACTCGATAATGTCCCGGGCGGCCTTGCCGGCCTCTCGGGCGCTCCGGTCCAGCTTACCGCTCTTATTAACGCGGTAGACGGAGATGTCGTCCGCGTAGTAAAACCAGGTTAGGGGGTCGATCTGCATTAGCTCTACGAGGTAGAGGATATAGAGAATGGGCGATAGAGGAGAGCCCTAGGGGGTGCCGTACGGCACCGGGAGGGTCTCGGTAAAGCAGCCGTCGAGGCGGGCCTTAATCGACCGGCCGGTAAGGAACGACTATACGAACTTAAGGACAGGCAGCGGCCAGCCCTATTTCCTTATTCGTTCCAGCAGCCTACGGAAGAGGAGCGCGTCAAAGGCTCCTTAGACGTCCAGGAGGATAAGTATTACCACCCACCCTCGTGAGAATGCCCACTCCATGTCGTGCGTAAAGGCGGCGGCGAGGTCCGTCGCCGACCGTTAGGGCAGCGCACTTCCAGGCCGCCGGGTAGTATCCGGCCGTCAGGCACTTGTTAAAGAGCTTAGTCAAGAAGGGCCCGACCTTATCCCAACAGAGCTTAAGGAGTACGACCGTAGTCTAGTCCATTCCGGGGGTCATACTTACATAATCACGGTAGTAAGGTAGAAAGCGCGGTAAAGCAGGGAAACCCCTAAGCGCCTAGGGCGAACCGATTTCTATAGGGATACTACCCCGAATATAAACTTAAATAAGCGGGGACTACCCGACTAACCGCCCGCATTTACTCCTCCCCGGCCTCCTCGTCCTCCTCCTCCTCGCCGAAGGCGAGTATCTCTATCTTAGTAAAGGCTAAGGTAGTCTCGGAGAGAGCGCCCTACTCCAGGCACCCGACTAGTACTAGCGCCGCGTTAAGGAAGTCGGCGGCCTCGGTAGGGTAGCCCGGGGGGGCTAGACCTATTTCCTCTATAAGGAGGTTATAACGTACGCCGGCGCGTATATCGCTTAAAGTAATTTTTTATTTCGTATATAAAAATAGTTAGCTTATTTAAACTAGGCTATAATAAGGGAGAAACTTATAATAGCCGCGTCTCTCGGACTTAAGCGAAAATATAGCTCCGCTAAGTACCCTACTTAAGGGCGTATCTACCGGGGTACGAGAGGATAGTACCCGCCGCGAGAGATAGTACGGGCGTACTAGCTAAGGTATCCGACGATACTAAGGTAACTATATTTACCTTCTTTATTTAAAATAAAGCTAAGGGTCTTTATATATATAGTAAGTATAGGCTCGCCTATATCGTAAGCCTTATTCTCGACGCTATTACTAATATTAGCTAGTAAGTTAAATAAATAGGGTATACCGCCTATGTAATAATTCCTCCGGGGTAGAGAGATATAACGATACCTATATCGTTATTTACCCTCTTCTCCTCCTTATCGTCCTACCCGATAACCGGAACGATCGGTAACGAAGGGGTAACGGCGGGCTATAAGGGGTTAACGGGGCGCTTACCTAGGCGTACAAGGCGTAAGTCCTTATCGTATATAGTAAACGCGATAGCGGTACCCTCGTCGTAAATATTAACCTTTAAAGAGGCGGGCGTAGGCGAGGTAGGCGCGGACGAGGTAGGCGTAGACGAGAAAGGGGAGGAGGAGGGAGTACGCTCTTCGGCGACGGCTATAATAGTATCGGCGGCGGCGAGGATAGCTTTATCGTTGTCGGTAAGGGGGGAACCTATCTCCTCGTCGTTATCGGAAATAAGCGGGCGAGTATTATCGTCGTTATCGGAGGTAACGGCCCTTATATAGGGCTTCTAGGTAAAGGGCGGCGGAAGTATCTTAGCGATATTATTATAAAAGGGTAGGATTAAGTCCTCGCCTTAGTAAGTAGTAACGGCGGGGGGGGACTCGACGCGTTACTTCCTACGAAAATCCCCGTTAGTAAATACGACTAAGGGCGACCGCTATTAAGGAACTTACTTCTTAAGGGACGCCTAGGGGTAAGAATCTTTCTTTAATCTAGAAGAGTATTAGAAGTAACCTAGCTAAGTAGATTATATAATATACGACGAGCTAAATAGGCGGCGGGAGATTAACCCGCGTATAGGGCGCTAAGCTAAGAAACTATTACGAGGCGAGTTAGCTACGTACGCTAAGATATACTACTAAAGCCCTAGTCGCGTTATATAGGGACTAACCGCTCCCGGTTAGGTAAGCTATTTAGCTAGGGCGATACCTTACAACTACGACCCTATAATAGTACGCGTACGCGCTAAAGCGACTAGGAAAAAGGGAATTTAGGGAAGAGGATAAGAGGGTAAACTTATATATCGTCGTCTAACTCCGAAGAGCTATTATCGCGGAGGCGGCGGGGAGTACGTAAAACTATCTTGAAAATCGTAGCTTAGTAGGGAAGAGGTTCTAAATTAGTAGGTTAATCGGAGAATTAAATTTTAAAGGGGTATCGGATACGGGGGAGGTCTGTACTTTTAGTAGATAAGGTTTACTACGAGGAGCCCTTAGAATACTACGACTACTACGACTATTACGACTACTATAAATACTACGAGAAGCCCCTAGAATACTACGACTATTACGACTACTACGAGAAGCCCCTAGAATACTACGACTACTACGACTACTACGACTACTACGACTACTACGAAACTGCGTCTACCCTACCCCTCGTTACTACGGCCGTTACAGTATAGTTAGATATCCCTAACGTTACCTACGATTAACTATAAGTTACGTCCTATACGCGACGAAAGTATTAAAGCCGAGGGCGACGATTTAACTACCCGCCTATCCTCCGCTATCGCTATACGAGGGATCCCCCTCGTAGCGTAGGGGCTATAGGTAGCGAACTCGCTCGCTTTACCCCTCGTAGCGATAACGGAGCTACTATAATTAGTAGTACTAGTAGTACTAGTACCCGTACCCGTAGTACTCGTAGTGCTCCTTATAGTAGTCGTAGTAGTCGTAGTAGTCGTAGTATTCTAGGGGCTCCTAGTATTCTAGGGGCTCCTCGTAGTACTTATAGTACTCGTAGTAGTCGTAATAGTCGTAGTAGTCGTAGTGTTCTAGGGGCTCCTAGTATTCTAAAGGCTCCTCGTAGTACTTATAGTAGTCGTAGTAGTCGTAGTACTCGTAGTACTCGTAGTAGTCTAACATTAACTATACCAGATCGGGAAGTAAATTATAAAGAATATATTTACGCCGATCCCTATATAAAGTATACGGCTTCCTACATCGTAAAATAGTATATATTAACGCCCCCGGACGAACTAGTAAAATAGGTTAATAGCGAGGCCGATAGTTCTTAGGAAGGTAGGCCCCGCGGTTATTAAGAAGAGCTATTAAAGGTCGCCGGAGCTCTAGAAGGGAAGTATAACGTCGATAAGCACCCGTAGACAGAAGGGGATATTAAAGGTCGCTATTATTAAAGCGGTAAACCGGTTAAAAGGAATAGTATAGTTAATAACCGCGATAGTAAGGATAATTACTTAAATAAGTACTAGTATCTTCGGTAGACTAGACGATAGCTTAGTCGCTACGCTAGTAGTCTATTTTAAAGGTTTTATACTACTCTCGTAGTCCCGTTTATATCGACTAAGTTAGGCTTTATACCTTAAGCTTACTTTCCAACTATCTACCTAGAGGAATAGATAGTCGTTAACGAGTACCGCTTAGGAGTAAAGTCTTATAATATTATATCTGTCGTCCTTTAAGAGGGGTGGCCGCCGGATCCTCCGATAAAAGTAGTAGGTAAATATATTCTCTTAATTATATACCGTTATCTACTAGAGATAGTATAGCGTGGCTTTTACAGTAAACCCCTCCTATATATTTAGATAAGCTATATAGAAGTCCGGCTATATAATCTCTACTATACCGAATACTATAGCTAGACTAACGCTTAACCCGGTTGTAAAGATATAGTTTCGTATTATCCGGACGTCCGCGTAGTAGTAGTTAAAGATCGAAAGGACGATAAGAAGGTTAGTAAACGATATCGCCGGTATACGGAATAGGCCTAACGGTAACCCTTAATACTAGTATATAATCTCGAACTAGTAATAAATACCGAGGGCGATAACGTATAAGAAACGAAAAAGCTACTCCTCCTAACGGTTTATAATAACGCCCTACCGCTACTACTTCTCCTACGTCTCGAGAGTATATCTATAAATATCGAAATACCGTCTAGCCGTAGGCGAAAGGTATTATAAGTCGCTAATATCGCCGAATATTCGATCCCTCTCGTAACGGAACGAAGTACCTAGTAATATATAAAGTTCTATCCTAGGTCCCGTATAAGTAAATTGTATAAGACTCTCCTATAGTATAGTTATTCTCCCCCGCCCCTACTCTACTCTAAGGATACCTTCTCTCTCGGGGTATTTACTAAGGTCGATACTAAGCTTTTTATTAAGCCTATCGAGACGATTCTAGTACTTTTCGCTAGGCGGATAGGACTTATATAGTATAGAAATCGTATCGTATAGGTTCGTAGGGACCGTTATACCCTCGGGGAGTACCGCGTTAAGGATACGGTTCCGATTATCATCCTTAAACTCGGACCGTAAGGTATAAATATAAATAGCCTTATAATAGACGCTTAAGGTAACGTAGAATATACTCTTCTTATAGACGAAGGTAATTAGCCGAGATATTACCCCGTCTAAGTAAGATCTTATCGTATCTAGGAAACGGTAGTAAAGTATACCGTATTTAATATCGGTATAGGAGTTAGTATAACGTACTATAGCGAAATAACTTTATAGCGGGCGCTTACGAATTCGGGATTAGCGAGATAGTTTACTAAAAGAAGGTATTACCGAAGGTAAAATATAAGACGTCCAGAAGGAAAAGACCTCTAGGACCGATAAAGGTAGGCGAGGGCTAGATACCCTATCGCCTACCTATCCTAGGGTAGCGCCCCTACACCCGTAGTTTATATAGTATATAAAAAAGCGTCTTTCGATACTACGCCGATAGTACTATCTTTTATATAGTACTCGCGTCCGCTAGGTTAATCTAGTAAATAAGGATCTCGTTTATCTATATAGGGAGAGCTATCGTAGTTAGGGCGGTAGAAAGGGTTTTAATTTGTAAAAAGTATACGACGGCTAGCTAGACCGAAGTACCTTAATCCTTTTTCTCTTAAGGCCCGCTAGAACCCTTATCCTACTATAAGACGATAATAACTAGGGTAGCTAATCTTAGTTATCGTTATTATACGATAAGATAAAGACCGGTAGACCTTTTCTATATAGGAAATACTTTATATATATCCGGAGCTCGGAACCCTTATCTAAAAAACTAATTATCTAAAAGCATCCCCGACATCCTTCGTAAATACTTATCTACCTAACCTTCCGGATAACCCGCCAGACTTATTATTATCCGTTCCTATCCTCCTATAAAGGTTTATCTAAAATACTTCCTACTATCCTTAAGGTCTAAAGCGGACCCCTTCCTCGGCAAAACTCGATCGTAGGTTATTATCTTACCTCCCGGGATAGGCTTCTAATAACTTAACTAATCTCGTAAAGCGAGGTCGGGAATCCGCCTAGAACTTAAAGGTCTTATAGGTCGGTATCGAACTTATTATCTAGTTTAAGAGGTTTATTAATTTATTAAAGTTATACTAAGAGGAAGACGCCGGAAGTTAAGCGGGTACGGGGTAAGGTAGCGCCGATAAGGCTAAGGTAGCTTAACGGGAGGCTAGTCGAGAGAGAGTCTTTATCGGGTAAGCTTACGAGACTCGATAAGGATAGTACTCCTCCGCCGGGCGGGGATAAGCCTCCGGGGTTTATAGGTACCCCTATATCGTAGGTACTTATTACTATTAACGCCCGGGAGGGTAATATAACTTAAGGAGTTACTATTACCCTTAATAATACGGAGGTAACGATATAACAGGCTATTATTACTAGTACTTAAAAGGGGGAAAGTATACCTTATCGTCGTTCGGCTCGGTCTTACTATAGCGATCCTCTCTCGTCTCGGGGTAGATACGTTAAGTAGTCTTCTCTTAGTATTTCTCCTATCGGGGATCTGGAATAGCTATTAGTAATATCTACGATATCTGTAAAACGGCGGTAGATACGTACTAGCGATGTTAGCTACGTATAACTATATATACTCTTAGTCGCTAGCTATATTTAGCTAATTAAAGGAACGGCCGGGGTTCTCTTAAGTACCCCTAGTAGGTACGGCCTTAGGGGGTTAGCTAAAGAGTATCGGTTAAGTTAAGGCTTATCCGAGTAGTATTAGATAGGTTAAGCCCTAGCTAAAAAGCGTCGGTTACGTTAAGTCCTAGCTTATCTAGGTAGGGTAGCTAAAGAACGCCGGCTAGGTTAAGTCCTAGCCTATCTAGGTAGGCTGGCTAAAGAGCGCCGGCTAGGTTAAGTCCTAGCGTATCTAGTAAGTAGGCTAGCTAAAAAGCGCCGGCTAAGTTAAGGTATATCCGAGTAGCGTTAGGTAGGCTAAACCCTAGCTAAAGAGTATCTACTAGGCTAAAGCGTAGTAAGTAGGCTAGCCGAAAAGCGTCGGCTAGGTTAAAGCCTAGTAAAAGGGCCTTAACTAGGTTAAAGCCTAGTAAGTAGGCTAGCTAAAAAGTATCGGCTAGGTTAAAGCCTTTTAAAAGGGCCTTAACTAGGTTAAAGCCTAGTAAGTAGGCTAGCTAAAGAGCGTCGGCTAAGTTAAAGCCTAGTAGAAGGGCCTTAACTAGGTTAGAGCCTAGTAAGTAGGCTAACTTAAGGCCCGGTAGAAGGGCTTTAGCTAGGCTAAAGCCTAGTAAGTAGGCTAGCTAAAGAGCGTCGGCTAGGTTAACGTCTAGTAGAACGGCTTCGGCTAATAAGTAGACTAGCTAAGGTACTTCTAGGGGAGCGCGCTCGATAGAGATATTAGAAGTTACGGAAGAGTAGGAATAGGCCTGCCGTCCTTAAAGCTCTCGAGAATAGCGGTATAGATATCGGCCTTAATACTCTACGGTCCGTTTAATCTAATATCCGCTACTATAGAGATTATAAAACCTTTATTCTACTAGACGAAGAAGGCTATAAACGGTTAGGTACTACGCTAGAGCGGCCTATTAATCTCTATATCGTATATAAATAGGATAGCGATATAGTTATACTTATATACCTTATTATTACCGGGGGTCGGATAAACCGTAATCTCGCGGTAACGGTAGCTACGGGATAGTAACTAAAGCTCGCGCTTTTAAAGGTTAACATATTTAGCGAGGGGCGCCGGGAGGCCTATACGAGACGAGTCCTCGCTATCGGATATTATAATTTCCGTATCTATAGTATCCCTAGCTATAAGAATTAATTCTATATCGAGTAGTATTACTAGTTAAGAGCTTCGACTTAATAGGCGGGCGAAAGTACTTCCCTTATACTTAGTAGGCTTCGCCGGCGAGCCTAAGATATCGGCCTAATAACTTTATATATTAAATATCTTAAGATATTCCGCTTCCTAGCAGCCTTTCGTTAAAGGGTAATTAAGAGACTAAGGAGTACTATAATAAAGACGCGATCGTTACCGGTAAAACGAGGCTTCGAGATAGAAGATAGGAGATAGAAGATAGGGATATCTTAATCGCTACGCGGCTATCTAGCTATTATATTAAACTCTAATTTAACTAACCCGTAAGCTATAAAACGATCTAGAGAATACCGGTATATAA
Source organism: Podospora conica (assembly GCA_030685255.1). Classification (NCBI taxonomy): domain Eukaryota; kingdom Fungi; phylum Ascomycota; class Sordariomycetes; order Sordariales; family Podosporaceae; genus Podospora; species Podospora conica. The sequence continues at coordinate 426,668 of MU839421.1, read as the reverse complement.
AGCCGATCGCCGGCGGTAGGATATACGGTAAGACTTTCCGACGTCTATTTAACTTAAAGCGATACTTATTAATACAGTACTAAGTAGCCGAGGATAGGGTTTAGAATATATTTATATTCTCGTATTACTAGGCTTAGTATACCGCTAAGCCGATAGCTCTCCTTAGGCCGACCGCTCTTATTAAGCCGCCTATCCTACCTCGTACTCCTACTAGGCCGCCCGCTCTATACCTCGCTCCTACTAAGGCGCTAGCTCCGCGTCCCGCCCGTTCTAGCCTAGCCCTTACCGACTAGGTAGCCGCTTCTATAGACGCCGGCGCCGAGGCGGAATCTCCCGGCTCTTTAACGAGGAAGCGGGAAAGAGAGGCTAACGATAAGGCTCGATAATATAGGGGGCGAAGTATCTATAACGTCTTAATACCGCGGTATTATATAAAGTAGTCGAAAGGCCGACTATAGTAGCGAGTATTAAAGTAGTTATCGGTAAGGGGTAAAGAACGCTTAGACCGGCGTATAGTATCTATTATAGCCTCGTAGGGCGTAAAGCCGATATACGGCGGTATATACGTAATCTTACCGGTAAGTTAGTAGTATCTAAAGCCCGCGCGGCTAATAGAGACGTTAACGGAGTCGTCCTATCCGAAGAGCGGCGAGGCGAGAATAGTAGGTACCCTTCGTCCGACTAGTCTTACGATACTAATATAGCCTCTTAGGTATATAAGGATAGCGATTATATTACTACGATAGCGTATACGATCGCGTAGTTTAGAACGTAGCCCTAGAGCGGTATCGAGCTCGATAACTTCCTCGAGTATAGTCCTTTCGACCGGATAGACGGATCCTACCTTTACTACTACGGCTTCTACGTTAACCCTAACTATATCGTATACGAGCCAGGCTATATAAACTAAGATCGCGCGCGGTATTATAACCTAACATTAACGCTAAGACAGGATCGGGCAGAGGTACCGTCCGGCTACGTTAAGTATTCGCCGCCCTATATACTCTAGGTTAGTCGCTTATATTACCCGTTACCGGATAACGAGAACTAACCTATCTACTTAGTACGCGGTACTCTCTATATACGAGCGTATCCTCGTCTAGATACGCGTATTCGAGTAAGCGACGGGGCGGCTATACCTTACGTCGCCGAACCGCTTACGTTAGTATACGTTTCTAACCTTTAAGACCTCCCTTCCGCTTAGTTTCTACGCGCCGGCGGTAAAGTTTAATCCGTATAAGGTAGCGGATAGTAAGATTAGAAGGCCGGCTCCGAAGCCGGATATACGCTATACCTTCTACCCCGGCGTTAAGGCGTTTATAAAGGTCGTCGCGTACTAGTCGTATCTCGTATATTAGTATTCGGATATCGATAATAGCTTACGTCTAGCGGAGGCGCGACGCGGCGTAATAATTTAGAAGGATTACTATAATAAACCTATTAAGAGTACTTTAGTAAAGATATAATAGCTCCTTAACCTAGTATAGACTTAAGCTAGTATTATTGGGTAGGATCTATAGTAAGGAAGGACTACTACGGGGTAAACCCTAAATAAGATTTATTATAAACTTTAGCGAGGATAGAAAACCGATAGAAGTACTTAAGTCGTAGGCTACGAGATAACGTTATAGTACTTTTAATTAAACGTATTGTAAAGCTTCGGAAGTAAAATATTCGAAAGTAATAAGCTCGATATCGGTTACCCTTATACCTAGATTATTTACGCGAGTACCTTACGTAGCGGTAAACCCTTACTAAAATAAATCGCCGATCGCTCTTTACTCCGAAACCTTTTTTTATAGTAATACCCTTACTAAAATAAGTTCCGCTACGCTTACCCCGTATATACCGTATATCTACCCTTAAGCGTCGGACGATATTTTATAAGTTATCCTTATTCTTATCCTTTTCCCGGTATCGCTTTCCTTTAGTTATATCTTATACGTTATACTTCTATATTACGGCTATAATAGTAGGGTAGTACGGCCGGGATTACCCTACGGGAGTCCCGCGCCTATAAGATACTAAGTACCTAGGGCCCGGATTAGTTAATTAATATACGTAACTAATATAAAATATAGTACTACTTTAGTTAATCGCCCTAGGTTTCGCCCCGCCTCGGCCCGTCTCTCGTAAATTACTCGCCTAATCGCTAATTAACGGAGTTATCGCTAATATAGTTACGATTCGTAGGACTAATAAGAAGTGTAACGCCTTACGCCGCTCGCCTTATTACTCTCCGTAAGTTCCTAACCCTATTATTTAATTAATCGGTTATACTAACGGGTCGGTTACCTAAAACTCCCGTTTCGAAGAAGCTCTATACTAACCTTCCCGTCGCGAAAACCCCTATTACCGAGTATACCGTAGCCTTATCCTACTTAGTCGCCGCTAGGTCTATCCGCGCCGCCCGTCTCGCCGCCTATACCGCCGCGCCGCCCGATATCGTAAAAGATACGCCGCCCTTTTCCGACGACGATACTATACTACTATCCTTCTTTAAGGTATAATCCCGTACTTATACCCGTTAGTAGCTACCTACTATCGACCCGGGCCTAACCCGTAGCCGCTTCCTTACGAAGCTCCTCTTCGGCGAGGAAGAGGATAAGGACGAGGATTAAGTCGACGAGGAGGAGGATAAGGATGATAAGAAGGAGGAGGAGAGGGATAGTTACCCGCCCGGTACTATCGTTAAGTAAGTTTATCCTCCTAGGACTTATAACGATAGTTAACGATATTTAAGACTAAATAGTAAGGAGTTCGTAGCCGGTACGCCCTACGTTTACTCGTACCTCCGTATAGTAAAAATGGTCCTCCGAGGTAAGGCCGGTTTCGGCTATATATCGGTAGTTAACTATCCCGGCTTCTATATCCGGACCTTATCTCGGGGGGGTTATAATACTTAATCTATCCCCGCGTAGGTATAACCGGCTACGGAACGCCTCGTAACGCGTTTCTTCGTTAGTAGTACTAAGGTATATAACCTACTTCCGGGAGTTAACTTAATATATACTAATCCTTTTTTAGAAGACTAAGTTATAAAACCTCCGTATTACGGTCCGGACCTTATTAAAGGGGGAGGGTTAAGCCCGGTTAACTAATATGGGTAAGGTCTCTCGTAAAGTCTTAGCCTTTTAACGGGTTACCTTAGCCTTTACTAACTCGGTAGCCGTAGTAGACGAGGAGGACGACGACGAGTAATAGGGGGTTAGTCTAAGCCTACGTACTTACGATAAGGATTTTATAGGTCTTTAGGGCGGTATCCCCCGCTTATTTTTAAATATAGTTTAAAATAGTCCGTAATAAGTTCGACTCCGACGAGATTAAGATAGTTCTCCGCTATACTTAAATCGTTATCTTAAACCCCTTAAAGGATTACGAACTCTTTATACCTAAGCTTAAGGGTAAAGTACCCCTTAAAATCCGCGAGCTTGATCTCTAATAGATTAACGAGCTCGAGCTTAACGTTAAGGCCTAATTCTCGCCTAATACAGTCGCGCTCGAGGTTAAGGGATTTAAACTTACTAATCTAAACTTCTACGATCTTCCGAAGGTATTTATAAGCGTTAAACGTAATAAAGATACTTTTCTTAAGCTTATCGTTAAAAACCTCGCCTACTAGTATATAAAGCGTAAGAATATAATTATTATATAGGCCTTAAGGGGGTTATCCTTATAGAAATCGTTACGCCGTATACGCTACGGGGTTTTCCCTACCTTACTTCTCTATCTCCCTTACAACTATAACTATATAACCCGTATCCTTTAGGTTAATTAATTACCGAAAGTACTTAAACTTATAGCGGGAAATCGTTTTTATAAGACTATCCGTAGGTATTACGATATAATAAACTTTAAGCTTACCGGTAAACCGGCTTACTAGTACCGGCTGTAACTCGCTAATACCCGTATATAGAAGAGGCTTAGCGAGTTAAAGCTAAGCGACTTACCGGCGCCGGCCGTAACTCGCTAATACCTGTATATAAAAGAGGCTTACCGGCGCCGGCTATAATTCGCTAATACCCGTATATAAAAGAGATTTACCGGTATAACTTAACTATTTAAATAAAATACTTAACGAGTTAGTACTCTATATAAGAAACGTTAAGATTAGTAGTATCCGGAGGATCGAATACTCGACCTATACTCGAGTATTACGACTAAGGTTAATATATCTTTAGATATAAGGTATATAGTTAATTAGTATAGAGAAATATAGTTTCGAGTAGGAAGAACCCCGCCGGTTTATAAATAAAGGGGTAAAACCCCGAGGGTAACTACCTACTTAGGCTAGGACTGCTACCTAAAACCCGAAAATATATCTAGCCCGCGGGTATAACTACCTCCTTACTTATTACCCTCCTCCTTACCGGTACCCTCCTCCTTACCGGTACCCTCCTCCTTACCGGCACCCTCCTTCTTACCAGCACCCTCCTCCTTACCGGTACCTAAAGCGACGGGATATAACTTTACTAACTCTATAAAATATACGTTATCGCGCGTAAGCTTTAAGTCCTTTAGCTTTTATACGGGAAAATAGTTAGCTCGTTTAATATTAAATATATAGGGGTAAAACTTACTTCCTCCTTAGTCTTATTAAGGCGGAAGTATAGCTCCGCTAAAAGCTTTATAGCGGGCCGTATTTACTCTAATACTAGCTTAATATAACCGCCCCGTAAGATAGTACGAATATACTACGTAGGGTACCCTTTTACCGAGAAATAGCTAAACTTAGCCTTACCTTTTAATATAGTATGGATAATCGCCTTATATATAGTAGGTAGATAGGGGCCTACTATATACGGCTTCTCTTTTTCGCTATTAGAATAGTTAGTTAGTTACGAGTATGAATTAAGAGAAGGATATTACGTATAATTAAGTATCGCCGGAGGTAAGGGTCTCGGACGAGCCTGGATAGGCGTCCTCCTCCTCCTCCTCGTTTTTCTCCTCCTCCTTATCCTTTAAGTTATAGTATGCCTCGAATTCGGCGATATCTATCTCGCCTTCGCCGTAGCCGGCGAAGGCTTAGGCGAGCTCGGCGTTATATAAGGTAGTAGGGTTAGGCTTAGGCGAGTTAAGCTTAGGCGAGTTAGGCTTAGGCGAGTCGGGCTTAGATAAGGTAGGGCGCCTACTCGTACGAGTAAGGCGTACTTTTTTAATATACCTTTTAACCTCGGAGAGTATAGCGTCCTCCTTATCGTTAGCGATAAGGGGCGCGGCGTTATAACGGGGCGTGGGGGTAGAGAGGCGGGCGCTACGGCGGGGCGTAGGGGACTTAGACTAGACGGGGGCGGGGATTATCTCGTTCGTACCCTTAGAAGGGCCGGCGGCCGGCGCTTCGTTATCGTCGTTATCGTCGTCGTTATTTTCCTCCTCGGAGGAAAGAGGGTTCGCCGGGGTAAAGGGGTCTTTCTCCTCGAGGGAGAGGGCCGTTAAGCGGAGACGCTTAGTTAGGGAAAGCCTACTTAAAAGCCTATTAGTATATACGATTACCGATTAAAAGGGTAAGACTTACGAAGGCGCGTATAATCCGCGGCGGCGTCTCTTCTTATCGGGCGATCTATATTAGAATCGCGGTTAGTACTACCCTACTAAACTATTAATCTACTATAGGACCTATAGCATTAGACTTACGAGCTAGTAGCGGCGGTAGCGGCCGGGAATAAGTAGTGCAAGACCGACTATTACGCTAGAGGTATATACTTCTTAAGCGTAACGCTAGAATAAGTTAATTAATTAGGATAAACTAAGACAGCGCGACCGTTACGCTTAAGCCCCTACTATAAGATAAAGGGACCCTATATATTTAGCGCTAATTAGCTACCCGGTTAGGAAAGTACCCGATTAGCTCGGCTCGCTAGGATGTATGTGCGATAACGAAAACGACTATAGAATTAATAGTTAAACTTATAAAAGCTTATTATTAAAGTCCGAAGACTTAAAGGTTATAGGGCGGGCGGACTTACGTATAAAGGCGGGCGAAATAGTACCTATCTTAATAGTTAACGGTAGTACTAAGGAAGAAAAGTAAGCTTACGCGGTAGGGAGAGAATTAGTAGGGCTTTAGGTCGTAGGGGCGGCTACGAGGTAGGCTAGTAACCCGGTAACTTACTATATAGCGACCCTATTATATATAAACGGTAACTAAGAAAGGCGACGAGCGAAATTCCTATATAATTCGAACGCGTACCTTCTATAGCGAACGACTCCTACTAACGAGGACGACTATTATAGCGATAAGCCCCTTAAGTACGATAGACCCCTTAAGTACGATAAGCCCCCTAGGCCCTAAGACGACTAAGACGACTTTAACGCTCCTAAAGGGGACCTTTACGGTACGGACTATTACGGCGCGGACCCTACCTTATCCGGCGCGCCGGTAAGATACTAAGTACCTTTATTTTTTATAGGGGGAGCTTAATAGGGGTAACGAGGTAACCTCTCTATACTATTAAGGGGCTAAGTTAATAAGTTATTATATTAATAAAGAGTTAATTTAATAAAGGGCCGAGTAGCCGAGTCTTATAGACTGTAAAATAAAGGCTAAAAAGCGTAAATCCCTTATTTTTAATTCTACTAATATAATCTAACTTAATTAAGTTCTACTCCTAAGCGACAACTATTAGTAATCCCTTAAAAGTAGGCGAATATCTAAATACTAAATAAAATACTAAATACCCGATAAAGTTAACTCGTAGCGATCTAGCCCGCTCCTATCGGATGACTTAATACTTATACCTCCTATAACTCAAGCGATAACTATTAGTAATCCCTTAAAAGTAGGCGAATATCTAAGAATATAGTATACCCGGATTTAACGAATAACTTATTATACGAACAATACCGACTAGGTTATATTAAAGATCGCTAAGCAATCAGTGTAAAATCTAAGGTCCTAGCCTACCGGGTTTCTATAATTAGCCCGCGGATACTCCCGCTACTCTAGTATTAGGTTATTATTATAGCTACAATCGTCGTACCTTATTTAAAGCGGATAAGCGAGACCTTACCTATACTAGTCGATATAGGTATAAGGATAACGTTAAGGCCCGTCCGGCTATATATAGTCCGTATAAGTTAGTATAGATAATAAGCTTATACTACGGCTATAGCTAGTCCAGTAGGGTAGCTAAAATACTACCTAAAGCGTTAAGCCGTACTGGAAAATTATCGTCGTCGCCGTACGGTAACGTAAGCTAAAAGTAATTATAGGTAGGACGATATTATTATCGTTATCGGTAGATATTATATCGGACCTCTAAATCGTTAACGTCGCTAATATCTTATAAGAAGTATCCGCCTATTATACTTACTCCGCCGAGTAGATATCCTTTATTTAATTACCCGGGTTAGGCGGAGTAGCGTTTAAGCCCGTATTCCGAACTATTAGTATTGTTAATATCTCGTAAGAAGTATCCGCCTATTATACTTACTCCGCCGAGTAGATATCCTTTAACTTATTACCCGGGTTAGGCGGGGTAGCGTTTAAACCCTCGCTCCGAACTATTAGCGTCGCTAGTATTACTAGTATCGTAGTAGTCGTAGTAGTCGTAGTAGAAGTAGTCGCTTACTCGCCTATAAGGGAAGCGCTACCTTAGCTACCTTCGCTTATAGTATTAGATATAAGGGATAGAAGATATAAGGGAGGAAGTATTTAGTTAGGGTCTTAAGAAGTACTAGTTTAGGGGTAAGGAGAAGGAAGGGCCCCTTTACCTATAGGTCCTACAGGCCCCTTATATCCCCTCGCCCTTCCCTTACTCTCCTAACTCCTTATCCTCCTAGCCCCCCTTATCCGTATAACCTCCCTTAACCTATCTTAACCTCCCTACTTACCCCTACTCGCCTTCGTATAGTATCCGTAATAACGGGAGGCTTCTTATCGGATACGGATAGTAACCTGTATTTACCTTAGTACTAAGAATTACAATAAGAAGGGCTAGTCGGTCTTACTAGCTTTATTATTTATCCTAGTTATAAAAAGATACAGGTTAAGGGTACCTAAGTAGATAGCCGGATAAATATACCCTCTCTCCTTTCTACCTTATTAACTAAACGAAACCTCCGTAGGCGGGAAAGACTAACTCTTTACCCGGGAATACAGTACTAGAGGTAAGATCTTTTTAATATATAATCTATCGTTAGATAGCTACCGATAAAGAAGCTACCCCGAGTAAGGTATATTACGCTTATTTTAGCCGGGAAAGCGTAGTACGTAGCCGATACCGTTTATAATTACTACTACCCGTTAACTATATCCTATCGAGTAAGTAGGGTATAGTAAGACTAACGCCTATCGCGGCCGGAAGAGAAAGGTACGTCGGCTTTAAGGTAAATCCAAGTTAACGAGGCGAGGTATAGCCGCTATCCGTAACCGATAGGAAGTTTCCTTTCGTAACTATTTATAGATATTATATAAGGGCGAAGGGAGCTACGAGGGTAAGAGCGAGGGGAGCTATATATTAAGGTAGTCTAAGGAAAATAATAAGGCTAAGAGGGCTAGAGTACCGTAGAGTAAGGCTAAGTACTGTAAAGTAGAGCTAAGAAGAAGAGAAGGTATATAAATAAGAGGAAGAAGAGTAAGAAATAGAAATAGAAGTAGAAATACTAGTCTAAATCTATCTATAAGATCTATAAAGGTCGGTTAACGTAAGGGAGGTAAAGAGACAGAAGATAACTAATATAATAGACTCCTTACGGGAGGAGATTAACGCTAACTACGAGAGGCCTCCTATAGTAATTAGCTATAGTAGCTATCGTCGTCGTATCCTCCGTCGTCTAGGTAGTCGTCGGAGCCGAAGCTATTACTATAGCTATCCTAATACCCTTAGTCGTAATAGGTATCGTTACGCCTATTAGCGTACCTATAATCGTAGACGTTAAGGGGCCTAGGAGGCCTAAGGGGCCTATAGTCGTAGTAGTAAGGATCGGCTTAGTACTAGGGCGTGCCGTAAGGGGAGCTATCGGTATCTATTTTATCGAAGTATAGTCTCTAATCTAAGTTAGCCGACAGCCCGGGTCGTACTACTATATTACCGGGCTAATATAACTATCCTTCCCTAGAACTAAGAAGACTTTACCCTATTACTCGCGCCCTTATTCTTACTATGACCGACGATTACGTCGTTACCTTATCTATCTCCTATCGCTGAGTCGTTATCGCCGCCTCGGCCTAAACTTAGCGCGATCGGCGTTTTCCGGCTCGGTACGTTAAGTATTTTATACGACTAGTTAACGAACCTATATACGCTATCTCTCTCTACAACCTCGCTTACCGTATACTAGCTATAGTACGTATAAGTCGCTTATCGCCCTTCTCGGTCCTAGTATTATCTATATCCTCCCCGCTAGCTATTAATATAAGTCGCTTATCGCCCTCGGTCCTAGTATTATCTATTAATCGTCCTCTCCTAATAGGCGTCCGCCGACCCTTACGAAGCTCGTAAGCTATAGCTACCGAGACCGCCTCCCTAGAGCTATATCTTTCGGCGTCTCGTCTTCGGGTCTAGCTAAGATCTAGTAAAAATAAAGATCTTTAACGGTTATAAGGCTTATAATACTACCGAAAGCCGGTATTTATCGTCTAGAAGGTTCTTAACTATATTTTAGACGCTTTATAAAGAGCCGTTATTTACTTTATCTTTCTAACTTACTTTTTACTTACCTACTACTTAGTAGTTAAGCTTAAGAATTAGTATTTATATCTAGCGCTAGATAGATAAAGTTATCGGGGTATATAACTTATCGTAGTAGACCTTCTCCTTCCCCTTCCTTTTTCTTACCTACTTATAATAGGAATTAATTAAGGCTTATCTCTTTATCTAGATATTAACTCTAGTCGTCCTTACCCGTACCTTTAATAATAATAATAATACGCTAACCTCCCTCGATCCGATATACTCTCCTATACTATCCTTACTAATATATTATCCTCCCTTAACCCGGTACCCTCTCCCGTACCCCGAATAATCTATACTAAATTTAATATAGCCTCTACTATTAATAATACCTCTAGCTAAGCCGCCCTAGCCCCCGCCTCCCTGGCCTTCGCCGCCCCTACCCTCGCCGCCCCGGCCCTCGCCGCCCTAGCCCTCGCCACCCTAGCCCTCGCCGCCCTAGCCCTCGCCGCCCCGCCCCCCGCCGCCGGCTCCGTTACCGCTAGTAGTCTCGCTACTACTCCTAACGCTAGAAAGATATATAAAGTTCCCTACTATATATTTTATACAATACCTAGCTCGGATTTATATATCCGGTATAATACTACTCGAAGTACCCCTACCTCCGCCGCCCCGGCCCTCGCCGCCCTAGCCCTTACCGCCCTAGCCCTCGCTACCCTAGCCCTCGCCGCCCCGGCCCTCGCCGCCCCGGCCCTTACTACCCCGGCTCCCGCCGCCCCGGCCCCCGCCGCCCTAGCCCCTACTACCCCGGCCCTCGCCGCCCTAGCCCTCGCCGCCCCGGCCCTTACCGCCCCGGCTACTACCGCTACTACTCCTACTAACGTTACCCTTACCGCCGTTATCGTTACTAGTACTACCGCTACTACTACCGCGGTTACCGGTATTAATAGCCCTAACACTACTATCGCCGCCGATACTTCTATATATAAGCGTTACGCCTTAAAGAATAGTATCGGCGGTATCCGTAGCTAATAGTACTTCAGATACGCCGGGGGACTTAATATAACGATATACTACCTATACTATTATACGTATCGTATATAGGTATTAAAGAAGCCTAGGAAGCTTACGGGAGGGCTAGATCTGGTCGTTAATAAGCTACCGCTTCTATACTTATTTTTTTAGCTTAGAATTCTATTCTAGTAATTTAAGATTAGGTATTATTATTTTTATCGCTTAGCTTTATTTTTTAATATAATAGGGGGAAATTATTATAGGCTATTAAGACTAAGAGAGGATAAGTTAGTATATAGACGAGACATAGTATTCTTTTATAGACTAATTATTTATATTAGAAACTAAATTAGGGGAAATATTAGCCCTTAAGATTAAAGTAATACCGGTATAGCGCGTAAGATAGAGACTACTAGTATTTTATAGCTATAAAGAATATTTAAATTATCTATATCCCTAATATTCTAATATAATATACCCCCCCTAATCGGCTAGTTCTAGTCCCGGATAATACTATAAGTAGGTTTATATCTACCTATATTCTATAATATTCGTAAACCTACCGCTCGAGTTCCAGTATCGACTCGATCTAGCTAGTTACCTAAACCTTCCGGGCTTCGTCCTTATCTATCCTACTCCCCTAGCTAGAAGGCCCGGTTATACTAGGGATTAGATACTAACGCTTTATCTCCGGCAACTCGATACTCGCTATTATCCCGATATTACTAGCGAGCTAGTAGTTAAAGGGGAGCTTAAACTCCTAAAGCATTAGTATAACTATCCGCTTAATTATTCGTTAGTAACTCGGCTTAATTATATCCGGTAATATTAAAGGGTATAGATTATCCTAGTCGGGCGATATAAAGTCGATATCTCGTTTTATTATCGCTTTCCTTAAAAGGTTATAGACTTTTATAAAAGCCTAGGGCGATATCTTATCGTAGGCGATACCTATATAAAAGGCTACCGCCTAGTAAAGCGGCTTATCCCTGCTTTCGATACTCGGTATATAGTTATTAACTATATTTATAGCTCGAGACTAGAAAGCTAGAGTAAATAAAGCCGGGGCGGTAGTAGTTAGCCGTTAGAGATATAAAAGGAGTTTAAGGCTTTACAAAGTTAGCCGGTAAGGTTAATTATTAGCCGGTTCGGGTTAATAGTTAGCCGGTTAGAGATAATAGTTACTTAGTTCGGGCTAGCTAATAGTAGCTGTTAGGAGGTTAGAGGACTAAAGTTATTAAAGGGTTAGAGATAGTTATCGATACCTAGGTAGGTATATATATAAGGGTAAGTCTCGGCGAGTTAAAGGCGGGATTCGTCGAAAAAGCTCTCGACTTACCTTTATTAATAGGTACCTAGATAAAGATTAACGCTAGAACTTAACTAGTCGGTTAAGAAACTTCTCCGGGAGACTAGAGGAATAAAGCGGGGTAGTCGAGAATACTTTCGATTTAGACTTAGGTATAGGACTCGTAATCTACTACGATAACTAGTAAACTATTAGACTTATTACCGCCGATTATAAACGTATTAGTACTAAGCTTCGCTATATAGATATCTATTACCTATAGGCTTATTAAGAATATAAGAACTTAAAGGGGTTATTTATAGTAGAATACCTCCCTACGAACGATATACCTATAGATAGACTTACTAAACCGTTATTATACTAGAAGTTTAAACATTTTAAGCGGTTAATTAACTTATAAGATACTAGTTATATAGTTATAGGTATACGAAGGACAGACAGTTTAAGTAAGGCGAACCCCGTAACTCCTATAAAGTAAAATAATTTCCTAAGAATAAGCCCCGATAACTAGCTTAAGGCAGGGGATACCGCCTAATACCCGTAAAATGCCGACCTAGACGCGCTAACCTCCTATTACTCGTCCTCCTCCTCCTCCTCTTTCTCCTCCTCCTCCTACTCCTCCTCCTCCTCTACCTCGGCCGCTACGCGCCGGGCAAGGACTACTAAGTATGCCTAAGTAACCCGGAGGAGCTAGCGACCCTCGGGAAGAAGGTTATTAGCGAGGCCCCTAGGGGGCGCCTAGCCGTCTATAATACCCTGCCGTAGCGTCTTAACGGTAGTATGTAAATATACTACCTCGGATACCTATAAATCGAATAGGGTTAGTATATATAAACGGTAGATAGTAATAGGCGATAGTAATATACCTTAGTACCTATAAAGTACCTCTCGATAAGGCGGAAAGTAAACGGACGTAAAAAGGAAGGGACTACCTACCTTATATAGGCCGTCCGGCTTACTATACGGATATAGTAGGACGGCTTACCTACGACCGTAAGGTAGCTGTAGATAGCCTTACCCGAGAGGATAGAGATTACTATAGCTATATACGGCTAAGCTAGGTAGCCCCCTACGATAATCTCCTTATTCTTCTTACTATACGTACTATTAGTAAATTACCTATAAGAATAGTAATACTAGATATTATATATACGATGGTCGCGTTAGGAAAAACTACTACCTCCTTATCGTTATCCTCGTTATCCTCCCTATCGGGGAATAATATAGCGTATAACGAGGCGCGGCGCTCTAGGTTAGCTACCGCGGTAGTAATACTACGCTTAGAGGTAGGCGGGGTCGCGGTAGTAGTAGTAACCTTCTTCTTCTTACTACGGCGGGCGGCGGATATCGTCTTCTTACTACTAGGGGTAGTAGCCGGCGACTTAAGGTTATTAGCGGGGGAGGGCGAGTATACGGGAGAGAAGGTACGGACGGGCGAGGGCGAGCGTATAGGAGAAGGGGTATAGACGGGCGAGGGCGAGCTAGAAGGTAAGGCGGCGCGTAAGATAACGGGCGATACGGGTAGGGATACTAGGGGCGAGGAGGTATCGGCGTTACGGAGGTACTTACGACTACGAGTTTTATATAATATACCCGTTAGTATTAATATCTATAAAAGGTAGTAGAATATTAAGACTTACGACTAGTCGTCGGTAGCGGGGGAGTAGGCGCGCTTTTCCTTCTTAGAACTACGTAAGGTATTAGCGGTAACGATCTTAATTAACCCAGGTATAGGTAGGTACGTACGACTTAGTACCCGAAGGCCCGACCGACGAGATAAGTTAGCGGTAAGGGGTAATACTATAGAGCGAAATATATTAGCTAAGCCTTTTAGAAGCTAAATATTCTAGACCTAGATCGATAAGTCTTAGCGCGCTACGGCTAAAGTAGGGAGCCCTACTACTACCGATTACGATTATAATACCTACCTCTATAGCTATAGGTAGGGGGTATATATAGGGTTCGGTAATAGGATAGAAAAGAAGATAGGGATACTTATAAAAGTATATCGTCTAAGTCTATAGACTTAGCGCGTAAGGCGTAAGAGAAGGCGCGGCGGAGATAGCGAACTATTTTGTCGGTAGTCTAGAGATAGAAAAATTCTAGAGGTAGTTACGATCGGCGAATTTAAGTTCGTAGAAGCGCTCGTATAGGCTTACTAAACCCCGCGACGGCGTAGGGCCCTATACTTTAGGGGATTAGCTATATAAGGTAATAGTCTTTAGTAACGACCTAGTACTATCTAAGGGGTACTACGTAGCGTAGGTTTAATTATACGCTACGAGCTGTCGAGTACTAGCGACGTCGTTTCTTAGGGTATATACGGGTAGTAATTAGGATAGGAAGGTATATAGGTACGGGTATTAGAGAGATATTATTTTATTACTTTCATTTATATATATAGTCTTGTTTTTTTAATAGTTTAGTTTTTCGGGCCTAGACCTCTTAGTAGTAAGCGTTAGATTATTTATCCTTTACTCCCTAAGGGGTATAGTAATTTCTAAGCCCTTAGGTACCTTAGTCGTAGGTACTTAGCCCCTATAGCTACGCCTACGGCTAAAGGTATAATAGGTAACAGGCCGTATTACTATACGATAACGTAATATTAATACTAAAAAAGTCTAAGCCTTCTATACCTAACTATCCTACGAGATTTTCCGAGGTAAGCTTATTACTTATAGAAGTCTATTATAGGCGTATAATATCTATACGAAGGACTAAGGAAGTCTCCTATCGGGCTTTTATATAATTACGATAGCGTATAGCCTCTTATATCGTAGAATTAATCGCGATAGTAGTCGTAGTATTCTATACTAACCCTTCCTAGGTACCGAGCCTCGTTCGGCTACTAATATTAAGTACCGTAAACCGTTACTATCTCGCGGTAGCTAAGCGATCCGAAGTCTTACTTACGGTAGGTAAGCCGCCGTAAGTAGCCTTATAATACCGTAACGCGTACCCTCTCGCGACGTAGCGATCTATAGCCCTCGCCTACCGGCGTTTACAATATTAAACGAACGGGTATCTTCGAAGCTATTTACTCCGAGCTTTTCTAGTATATATAGGTATACTTATCTTAAGCTTTAGACTTTAAAAGGTTCCCTTAAATACCTCCCTACCGCCTAGACATACCCTAATTAATTCTAGTAACTATAAATAATCTTAACTCGGACCGATAAGTAATACGCTACGATTAGTATAAGCTAGCGGATTAGATTTATATTAAGTTCGTAATAATATAAAGTAAGGGCTCCTTAACGGGGTAAGACGTAGACGAATTACGCTTTATATTTAAAGACGCCCTTATTAAGTATATATATTCTATCGAAGTCCTTTATAGACTTTTAGTTCCCGCGTTATAAGAGCTAGGCCTACTATAAGAGCTATTATAAGAGCCCGGCGTACTATAAAAATAACTATAAGAGCCCGGCGTATTATAAGAGCCCGGTATACCGAAGAAACGTAGCCCTAGCCGCCTAAGGAATACCGACTATACCGGAAAAGCGGATATCGCCTTTATTTAGGGTAAGAGACGGAGCGCGCGCTTAGTAAAGTAGCGACGGGGGGATTATTAGATTTAGCTACCTAGGTATTAGTATATATATAATTTTATTGTAAAACGGAGCTTTAGAAGTAGAATATAGTAGGAAAATACCTTTATCTTATATAAATAAAACTCTTATATAAACGGTCTCCCTAAACTAGCTATCCTACGTTTTTCGCCTCCCTAGACTAGTAGTTTCCTATAGATGCTGTAAAAGCCTCGTTACCGAGCGGTCGGAGCGAGTAGTCGGCGCCGGCGAGGCGGAGACTCGACTTACCTCGGCGGTAAGGAGGACGAGGCGTATCTTATAAGCGAGGGTAAGGAAGTACGTTACCTTATCGGTCGTGGCTAATGTAAAGGTATATATAATAGCCTCGTAATCGAGATTACTATACTAGCTAGTATGGAAGCTAGCGACGGGGCCGTTATATAGGACTAAGTTAGCGCGGGGGTTTAGAACACCGGCCTAAGCCCCGATTAAGTATAACTTAACTTCCGCCGTAATACCGCCGGCGTTAAGGTCCTTTTAGATATCCTTAACGAGACCTATCTAGAGAGTCTCGACCTTATAACGGAGCGCCGAGCCGAGGAAGAAGGTAAAGCTATCGGGGCTAAGTTCGTCGTATTCGATTATAACGGGGATAGTTTTAATACGGGGCGTAACGATAAGTAGCTTATACCGTAACTCGGCGAGCGGCTAGATAGTCGTATTAAGTATAATCTTAACTAATATAGCCGAGACTTTCTTAACGAGATCTACGGTCTTAGACTTACCCCTAGCCTTAGGTATAGGCTTCCTCTTTACGGTAAAGGAGCTCTTCCTTACGGTAGAAAGCGGTACTAGAGTTAGCTCCCCGCCGGAGCTAGGTAGCTTAACGTTTAAGCTAAGCTTAATTATACTTAAAACCTCCTCTTCCGCCTCGTCTTATTTTTCTTATTCCTTATTACTCGTAGGGGGGTCGCTAGGATCGGAGTCGGGGACGGTATGTATGCGCTTTGGGGTTAGCTTCTTAGGGGAGCGGAAGGGCGGCGGTTTAGTTACCTTATACTACTTCGGGGCGGGCTTTGCGACGGGCTTCTTAAGTACGATCTTCGTACTCGAGGTAACGATATCGACGGACCTATCGCGTATAGTAGACGTACTACGCGCCGTAGAACGCTTATTAGGCGGAGGGGGTATAATTAGGGTCGTCGGGGTAGGTATCTCGTCGCGAGAGGTAGAGGCGGCGCCGGCGGCGAGGATCTTCTTATTAACGATCTTAATCCTCGTAGAGGGAGTCTACTTAGTAGCGCTAGCGTTCGTACCTACGCGGCTAGAGCGCGTAGCGTATCGAACGGACTATAATAAGGGTACTAGGGCTTCGGCTTCCTTAGGGTCGCCCCTTAAGCTAGAGGTAGCTTTTATAGTAGATTATATAGGCGTACGCCCTCTCTTCGGGGCCTTACCCTTAGTCTTTCCGGCGGGAGGTATCTCGAGGTCGCTAGCGAGGTCGTTAGCGAAGGTAACGCGTAGTATTAGGCGTAGCGCTAAGCTAAGGGTTTTTAGAATTAATTTAACGATAAAGGGAGTACTAGCTATACTTACGAGGGTTGATAATATTAAGATTAATAAGTATAATACTTGGAAAGTTAAATTTTAAGTATATATATATATTAGGCTTAATCGAGTATTTAGATCGCTAGTTATAGTATTACCTAACCTAACTTACGTACGGCCGAAGCGTATATAAAAACGATTTACTAAGACTTTTTAAGGGGGGGGAATAGGTATTTATAAGATATAGTAGCTTATATAGCGGCCCGTTAGTAATAAGAGTTTCCGGGAAATTACTATATAACTAGGCCGTATTACTAACCTTAAGACTACTTATTATAGTTATAACTACTATTATAAGCTCGCCGTAACCGCCTATTACAGACCTATTACCGAAAACCTAATATATTTACGGAGGAGTCTTATATAAATAATAAGTCTATAGTCGTATAAAGAATACTCTATATAATATACCCGAAAGCCCTAAGCCTAATAATAATATCCCTAGCTTACTAAAAGAGAGACTAAAAGTAAAGCGAACCTAAGAATCTAAACTAAGCGATAAAGAGATACTAATCTAGTCCCTAGCTTATTAAAAGAAAGACTAAAAAGCAAAGCAAACCTAAGAATCTAAACTAAACGATAAAGAGATACTAATCTAATCCCTAGCCTTATTAGAAGAGAATACTAAAGCAAAGAGATCCTAAGACCTAATCCTAAGCGATAACTAGTATAATCCCGTAGAGCTCCGACGGAACCTAATCCCTACTATCCTATGTAATACTAAAGTTCTAGCGACTACGACGACTACCGGGTATCTAAGCATCGCCGGTATAAACGCCTACCTAGTTAGGCGTTACTATTAAAAGGATAAACTAGTAGAGTACTATAAGGCCTCGCTAGTACCAGGGTATAAAAGTATCGCCGGTATAAACGCCTACCTAGTTAGGTATTATTATTAAAAGGACAGACTAGTAAAGTATTATAAGGCCTCGTTAGTACTAGGGTATAGAAGTATCGCCGGTATAAACGTCTACCTAGTTAGGCGTCGCTATTAAAAGGACAGACTAGTAAAGTATTATAAGGCCTTATCGGTACTAAGGCCGTCGCCGTCTAGGCCGTTACCGCCTAGGCCGATAGGTAGTAGCCCGGGCCTATCTAAAGAACGGCCTCCCCTAGCTTAGGAGTCGGCTCGCTATTAAGAACGCTAATATTAATATCTCGATAGTTAAATATCCGCCTAGGGTACTTACTTATCCTTAGCGTTAACAGTATCCGACCTAGTACTACTAGAGATTTAGATATCTTTATACTAAACGACTTATTAGCGATACTATCGTTCTATTCCTAGTAACCTAGTATATACTATTTATAAGGCGGGTAATAATCTACGCTTATACTATATCGGTACGTATTCCCGACGAGCCTATTAGCTCGCGTAACTCCGGTAGGTTAAGCTAACTTATAGCGGCGAATATAGGATATACCGTATACGACGCCGGGAGGCCGTACTCCTACAACGCTAGTTAGGCGAGGAGATCGGGATAGTTAAGGCTAGTAGTATCGATACTACGCTCGGTATATATAGATAAGATTATATTCTAGTCTTAGGTCGATATACCGAAAACCTAAGGGAAGTAGATAACCGAGCCGGTAAGGTAAACTATAATAAAGGTTAGTATTTATAAGTAGTAGTATAGTAGAAGTAAGGTATCTAGTTAAAGATACCGGTTTAAAGGTAAAGTATAGTAAGAGCGAGAAGTCTAAAGGTTAGCGTTTTATAAGTAGTAGTATAATAAAAGTAAGGTATCCTAGTTAGAGATATTAGTTTAAAGGTAAAGTATAAGGAGAACGAGAAGGTTTATTACTTATAGGTAATATCCCTTAATATACCTTACGAGTCTATTAGGTTATAAACGCTAATCCCTTTATCTATTAGGTTATAAATACTAATCCTAAGGTCTTATACTAGTAGATAAGTAAAAAGTAAAGAGAAGTTAGCTACCGGAAAGCTACCGGAAAGTAATATTTCTTTCGGGTTAAAGTATTACCTACTCTTTTATCTCCGATATATATAGTAAAGAGACCTTAAATAACGGCTTTCTACAGCGCGTTAGAAACCTACTTAGATCGGTACGGGGGAGCCTTCTAGACTAAGCTAACGAGCGGAGGTATATATAATATAGCGATACTTTACCGTAAAATAGTAAAAAGAGCTTAAATACAGCTTTCGACAGCGCGTTAGAACTTACTTAGATCGGTACGGGGGAGCCTTCCGGACCGAGCTAGCGAGCGGAGGTATACCCGATACTTTACCGTAAAATAGTAAAGAGAGCTTAAAAAACGGCTTTCTACAGTATATTAGAAATAAACCGATACAGGAGGTAAGGTAAGGTAAAGAGGTACCTACTAGAAGTACTATTATAGTAGGGTAGTAGGTTAAGTAGTAGAAAAGTAGTTATATAAGGAAAAAGAGCTGTAAAAGGCTATATCTACCTAGCCCGGGCTAAGGTCTAGATAAACGGTAGGTCGGGGCTCCTAGTCTTTATTACCTACTTCCAGATCTCTTAAAGGCGCTTAGTTCTAGATATAACTACTCTATAGTAGCCTAGTACTCCTAGACGACTACTCTAACCTTATCTTAACGTCTATAACGGAGGGGGTAGATATACCGTTCCCGGTTTAATAATAATTATCTATAAAACCGTAGTATCTCCCTTCTACCCCTTACTCCTTCGATCGACTTAGACGTTACTACTACGACTATCGTTATTACTACCGCTATTACTACTATCGCCGACGAGAATAGGATATCTAGTACTACGGATATTAAGCCGTAGGGCAAATACCTCCCGTAGTTCTTTATTATATCCGCTACGTAGATACTAGCCCTTACGGCGGTAAGGAACCTCTTTATACCCTCTACCGGTAAGTACCAGGATAAGCCCCTTAAGGAAGACTTTATAGTAGTAATCGCTATATACGAGATAAGCTATTCGACGTTACTAAGAAAGAAGAGCCGCGTTTTCCTAACCTACTTAATATCTGCCGTAGTACCCGAGATCTAAAGGATTAGTACGGAATATTTCGGGCTAAAGGATATAAGAGGGATTAAGGCAGATATTATTAACAGGATTTTATAGTAGATTCCTCTTATCGGAAGCCTTCCGTAGAAGATAATAGACGAGAAGCCGGAAATCTATATAGCTATACGATTCGAGTAAGATAAAGAAAGGACGCCTAAGTCGAGCCTTAAGGACGTAACCGTTAGAGACCTCGAGGTTAGTCGTTCTCCTAATATCTACGGTATTAGTAGACTAGGAAAGCTAACTATTTATAGGAGTATATCTTACTACCGCCCGCCCGGCCCCGAATAAACCCTACCTTACCCGCCGCCCTACCTCCTAACCCGCCTAAGCTACGTTAGCTAAAGCCTTACTAGCGAAGTACGCCGGTTATCGATAACTATTTCGCCGAGATATATATCCGCGGGTTTTTCTATATCGCTAGTACTTACTAGCCGGAATAGCTAGAAGTTATCGTCCGCGAATATACTAAAACTACGGATTATATTAGTACCTTAAGCGCTATACCTACGTAGCTTTAAGATATTATAACGGTACTTAATAATTTCGTAAAGGTCGCCCGTTCCTTTAGCTATTAGTATTATAGCTAAGAGAGGAAGAGTATATTATCGGATATTAAGCGAAGCTATATAACCGCTAAGGATAAGGCCGAGGTATTTAAACGCGAGGGGGATAATATAATAAAGGGCTTTATAACTAGGATAGACTAGGTAGTCGATAAGATCGAGAAGTAGTTTAAAGATCTAGAGTTCGTTAACGAGACGTTCTAATAGCGGGAGGGACCTATAACGTTAATATATAAGTTATAGCTATATACTTCGGAGTATTAGGGATTAGACGGGCTAGCGTTTTATATAGGCTTTACTTTTATACTAAGAGGTACTTTTCCTTTTTATTTTAACGATTTATAAAAGGGGTTTTAGGAGCTAGGTAATTATATAGTAATTTAAACCCTTATTAATACTTAATATTATACCTACTGGATTAGAGATCTACTACGGTAGTCTACCTAGGATACTACTTTAAAGGGGGTTAGCGGATAAGGGTCTTTTAAAAATCTAGGATCTATTTCGCTTAGCGCGTAGGGTCTTTTTCTTTTTTCTATTATTAAAACCTAATAACTACTACCTACTATTATAAAGGGAGCCTCCTAGGAAAATACGATAATTATATAAGCCCGGCGCTCCGTAACTACGTAACCGGCTATTAACCTCTCCTAGTAATCCGTTTTTTTAACTCCTACCTACTTACGAGAGTATCTATACGACGGTACGTCCGATCGACCCCGACTCTTACTACCGATAACGTTATATCCGATTAACTCCTACTCTTACTTTCTAGCTATTAACGTTAGGCCTTTTAGCGATAGGCTTCTATCTCTAGATAAAGGGCGTTTATTTCTAGATAATAGGCCTTTATTACGGGTATACTACCAGCTTTAAAAGAGGAGATAGCTATCGAGATATACGGAAAGTTAGCCTCCCGGCCCTACGCTAGATACGACTATACTAAGTAGGACGGCTAGAAAAGTTTCGCGGATACCGAAGGGCCGAAGTCGCTAGCGCTTATATACGGATATACCCGGCGGTATATATAAAGGTACGTTATCGTATAAGGGAAGTCTTATAATACGATAAGATCGAAAGGCCGGCGGCGATAGCGGCGATAAAGATAGTCGATTTAAGTTAACTAAGCCTTATAGCTTTCCTAAAGTATCTTAAACTTACGCGCTATAAGTTACTCCGATTAGGCCTCGTCGTAATCGATATAGTTTTACTTCGTATAGGCTAAGGCGACGGTTATCTATATTATACGACTAGCCTTCTCCTACTCGAATAGATAGTACAACTCGGCGGGGTTATTATTAGTAAGGGTTATAAGATCGATTTTAACGGCCTCGTCTTCTTAGCCCTCGACGGGAATATCGATTATAGCTAGTATATTAACGAAGCGCTTACTCTTAAGGCGGAACTTAAAGCTTCGTTATTAGTAAGGGTTATAAGATCGATTTTAATAGCCTCGTTTTCTTAACCCTCGACGGGAATATCGATTATAACGGATATATTAACGAAGCGCTTACTCTTAAGGCGGAACTCGAAGCTTCGTTATTAGCGAGGGTTATAAGATCGATTTCGACGGCCTCGTCTTCTTAGCCCTCGACGGAAATATCGATTATAGCGGGTATATTAACGAAGCGCTTACTCTTAAGGCGGAACTCGAAGCTCCCCGGGTTATAAGATCGATTTCGACGGCCTCGTCTTCTTAGCCCTCGACGGGAATATCGATTATAACGGGTATATTAACGAAGCGCTTACTCTTAGGGCGGAACTTAAAGCTCCCCGGGTTATAAGATCGATTTCGACGGCCTTATCTTCTTAGCCCTCGACGGGAATATTAATTATAACGGGTATATTAACGAAGTACTTACTCTTAAGGCGGAACTCGAAGCTCCCCGGCGAAGGGCTAGCGGTAAAGCTATTAGATTATAAGGAGGGGCCTATAACGGGTAATCGGCGATTACGGTAGTTCGGAGTTCGTAGGTAGTATAATATAGGATAAAGTTAGAGACTAGAGATTATAAGGTATTCGGGTATAGCGTTAAAGAAGGTATATAAAGGGCCGAGAGGGTATTAAAGAAATCGAAGAGCGAAACGCGTAGTTTAGTAGAAGGTTTAGTCGGAGCGACTTATAGCGCGTAAGCTTAAAAGACTTTAGGAAAGCTATAAGGCTTAGTCGACTTAACCTAGCCTAAAGGCTATACTTAAGCGTCTTTACTCTCTCCTACTAAGCCGGCGACTCTTAGGGCGTACCGGTATTATTATTAGTATTAAGTAATTAGAGAAGAATTAATTTCGTATACTTACTACGGAGGAAGAAGGTTAGTTAAGGTTAAGAGAGGAAGGTAGGTAGGGGAGCTTACTAGATAGCCGGATTTAAATCGAGGAAGGAGCTTAGGGGTATTTATATAAGGAGAGAACGCCGCCGAGGAAGTAATTAAGGAAGGTACTTATATAAGGAGAAGTCGCCGGCGATAGAATTAATTCGAGAAAGGTAATAGTAGTTAGTCGGCGGAAGTAGGTAACGTATTACTCGCGGAGATCGGAGGGCGGTATACTAGCTTAGCTATAGCTAGTATACCGTTAGTTACTAGCTACGATAACGCTACGGAAGTATAATTAACTACGAGGATCGCCGATATACCTATCGCGGAGGTTCGATTAGTAGTAATAGTGGTAAGGGCGAGGGCGAGGTTAGTAATAGCCTTAAAAAGTTAAGTCGCGGTAAGGCGCGGAGGTAAAAAAAAAGGTATATACGCGGGCGGCAGGGGGGTATTACGCGTTTAGTCTATATATATACTACAGTTAATACGGTATCTAGTATAGGGCGTAGGGGCTACGGCGATTAGCGCTAGGGTATACTATAGCTAGTACGTAAAATAGTATTCTAAGGGTTACTAAGGCTCTAGGGGCTCCGTAGTAATCGTAGTAGTCGTAGTTAACGTAATTAAACGAGTCGCTCGTAAGCCGCGTAATCGAACGAGTCGCTTAAGAGAGGACTTATATCCGGAGGGTATAAAGTTATACCGTAGAACGGCAGGCGTCGCCTAAGTATTATTACTAAAGTCGCTATTACGATAAGCTTTACTTAAGCCGGCCCCGAGACCTCCGCGAGGAGGGACCCGGGGATTCGAATTAGTAAGATTAACAAAGTAAGGCTACTATCGAATATCGTCGTATCGCTTCTATAGTCGGGACTAGCTAAGTATAACGGAAACGGAAATATATTATTTAAATAATCCGATAGAAAATTAATAAGCCGAGCGACTAACGAAGGCGGGTAAAAGTTCGGATAGATTTTAGTACCGTTAGATAGCTCGGCCTTATATCCCGTAGGGCGCTTTAATGGCTTTCTAGGTAAATAACGGACTATAAGAGTATCGTCGGAGTCGTAAACCGAGTCTAACGACCTCGTCTTACTATACTAGTTAATATTTTATAGCGTAAAATACTCGTAGGTATAGCTCTTAATTAGTTATATATTATATTAAAGCGTAGGGAAGCGGATATAGGCCGGAGGGTTATATTAGTAGAGGCGGATCCCCCTCTAGTATAACGGATCCCCCTTTAACATCCCTACGGTATATTATTATCGTTAGGAAGTACGCCGTACATAATTAAGTAAGTCGCTCGTAGGCCGCGTAATTAAACGAGTCGCTCTCGTACGCGCGTTATCCTTATATTAAGCTTTACCGTAATAGTACCGATAGCGGTAGCGGGGTCGGGGTTGTTATTTTATTACGCGCTAGCGGCTCTTAGGGTACGTTAGCGTTATTACTTAGGGGAGAATTAATTTCGCGGGCTTACTATAAACGAAGAAGGTTAGCTAAAGCTAAGAGAGGAAGGTAAGTAAGGGAACTTACTAGATAGCTAGAGTTAAATCGCTAGACCTTAGACCTTAGGGGGCGGCGGCTCTTACGGTATACCTTTTTACTTTTTATTATCTACGGGGGAATTAATTCCGTATACTTACTACGGAGGAAGTCGGCGCCGGCGGAGGTAGTAGTAATAGTAATAATAAGGGAGGGCGAGGGAAAAGGGGTCGCTAGCGATGGAAATAATTAAGGAAGGTACTCGGCGTAAGGAAGGTACTCGGCGGCGGTAGTAATAATAATAATAATAGTAGTAGTTAGGGAGGTTACCGGCGATAAAATAAATTAAAACGGCGCGAGGCGGGGGTAAGTAAGAAAGGTATTCGGCGGCGGCGGCGGCGGTAGCGGTAGTAGTAATAATAATAATAGTAGTAGTTAGGTAACGGCTACTTAAATAATAGGCTTTATACTATCTCTATCGCTACTAACTCCCTTAGTAATATCCTTCCGGGCGACTACTATAACCTACGTATAGGACGTAACTTATTAATCTTTAAGACTCGGAGGTAAACGTTAAGGCTAAGTTACGGGAGATTTTACCCGTAGTAGGAAAGGTCGACTATAGTATACTATACCTAATCTACTATTACGGCGTTACTTTTAAAAGGGGTCGAGGGCTTATACTCGGTAGCTATCTTCTTTATACGGGCTGTAGTAGTCCGTAGTAGATTATAAGCTTACTTAATAAGTAACTAGAAATTTCGCTCGTAATAGGTCTCGAACCCGGTATCTTTTATTTTCTAACGCTACCGGAAAAAGTTTTACGTATATCCGCCTCGCTACCTAAGGGGTAAATTTTAACCTCTTATTCGAAATTATTTACTATAGTAGAGATCCCGGATTAGCTAATAATAGTCCGGTAATAACTCGAGTCCGAGTCCGAGTCCGAGTCCAAGTCCGAGTCCGAGTCCGAGTCCTCGCTCTTTTAACCCCGAGGATATATAGTATCCGTAACGACGGGAGGCTTCCTATCGGATACGGATAGTAACCTATATTTACTTTAATACTAAGAATTACAGTAAGAAGGGCTAGTCGGTCTTATTAGCTCTATTATTTATCCTAGTTATAGAAAGATATAGGTTAAGGGTACCTAAGTATATAGATAGCCGGATAAATATACCCTCTCGCCTTTCTACTTAGCTATAGCTAGTATACCGCTAGTTACTAGCTACGATAGCGCTACGGAGGTACGATCGACTACGAGGATCGCCGATATACCTATCGCGGAGGTTCGATTAGTAGTAGTAGCGGCGAGGGCGAGGGCGAGGTTAGTAATAGCCTTAAAAAGTCGAGTCGCGGCGAGGCGCGGAGGTAAAAAAAAAGGCGTATACGCGGGCGGCAGGGGGGGCGTTATAACCGAAGTAGTAGTTCCTAGTATATATACCGTAGTTAGTACGGTATATAGTATAAGGCGTAGGGGCTACTTACGGCGATTAGCGCCGGGGTATACTACGGCTAGTACGTAGGCTAAGGGTAGCTATATACAGGAGCCTATATAGTACGTCCTACTTATAGCGATTAGCGCTAGCCGGGGTATACTACGGCTAGTACGCTAGTACGGTATAGGAAGCTATAGGGAATATAGAGTACGTAGGTTAAGGGTAGCTATATATACTATGAAAATACCTTTAGTAACTATAATAGAAATCGCTATTTTAGTTAACTCTAGGGCGCCTTAGAAGACTAATATATACGTAATATAAAGACTATTACGTCCTTATTATATATATAACTTAAATAAAGTCGCTAAAGGAACTAGTATATACTAGAGTATATAGAATAAGCTATTATATATCCGGCGCTAGCTAGTAAGGCGGCTATATATAGTAAAGTAGAAAGTTACGATCTTAATTTCTATACTAAATTAGTAAAAGTATATTATTATCTTACTTTATATATAGTATATCTTTTTTTTGTAACTAAGTTAATATTTTAAAGCTTAATTATTATATAAGTATCGCTATAATACTTAATAAGTTTATATAAAGTTTAGGTAACTCTTTCTTTATCTTAAGCCTTTTAAAGTATATTTTAAAGCTATATATAAGTTAATATTAAGTAGTTATTAATAAGTACTTAAGAATAGTATATTAATCTTTTATCGTAATATTTAGGTCGTAGACTTCTACTAGCTACTCTAGCGGCTAGCGCCGCGTACTATAGCACCTGTTAGGCCCCCTAGCGACTATATTTAAGTAATACCCGCTAGGCAGCCTCCTATAGATAGATCTCCCCTATATAACAGTTTTTCTACTATCTTAGCCTCTTACATACAGCTCTCGCCTTTCTACGTACCTGTACCTTCTTTTACCTTTACGCCTTACCTTATTATATCGGATCGATTAGTTACGACATCTTTTTAATAGAAGTATATTACTACCTAGTTTATAGTATTATATCTTTCTTAATTATCTATTCCTAGTCTTAGTTCTTAGACTAACTAACCGTAATATACTACTACCTTATTAAGTTACGTCTTACGTCGATAAATAGCCTATATATATATATATAAAGCGGTCGTTTTACTCCGTTAGCTATATTATATATAAGTAGTTTTAATTAGTTAGAAATATTAGTAGTAGGAGTAAAGTAGTTATATTACTATAACCTCGAGGCTAGTAGTACTATAATACCCGAGATCCGCGATATTAGTAACTAGCAGATACTTAAGGCGGGGGTAAATATTATCTCGCTCTTCTCGAATATCTACGATTTAATATAGGATTAGCGTACTACTAGTCTAAAACTAAGATTATCTACTACTTCCTTCCCTCTATATTATAGTTTCTTCGTACTACCTTCCTACTTATTCTTAACTTTAACCTCCGCCTCCGCCTCTACCTTATCCTCGACCTTAATAGTAGGGTTTATATTCTTTCGTACTACCTCGAGTATATTAATAGTATTCGTAAGGTCGTCCTAAACATCCGAGAGTTAGTAAAGGAAGAAATAAAAATAAAACTATTACTTACGACTTTCTTAGTCTTAAACGCGATAAGCGCCTTTAAAGCGCGGACCGCGTCGCTAAGACTAACGATTATTACATTAATCTCGCTACGAGACTTACTAAGCGAAGTTAGTATTCGTAGGAAGTATAAAAAAAAAAAACTTATAGTAAGATCGAAGAACTTATTATTAGTATATAGCGTTTTTTTACTACCTTTAGAAATTAAGTTAGAAGTATAGTTAAATATAGTAATTTAGTAGTAGAAGTATAAAAGCGTAGTTATTATTATAAGAAGAGAGTTAGTAAATTAAAATTAAAAGTTATTTAAATAGGAGCTAGTAAAGTAATACAGTATATATATATAATATAATACTATATATATACGTATAATAGTAAGTATTATAATAGTAGTTTTACTATAGTCTTATAACTACTATTATTAAATAATAGCTATTATTCGAGTCCGAGTTAGGAAAAGTCTTAAGTCGCGAGTACGCGCGATCGAGAGCCTTAAAGGTAGATCCTTCTACCTACCCTACCTTTCTACTATCTACTATCTACTATCTAATCTACTATCTATATTACTAAGGTCGGGTACTACGGCCTCGTAACTACTATTATTAAACAATAGCTATTATTCGAGTCCGAGTCCGAGTCCGAGTCCAAGTCCGAGTCCGAGGAACCCTAGTGCCTTAGGCCGCTACAGCGCACGGGCCACCATGTAGTCCGTACGCCGACCCTCGAAGTTGCTCCTGAGACAGCTCCCGCCCTGCTCCCGAGATAACCAAAAATGGAAAATAAAGTCACGAATTAGTCGTCGGGCCGGCGAGATACGGGGAGTGGATCAAGCCGCTGTGCTCGTCGCTGCCGTCGAGACAGGCGCATTGGATCCTCTTTGCGATTCCTGCCAGTGCAAACGGCCGGTCCTGCTCCCGGGTGAGAAGAAGGAACGAGTACTCTTCGACAGCGCGCAGCCAGAAATCGAGGGCGGACACGGATCCCTTGCAAACGTCAAAGAACAAGACCTTTTTGGGGCGTATGTATCTCGTTGATTGGGTGCCGTCGTCGTTGCCGTCTTGCCCCAGCCCCGTGGGCCCTGCATTCACGTTCCTGCTGCTGAGGGCATGCGCGTGGCCGATGCGGCTGCATTCGCAGAAGCAGTCTGTCCGGCACTCAAAGAGCACCTCCGAGGCCCCAAAATGCAGGGTCCTGCGCGAGAGCAGCCGCTCCTGAAAGACCCACGCCCTGTTGAGCAGCGGCTCCATGGGGGTGCGAAAGTACTCCATATCGCCGTAGAGGACCTCGTGGCTCCGGTCGTGTGAAACTCGGGAGAAGATGGGGGGTTCGTCCGCCGTCATCTCGATCGTCTCCAGCGAGCTCTCCACGGTGGTGCCTTGCAGACTGTGACGGAGCTCGCGGAACCCTTGGCCATGCTTCCGCGGGTTGAAGAGACCGATAGAGCTGTTGCGCATGGCCGTGGCCGCGATGTTGAGCATGGCGTTGGAGTAGGTGTCTGACATTTTGGCGGATTCCACCATCCAATCCTCTTGGTCGTCTTGGATGATGCATAGCGAATCGATCCAGAGGTAGCGGCAGCCCAGGGCCCTGACCAGCAGAATGGCATCTTGGAACAGCCGAGGCAGCTCATCCCATGGGATCTGCTGCCGATGGTCCCACAGCGTGTCGTGCGTGGTCTTGAGGAGGTGCTTGGCGACTCGTTGGCTTCCCCAGCAGTGGCTCAGCGTCATGTACGGCGCGTCCAAGGAGATGCCCTCCTCCACGAGCGGTTCGACGAGCTTGACACCGTCTTGGACATCAATCAGCCGCTTGGGGAGTTGCGACGGGGTCGGGGTGCATTTGGGG
Organism: Podospora conica; assembly: GCA_030685255.1. Classification (NCBI taxonomy): domain Eukaryota; kingdom Fungi; phylum Ascomycota; class Sordariomycetes; order Sordariales; family Podosporaceae; genus Podospora; species Podospora conica. Next base: position 397,328 of record MU839421.1, on the reverse strand, counting down.
TGAGTGGCATCGCACCGCTTCATCCATTTCGCCGCCAGCTCGGCGGCCCGGTCCAGGGTGATGGAGGCTGGCACATGTGCGGCAGATCCGACGGCGGGATACACGGGATGCTGCGTTTCCACCAAGCTGGTTGTGGTCAGTCTTTGGAGGGTACGCGCATCTCGGAAGGAGAAGAGTCTCACGATGGCTCCCGGTAAAACTCAATTCTGGCCACCGAGTCGCGGACCGTCAGGGCGTGGACAAAAGTGCGGTCAGGAATGTCATCGTAGAGTATGACACGAAAGAGGAGGAGGCTGGACCCGGGTTGCAGTGCGATGCAGAGAGCGCGTGTGAATGGGCGCTTGACGGTGGTCCATGTCCGTCGTCGCTGGATGCCCGGCTCGTCGAGGGCCGACTCGCTGTTCCAAAAGAAGTCGATGGCGCGTTGCAAAAGGCGGTCGCATATCGGGCACCCGCGGGCAGCCGCCTGTTGAAGCTCGTCGGATGTGGTCAGCTTGTATCGCGGCCGTAGGGAGTCGCCCGTGTGGAAGAGGTGGTCGGGGAAGCTGGAGTATCTGTCGTAGTCGAGGTTAAAACAGGCTGGGCAGATTGGTGATGTGGTTTCCTCGGTGGTAGGGGCCCCCTTTGACGAGACCAAGTTGCCCATCGCCCTGTGTCCATGTCCTCTTGTCGTGAAGCTGTCGATGTCGACGGGGGACTCGTGAGACCGAGAGCGGGGTCGGCGAGCAGACTGTCCCGGGTCGGCCCACCCATGAAGGGCATCCCCTTTCCCTTCTCGGCACCCTGAACCTGACATCCGGGACGGAGGCCACCGTCAGCGACCGTCGTGGCCTCCGATGGAGATCTGTGCGACCATGCAGCGGGCTCTGGGATTATCTCTGGAGGGGTTGTCCGAGTCGAGTCGCGTTTCTGTCTCATCACTCTCAACGTCGAGGTTGGAAACCGTCCTCCCGCCATCAGGCCCGAGGGAGTCCTGAGCACTGCTCACCGGCGAAACATGCGTGACATCCATTGACTGACACCCGTGAACATCAGGCACTGGTGACAATGGAGAGTGGGGTTGATGCGCCGTCTGACGACGGCCGCCTTGAATTGAAATTTGGAAATGAGCTTGTTTCTCGAACCGCCTGGTTCTTTTTCCATTTGGCGGACAGCCCGGGCCGAGAGGAGAAGGGCGCTGCTTCCAGCGATGACACTGGCACACTGGACACTGGACAGGGCTCGAGAGGGCACTCAAGGTGGGGCGCCTGTAGCCGCCCGGCCGCGCTTTGCGAGGCCAATCGTCGAGACGGGCAACGCGGATATGAAACAATGAGACGGAAACACCAAAATCGGGATTCCGGGCCATCCGAAAATAATTGTGGAAAAACAATATGGATTCCCACTCGTGAATTGTAATCCCCTCATCGTTGTGTACACTTGAAAGCATGGTGATGCTGCCCCTGGTGTTTGCCATCGGCACCTTCCGTTGACTTGACAGCGATCAGTGGGGTGGACCGCTGAAGGGGCCAATGAGATGCCGAGCTTCGGCGTCCCAGGGCAACTTCCCCAGCAGCTCATCGGCGGCATCACATTGACTTTCTCATCAAGATTCAAGACCTTCATCATGGCCATCAGAAACAGGCCCTTGATCGCTTCATATCGCCGGTCCCCAGATGCCCTACGAAAACCCCGAACCCACAAGTCCATCCCCCCGAGGAAATTAACTTTCCACAGCGAGGATAGCGCAAGACGGTCACTCGGGGAACTGGAAGCGACGAGATATCGAGACGCGACCACAAGACATCTCACAACACCACCGGGAATATCGTGATACTGCAAACTTGAAGAGCCAGCGCTCTCATGATGTTTCGCGGCGTTGCAAAAGCTTCTACTCCAATTTTCGTCCATTTTCCTGTCGTCGACAGCCTGTTTGTTCAGGACCAAGTCACAACGGCGGAGTCATCCACCTCGATCACCACCACTCCCTGACCCTCACCACAAGCCTTTTGTCTCGTGGCAAACCTCTACACAGCCTCTTTGTGCTGCCAAGATGCCCTTCCATTCTGGTTCGTCGCTTGTCGGGATGGTCAAGACACGGGGTTTGGTCGGAGGCCGGGACGAGCCATCGACTGGCTGAGAGGCGACGAGCGCTTCGGGCCCGCGGCTACGGCCTCGAACAAGGACGACCAGCCGAGTCTTATTGTCCCATTGACCCATTGACTCCACCCTGGACCTCGACAATCAAGTGCCATCTTATTTTGGATGCCATTGTTTGGCGCGTGGCCGCCTGACTCCAACCCGGACTCCCTCTTATTGAGGACTGCCCCCTTGGGCCAGCCCATTGTTCCCCCCTTATTGTTCTACTTATTCATCACCACCACAATACCTCATCGTCCACTTGAGCGCCACGCGCCATGGGTTTCTATAGCTCTCTTTTGTAACCGCTCTCTATCCTTTTCATATTTCTTCTACGTTATTCCTCAGCTGGTCTCGGAGCGCATAATTCCTTTTCCTTCAATATTGACGACATCACGATACCCTCCACCAGTACATCTCTGCATCTTCGACAGCTCTCTTTCCTTCATCTCGAACAGCATCTACATCTCGCATCGACAGTTCCGACCCCATGGACAGGTACTATCCCGAAAAGTCAGGGCAGGCCCCTGGCGTCACGCCCGTACCCTACACCCTCAACGCAAACCCTATTGAGATGGACAACTTGCCGTTGGATAACCATCAGCCCAAGCCCATGCCCCACAGCACCCTCCCTGGCGTCACACCCTATCTCGGGCCCAGGGCGAGGTTGTCCCAAGCATGGTTCAACAAGTGGACCGTCCTGCTCCTCCTGGTGCTGGTGCGCGTCCTCATCCTCACGGGCAGCCTCAACTCTGATCTCGCCGACGCCAAGGTTAAGGCCCTGTCGGCGTGCAGCAAGGTCGAGGACATTGGCAGCGCCATGGCTTCGATGCCGCACTACCTCTCGGCCGGCGTCAACTCGCTCGCCGCCGACGGCATCAGCAAGACGGTCCGGGGCATGGTGGAGATCCTCGACATGATCCTGACGGGCGTCCAGGCCCTGCTCATGTTCGTCATCAACATGTACATCGGCCTCTGGGTCTGTCTCGCCACCGCCCTCATTCACGGCACATTCGACGTGGCCACAGGCGCCATCAAGGGCGTCACTGACGGCATGAACAAGGGCATCGAGAAAATATCCGGCAATCTCAACAACCACGTCAAGGACGTGCAAGACACCATCAATAAGGCTTTCGGCCTGATCACAGGCTTCCCCGGTGTTTCCAAGCCCCCCCAGATCGACTTGGGCAAGGAGCTCGACGACCTCAAGAACCTCCAGTTCGACAGCCGCCCCTTGGTCAAGGGGCTGGCCGATCTTAACCGCACCATTCCCTCGTTCGCCGAAGCCGAGAACGCGGCCAGGAACGCTCTCGCCATCCCCTTCAAGCTCGTCCAGGACCAGATGGTGGGCCGGTTCGGCAACTACTCGTTTGACCGGTCCGTCTTCCCCCTCGCCAAGAAGCAGAAGCTCGAGTTCTGCTCCAACAACTCGTTTCTCAACGACTTTTTCGAGAAGCTCTTCAAGATTGTTCGCAGTGCCAAGCTTGGCTTCAGCATCGCCATCCCCCTCCTGGCCGTCCTCGTCATTGTCCTCGTGGGCATCATGGAGGTCCGCCGGTGGAACAAGGAGCGGGAGACTGCCAGGGAATTCACCGAGGCCGGATATGACCCGATGGACGTTGTGTACATATCTTCACGCCCCTACACGGCCAACTTCGGCCTGAAGCTCTCGGCGCGCTTCCACGGCAAGAAGAGCCTACTCGTGCGATGGACCGTTGCCTACGCCACTTCGCTGCCGGCGCTCTTTGTGCTGGCGCTGGCCGTGGCGGGCCTGTTCTCGTGCCTCTGCCAGTACATCGTCCTGCAGGCCATCCAGAAGGAGGCGCCGGCACTCACGAGCCAGGTGGGCGACTTTGCCGGCGACGTGGTCGGGTCGCTGCAGGCGGTGTCAACGGACTGGGCCAGCGACGCCAACGCCGTCATCCTCAGCCTTCAGGACGACATCAACGGCGACATGTTTGGGTGGGTGCGCAACGCCACGTCGGCCGCCAACAAGACGCTGGCGACGCTCGACGCCGAGCTGGACGACTCCGTCACGGCGCTCTTCAAGGACACGGTGCTGCTCAACACGGCGCGCAACCTGGTGCAGTGCGTGATCGGCAGCAAGATTGACGCGGTCGAGAAGGGCTTGATCTGGGTGCACGAGCACGCCAAGGTGACGCTGCCGCTGTTTGCCAACAACACGTTCTCGCAGGGCGCCGACGACAGCACGCAGGGCAACAGCTCCATGACCAGCTTCCTGGCCACGCCGGCGTCGGTCACGACCGACGAGGTCTCGGGCGCCATCACGCAGGTCATCACCTACATCCAGGGCGGCATCGTGCAGGAGATGCTCATCTCGATCGGGCTGCTGCTGGTCTACGTCATTGTCGTGCTCACGGGCGTGGTGTGGTCGCTGGTCGAGCTGGCGGGCCGCGACAAGACGCGGGGCGAGGGCGGGCCGCGGTACGCGGAGAGGGACGTGTCCCCGCCCCCGGCGCCGGCGTACGAGGAGGATGTTGTGTCCAAGGGGCAGGTGTTGCGGGGGAGGGCGGAGATGGGGCGGTATCCGAGCCATGCGCGCAAGAGCAGCCACCCGGAAGTGTACTGGCCAGACCGGTAGGACAGGTATGGCCGGCCACCGCCGGTGTACTCGCCAGTTTAGTTGCACGGACTAGGGGAAGGAATCTGGCGGGCCGGATGCGCGAGTAGCTGGGTAATTTTGGTTCCTTTGTATTGCATTCTGGCTGGGCTGGGCCGGCGTTGGCGGGAATTGGCTTTGGCGTTGCATTGGGTTTTGGGGAATAGAGCCACCTATCGACACAGACACAGGGTCAAGATTTAGTGAGAGCGACAGTGACGGTGACGGCGACGGGAAAATAGGGACTTAGTTTAGATGGTTGTGCTCCCTGACTCGACGGAGATTTAAACAGTAATTCGATGGTTTCAGGAACGGTCCAGCGGCGATTCTTATTGTGACCCCTTCCCGGCATGTCCCTTCAGGGATCGGCACGGGCTGGGCCACGCCGCCCTTTGCCGTGGCAGAATGCGGACATTCCGCCTCGCCTCTACGGAGGTGGTGGTGGCGAGAGGGCGGGGGGCCCCAAAGGGACACTGCGCACTGCGGGGCACTGGGGGGGGCATATCCCAAAACTCGGTGACTCAAAAACAACACCTCTCCCGTTGTCGGCCTGCTTTGTGACTTCCGCGATATCTCTCGTTCCCTACGACTTCCCACCGGACCAATTGACCTGTCCAGACACCGCAACACATCATGGAAGGCCTCAAGCAGACTTTCCAGCGCTGCAAGGCGCAGAACCGCGTATGATGCCCCGCCATCGTCGCCCAGAACACAACTAACCTTCTCAACTTATAGTCTGCGCTGGTCACCTATGTCACGGCCGGCTTCCCCAAGCCCGAGGACACCCCGGATGTGCTCCTGGCCATGGAGCGGGGTGGCGCCGGTGAGCTCTCCCACCACGCTTCTCCCTTGCATTCCGCGGACTGACCCCTGGTTCCCAGACATCATCGAGCTCGGCGTCCCCTTTACCGACCCCATCGCCGACGGCCCGACCATCCAGACCTCCAACACGGTCGCCCTGCTGAATGGCGTCACCATCAAGTCCACCCTGCAGATGGTGCGGGACGCCCGTGCCCGCGGGCTCAGGGCCCCCATCCTGCTCATGGGCTACTACAACCCGCTCCTGAGCTACGGCGAGGAGCGTCTGCTCAACGACTGCAAGGAGGCGGGCGTCAACGGCTTCATCGTCGTTGACCTGCCGCCCGAGGAGGCCGTTTCGTTCCGCAAGCTGTGCAGCCGCGGAGGGTGCGTCTTTTCTGTACCCCTGGTTCAAAACACACGCTGACTCTTCTAGTCTCTCCTACGTCCCTCTCATCGCCCCCGCGACCTCCGACACCCGTATGCGCCTCCTCTGCCAGCTGGCTGACTCGTTCATCTACGTCGTCTCCCGCCAGGGCGTCACGGGCGCCTCGGGGACGCTCAACGCCAACCTCCCCGAGCTGCTCGCCCGCGTCAAGAAGTACAGCGGCGACAAGCCCGCGGCCGTGGGCTTCGGCGTGAGCACGCGCGAACACTTTGTCTCGGTCGCCCAGATCGCCGACGGCGTCGTCGTCGGCAGCATGATTGTCACGACGCTGCAAAAGGCGGCCAAGGGCGAGGAGGCCCAGGCCGTCCAGGACTTCTGCGCCTACCTCTGCGGGCGCACCACCTCCCCCGAGGAGGAGGCCACCCGCGAGGTCGGCATCGTCGAGGCCATGTCGGTGGCCCGGGAGCCCAACGGGGAGGTATCCGTCGATGCCGTCATCCGGGACCGGGACACGGACGACGACCTCGTCAGCCAGCTGTCGGCGCTCCACGGCAAGATCCCTGAGCGGTTCGGCGAGTTTGGCGGTCAGTACGTGCCCGAGTCGCTGATGGACTGCCTGTCGGAGCTCGAGGAGGGCTTCAACAACATCAAGGACGACCCCGCCTTCTGGGAGGAGTACCGTTCCTACTACCCCTGGATGGGCCGCCCCGGCCACCTCCACCTGGCCGAGCGGCTGACCGAGTACGCCGGCGGCGCCAACATCTGGCTCAAGCGCGAGGACCTCAACCACACGGGCTCGCACAAGATCAACAACGCGCTCGGCCAGCTGCTGCTCGCGCGGCGGCTCGGCAAGAAGAAGATCATTGCCGAGACGGGCGCCGGTCAGCACGGCGTGGCGACGGCGACTGTGTGCGCCAAGTTCGGTATGGAGTGCACCGTCTACATGGGCGCCGAGGACGTGCGGCGCCAGGCGCTCAACGTGTTCCGCATGAAGCTGCTCGGTGCCAAGGTGGTGGCGGTCGAGGCCGGCAGCCGGACCCTCCGCGACGCCGTCAACGAGGCGCTGCGCGCGTGGGTCGTCAACCTCGAGGACACGCACTACATCATTGGGTCGGCCATCGGGCCCCACCCGTTCCCGACGATTGTGCGCACCTTCCAGTCTGTCATTGGCACCGAGACCAAGGCGCAGATGCTCGAGAAGCGCGGCAAGCTCCCCGACGCCGTTGTGGCGTGCGTGGGCGGCGGCAGCAACGCCGTCGGCATGTTTTACCCGTTCAGCAATGACCCCAGCGTCAAGCTGCTCGGCGTCGAGGCCGGTGGTGACGGTGTGGACACGGCCCGCCACAGCGCGACGCTGACGGCCGGCACCAAGGGCGTGCTGCACGGCGTGCGGACGTACATCCTGCAGAACGAGCACGGCCAGATTGACGAGACGCACTCCATCTCGGCCGGCTTGGACTATCCGGGTGTCGGGCCGGAGCTGTCCAACTGGAAGGACCAGGAGCGGGCCAAGTTCGTGGCGGCCACGGACGCCGAGGCATTTATCGGGTTCCGGCTCATGTCGCAGCTCGAGGGCATCATTCCCGCGCTCGAGTCGGCGCACGGTATCTTTGGTGCGATTGAGCTGGCCAAGACGATGAAGAAGGACGAGGACATTGTCATTTGCCTGAGCGGTCGCGGCGACAAGGACGTGCAGAGCGTTGCCGACGAGCTGCCGATTCTGGGGCCCAAGATTGGCTGGGAGTTGCGGTTCTAGGTGCAGGTGGATGGAGAGGGTACTTTACTTGTGTGATATGTAGAGAATAGACCCAAGACCCAATGTTGTTCATCTGGTCCTGTGCATGCAATGTTATGGTACAAGCGCCCCATGGTATCCGACCATCTATGCCCGCCCTTGAAATTTCCTTCTTTATTTTTGGTTCTCAGCCATAAACTGGTCCTTGCCCTCCTCCCCAATGACAAACTCCTCCTCCCTCTTGAGCATCCCCTCCGTCTCCTCCATCAGCCCCTCCACCTCCACCCCCTCCGGCACCGCCTCCCCCGATGCCACCGAGTAATCCACCCCCTCCGGCGCCGGCGGCAGCCCCAGCGCAATCCTCTGGGCCGCGTGCCTCGCCCTCACCGCCGGCGTCTGCATGACCCGCCACCGCAGCCGCCACCCCCACGGCCCCAGCTCCTTGATCCGCGCCGCCTTGACGCCCAGCAGGTACTCGTCCAGGCCGCCGACCTTGTCGATGGTGCGCATCACGCGCGTCGTCACGCGCGTGCGCACGTACGTGCCCAGCGACGCCGACCACAGCCGCTTCTGCTGCACGTTGGGGCGCCACGAGCGCCGCGTCTTGATCTCGTTGCGCTCCGACACGCGGTTGCCGTACCGGATGCGCGCGCTGCCGTACAGGCCCGTGTTGGACTGGTGGTAGACCTGCCGGGGGCCGAGGGGGTAGGGCGGGATGGCGGGCTCCGAGCCCTGGACCGAGGGGATCGGGAGGGCGGAGCCGGGGACGCGGTATTGCCGGTAGAGGTGGGTGGGGGATGTGGAGAGGAGGCGGGCGGTGGTTGTTGTTGTTGTTGCTGTGAGGAGGAGGGGGAGGCGGTTGGCGAGGAGGAGGGGGAGGGTGGTGGTGGGCGGCATTTTGGGGGTTGAGGGGGCTTGGTGCCGCGGTGTGCGTGGGGATTGGGTTATGGTCGGGTCATGGGCGGGGGGTGAGGGTTGGTGCGATTGACGGGGCCGCGGCGGCTGGGTGTCGGCGACGGGGGCGGGATCGCCTGCCTCGTGTGGTGTGGTGGTGGTGGTGATGCCGAGTTGGAGTTGGAGCTTCAAAATTTCGGCCGTTCATCGGCAGGGGTCAGGGCTTGGCACGCAGGTGGTTGCCGGTCCGGCAGTCACGTGTCATCGCGTGGGGCTTCGCGATGACCTCGAGATGTTGGACATGTCGCGACATGGCAGCACCACCACTCTCTCTCTGTGCCGCTGGGACTGAAATATCAACAATTTTGACACAATGTTCCCGCCGGTGGATGATGCGGTTCTGCAAAACAATCCCGACTTTGCAGCCCTCTACAAGACCCTGACCAACGGCGTCCTCAACCCCGACGGGTCAACAAAGAATGACGCCGCCGCAAAGGAGCGCAATGCCGTCCGCGAGGTGAGCCATCCCTTTTCTCTGTTCTCTAGAATCAAGTTCACTGACATCATTCCCAGGAACTAAAACAGCGCCGCCTCCAAGCCGCAAAACACCACCTCCTCATCCACGCCCTGTCCACCGCCAACCCATCCGCCCCCACCACCAAACCCGCCCCCGCCCTGCCCCGTCGCGCCGGCACCACAAAACCCCCACCACCGCGCCCCCAACCCACCGCGGCCGCTGACCTCCCCCCGGATCTCCTCGACCTCCTCCTCCTCCTCCCCCCCTTCCTCACCCCCACACCCACCGCCCCCGCCCTCACCCCCTCCCAACTAACCACCCTCCTCTCGCACCCCCCCTTCTCCCACCTCCCCACGCACCTCCCCGCCCTCGCCGCCCTCGTCTCCTCCGCCCTCCACGCCTCCGCCACCTCCCTCGCCCGCCTCACCAACCCAGCCACCAACCCCTCCTTCCTGCACCGCGCCATCCCCGCCCTCCCCTCGCACCTCTCGGCCCTCACCGCCTCCCTCGCCACCCACAAAGCCGCCCTGACGACCTCGCGCCTCGCCGCCGCCGCGGCCCTCACGGCCCTCCTAGACGACCACGCCGCCGCCGCCGCGCACCTCCTCCGCGCGCTCGAGGCCAAGCACGGGCCCATCGCGCGGTCCCTCGAGTTCCGCGCCACCGAGACGATGCTGGCGGCGCAGAAGCAGGCGGCCGAGGCCGAGGCGGCCATGTGGCGGGTGCGGAGGGAGCTGTATACCCCTGACGTGCGACGGGCGCTGATGGCGTACACGCGGCATCTGAGGGACGCGAGGGGGAGGCTGGGGGAGGGGGTCAGGGCCAGGAGGGCCGAGTTGGTCGGGTATGGGGTGGATGAGGACGGGGAGGGAGGGGACGGGGCGAGGGAGAGGAAGATGAAGGAGATGGCGAGGGTGAAGCGGGAGATGGAGAAGCAGATGGAGGAGGTGAGGGTTGATTTGGAGAGGTTGGGGAGGGCGTAGAGAGCGGGGAGGGCGGAGAGGTGTTGGGGAGGGTGGTGTGTGTTGGTGTTGTATATGGCTGGCGTTTGGGAGTCAGGGGTGGGAAGAGCGCATGATGGGACAGTCACTTGTGAAAGAGGTATCAACAAAACAGAGTGAGGTATTTATGCAGTCAACTCCAACTTTTCCGCAAGCCGCCGCCGATGCCGCCGCTCTATGGCCCATGTACAAGATTGCAGGTCTGGGTATTTAACACAAATCGCCCTCTACTCTAAACTCAAACTGCCGTCGTATAATTCTTTTTTTCCTTGGTGACACTACCCCTTAACCCTTGACCTTGAAGATGGCCTCGGCCAGACGGCCGACGTTGTCGCTGGTGATGCCAGCAACCGAGATGCGGCCGTCCTTGGTGGCGTACACGCTGTACTCCTTGGCCAGCTTGTCCATCTGCTCGGACGTCAGGCCCGTGTAGGCAAACATGCCAATCTGGCTGGTGATGTGGCTCCAGTCGTGCTTGGACCCGAGCTTCTCGAGGTTCTCCTTGAGCAGGGCACGCATCGTGATGATGCGGTCGGCCATGTCCTTGACCTCGACCAGCCACTGCTCGTACAGCTCGGGCGTGTTGAGGATCTCGGCGGCGATGCGCGCGCCGTGGATGGGCGGGTTCGAGTACATGGGGCGCACGAGGATCTTGACCTGCGAGTCGACGCGCTTGGCCTCGGCGGCGTCGGCGCACACGAGGGAGAAGGCGCCGATGCGCTCGCCGTACAGGCCCATGTTCTTGGCGAACGACTGCGCCAGCGCAATGTTGTGGCCCTGGGCGACAAAGTGGCGCACGGCAAAGGCGTCCTTGTCGACGCTGCCGCTGGCGAAGCCCTGGTAGGCCATGTCGAAGAAGGAAAAGTGGCCCTTGGCCTTGACGGCCTGCTCGATCGCCACCCACTGCTCGGCCGTGGGGTCGACGCCCGTGGGGTTGTGCGCGCACGCGTGGAAGAGGAAGGCGCTGCCCTCGGGCGCGGCGTTGATGTCGCGGAGGAGCCCGTCAAAGTCGAGGCCGATCGTGGCCTTGTTGTAGTAGGCGTACGTCTCGACCTTGAGGCCCGAGTCGCGGAAGACGGCCGCGTGGTTGGCCCACGACGGCTGCGGCACGTAGATGGTCTTGGCGCCGGGGAAGTGGCGCGCCAGGAAGGCGCCGCCGATGCGGAGCGCGCCCGTGCCCGAGATGGACTGCGTCATGGCGAGCCGGCCGAGCGCCGAGCTGTCCTTGCCGTAGGCGAGCACCGCCGCCGCCTTGGTGAACTCGGGCACGCCCGTGATGCCGGCGTATTCCTTGTTGAGGCGCGACGAGATCACCTTCTCCTCGGCCTTGCGCACCGACGGGAGCACGTAGGGCTTGCCCTTGTCATCGCGGTACGCTCCGACGCCTGGGGGGGTCGTCTGTCAGCGCCGGGGTAGGGGGGGGTTGTGTGGGGGCGGGGGGGAGGCGGGGTCGACGAACCGAGGTTGATCTTCTTGTCAAAGGAGTCGGCCTTGAAGGCCTCGGTGATGCCTGGGAACGAGTTAGCCACCGGGTATGGTTTGGCGGGAGGGGGCGGTGCTGCATACCGAGAATGGCCTGTCGCGACAACAAAAGGCGCACCGGTTAGAAATGGTCGGGATTCGGGCTCAGGGACAGACACGTACATCCTACACGGTCAATTGGTTAGCCCATGAGCTCATCATCACGCACACATCTCTTGGATGGACATACAGGAGGACCTTGGGCGACATTGGCCCATGTGGAGGCGGCGCGCACAGCAACGAAGCGGCGGGTCACGGCGGCCTGGCGCGAGGCCATTCGGAGCGAGGACAGCATGGCGGGCGGCTCGGGGGAGGGGAGTTCGGACGGAGGGATGTTCGGGGGATCGGGGAGGTCGGACGTCACGGCGGGGGGTCCGGTCGAGATAGGGGCAGCGGGCAGTAGGGCGGGCAGGGGATGAGGCCAGATGATGGAGTCGAAGTGGGATGGGACAAGTTTAAATCCTCGGCGACCTCGGCGACGGGGGATGCCAAGGTCGCATCGTCCCATGGGCAGAATGCAAAATCGCGTGCGACAGTGGCCTTCACCCGCCGGCTCAAAGCCTCAGGGGGCTCCATAGGCGCTGAGGCCCCGAGGCTGGGCGGTTCGTGGGTGGGGCGCAAAACTCTTCTCCCCACAATCGGCTGCCCCAAACGCGGCAGGGCAGGGATCAGTGCGCGAAATCCGATCTCGGCGTTTCCCGTCGAGCCAACGTCACCCCATCCTCACCCTCCCTCACCTCGAACCTCACCGCCGTTGACGGCAACCCCGGCCATTTCTGGCGTCTTTTCAGGCCTCATTTTGGGGTTGTTGCCCTGGTTCCATCATGGCAAACTCAACGGCTGACATCCTGGCGGAAACGACTTCGTCTCGTCCAGGATCCTTTTTTTGTCGCATGTCTCGATCTTCTTCTACCTCCCAGCTTCAAAGTTGTCACCAGAGAGAGAGAGTCTGTTGTATTCTTGTATGGAATATATTGACCTTCCATCATTCCATGGCTCCCTCGATTGCCGATACAACACGGCATTCCCTGTCGCCGGATCCGCGTTGATCACGACTTCTGTCGCCACGAGGAGTCTCGTGGGATCCGTCCAGTGTCTGCAGTCGCTCCCGGGACTGGCTGTCTTGCGCCTTTTGTAGGCTGTCGCTCCAAAGCTGTATCAAATCAGCGACCGTCCAGAGGACAGGCACCACTCGGAACAAGTCCCGCCTCCATGGGTAACACCACCCGATCTCCAGACGCCACAGCCCACCCCAGCTCTTCCAGCACGGCAACGATCTCGAGACTTTACATACCTCGGCTTTCCATCTCTGCGCTACGCACGATGCTGCTCAGTCAACAATAGCGCGCTGCCTTCATGACCACCCGTTCGCCCTGGATACCCGCTGGTTTGGGCCATCTCCTCGAGGCTAATGGCCACTCAGCTGCAAGATGCGGGGAAGGAAGAGATCGTGGTTGTGGAATCCCCGCTGTACCACGTCGGACTCTAGTACTGAAACAGATACACAGGGCTGAGAGACTTGTATCCTGCTGCCCAATGGTAGTCTCCTCATCGACACGGTGGCTGAAGAGGTTGTCTGTATTGCCGTTACCATCCCCGCACTGAAACTTACTATTGAGGACGATCGTCGGGGGCGGTCTCATTCCTCGAGAGCACACCAGGAACAAGAGGGCAAGTACCCCCTATAAAGCGGCCAAGTCCCTCTGGGAACTCAGTAATCCCGGGTCACCTTCAACTACATCCCACGAAATCTCGAATTTCAGCACGTCTTTGCAAACCGAGATGAAGTCTGCCGTCGTCTTCACCCTCGCCATGGGGGCAGCTGCCATGCACATCCCCTGGTTCTCTCACAACGACGACAACAAGCAGACGTCCATGACCATGATGTCGGAGGAGGATGCCGTGTAAGCAGTCACCGAGTTGAGCTTGGTTGCATGGCAGGCGGCCATGCTGACCCGAATTCTATCCCAGGATGAACATGCACCACGACAAGACTCGCATGCCCTCTGGCCAGGGCTTCGATGGGATGGAGTCTGGTGGTGCTGACATTGAGTGCGTCTCCTGTCCCCGTCCCCAGGCTACACTTCTCCGCCGAGACTGACAAATCCTTCACAGAATCCACGTCCACGTGGGACCTTCACACCAAAGCGCCAATTTCAGAGGACATGAGAACGTTGGAGGTGGCATGCGGACAATGTCCGAGTCCTTGGAACAGGTTGACGATTCCGCCATGGGCCCTGGCAGCGAGACCATGGGCCCTGGCAGCGAGACCATGGGCCCCGGCAGCGAGACCATGGGCGGCGGCGACACCATGGGCCTCGGTAGCGAGACCATGGGCCCCGGCAGCGACACCATGGGTGGCGACGACACCATGGGCCTCGGCAGCGATACCATGAGTCCTAGCAGCGACATGATGTCCTCCGAGTGGACTTCGTCCAGCGATCCGCAGCCGAAAGAGATGCCCGGGGGTGAAGGCATGGGCGGCTTGTACGCCAATCCCAAGGGAATGCAGACCACGGGCAGTGCGACAGGCATGCAAGGTCACGAGGAGTGCTTGATGTCCCAGTGCAACGAGGGGGGAGTCAAGTGCGCCAGTCCCTACGTAAGTGTACCCGTTGCGTTTGTCAGAAAGACCTTTTGACTGTGGTGGTGTGGTGGAGGTATTGATGTCCATTTGCTGACGATTCCGTTTCTAGTACCGAAAGATGGTTGGTGTAAGTTCCAATGCCTGCCTGACAGCCGACATACAACCATGACTGGAAGCACTCTCATAGTGTCTTGCCTCTTGGTGTTAGTGCTTGCTGACCACAAATCGTCATCACAGGAATGCGCCTATTGCTGCCTCCAGCTTAGCAACAATATGGGAGGAGAGGGATCCGGATCCGGGATGATGATGTCGCGCAAGAAGACTGGAAATTCTGACCTATGATTCTGACATGCCTTGGTTTTAGCAGGCTTGGTGGAGTCGTCATGATTAGGTAGGTAGGTCCCTCTACCCTGACTGATCTTTGAGTTTGGAGGTCGGGTTGAACCTCTTTCTGTTCATTTTCGGTGCTGTTGGTTGGAAATGACGGAGACATATTAGGACTCGAGTAACGACTCGGAAACAGCTACTACTAGTAAAGATTGCTTTGGGAAACACAAACTTGTACTCCACTCCTCCTTCATCTACATTAAAACATGAAAACATGCAGGTTTTCATCACCTTGGGCCTCTCCGGATGCGAAGCTCCGCGGTCGACTTCCGAGGGAGGGGCATTTTGCCTCCGTGTCCGGTGCGGCTGAAAGTGCCCAAGTTGAAGCTGGTTTTCTCTTCCCATGCAGCTACCAGCCATGCAGTGTCCCGCGAAGATCGGGTGCCTTCAGATCCAACTCTGCCACCTGCGTCACACAGTGGCAACATCGAATCGCGTAAGCGCTTCGGCGTTTTCAACCCGCTCTCTTGACCACACTTGGTGTCCTCTTTGCTTAGGTACCTATGTTGCGGACATTTTCTGTTGAAACAGAGCCGACGCTCACCGAGGTCCTGAGATCCTTCCACGCCACCCTCAACTCCATTTCCGCCCATCGAGTCTCAGCCCGCGATGCGGAGAAGAAGAAGACAGGACGGCGCATCAGGGCAAGGCAAAGGATATTTGCAGAATGAGCGAGTCATTGAGGCGTCGAGCTCCCCAGGCTGGTTGGCCGGCCCAAGCGAGGAGGCTTTGCACCACCCAAGCTGTGCAACTATGGGGTTCAGGGGGTCGTTGTTTGTGGTATGGAAGTCACAAGGCCATCTCGAGGTTGTAGCCCCCGAAGAGACGGGGGTCTCCCGGCAAGTCAATGACGCATGTCTCGGCTGTTGCTATTACGGAATGAGATATTGGCTCGTGGGAGGGCTTCCACCGCACCGCCTGATACCGGGAAGCTGGGTTGTCGAGCTGAGGAGAGACATCTTGCATCGGCCATCCCGGCGGCTATCAGCATCCTCTGCATCGGGCCGCGGCTCTGCTCGTCCGCTCTGAAAACCTCAGGGGAAGTGGAGAACTGTTGTCAAGGTCGATACTATAGGAGCCTTAGCGCTCTCGGATGACCCCTTGCCTCCAATATAATCGTCGACGCGCTCTCACGTCAGTGGCTTCACTTGAACCTTGGTCAGGGCCGCGGCGAAGCTCGTGAACGGAAACAACCCCTTGTCAACGGATTCAAAACCAGTTTTGACAGCGTCGAAGCAGCGGTCACGTCCCGAGGGGTGGGTTGAAGATCGGGGAGGGGGGCGAGGGAGGCCTCAAGGCCGTCAAGACCGTACCACGACAAACCACATGGAAATCAAGACCTCCAACTCTATAAAGCTCATCTCTCCCTCACCTCCTCCAGCTTCCATTCTCTCCCTCCTCAGCACTCCACAGTCCTACACCCCAAGCCACCATCCAGCAAACCTTCCAACCCAACCCAACCAAACCGCAACCATGCAGCCCACCACCATCTTCACCCTCCTCGCCCTCGCCGCGACCGGCCTCTCGGCCCCCACCGACGCCGTTGTCGTCGCCCGCACGTCCACGTCCACCACCCCCTCGGACTTCTGCAAGACCACCAACCAGGACGCCTACTGCTGCGACAAGCCCGCCGGCTCCGGCGGCCTCCTCGACCCCCTCCTGGGCCTACTAGACTTGGACCTCGATTGCCTCCTGAGCCTCGGCTCGAGCTGCGGGACCAGCTCCAACGTCTACTGCTGCAACGCCGGACAATCGACGGTATGTTTTCTCCACTGGCTCCTTTCCTCTCCGGCGTCCTTTAAAGACGAACGCATGCTGACGTACCACGCTCGGGCAGGCGAACGGGATTATCGCCCTCAATGTCCTGACCGGCTGCAGCCCCGTGAACTTGAACCTTCTGGGCTAGAGGACTGGGCGCTAGCGGTGCGCGCGGGTGGGGATGATGATGGGATGGGAATCGGGGGATGTGCTATGGATTTTGTTTTCTGGCTTCTCTCAGTGTTTTCCTTGAATTTGTGTCGGGTGTGGGGAAGTAAACAAACCCCTGAGTTGGCTGGGACGAGTTGGCTCGTGATCTCTGGCGGATGGCCAGGTTTGCACACTCTTTTGGCGAAATAGCAACTTTACATTCTTAAATTCGCGTGCGTCTGCCTTGCGACAGTGCTGGAAATATTTTCTCGGGTTCCTCTGCCCTCGTCATGTCAATTCCGACGTCCACGCGAATGTTGTGGATGAAAAGGGGGTGGTCCGTGCGAGACATCGAGTCAGGGGTAGCGACACGACCCCCCTCGTACGATTGGTGCTGGTTGAGCGCATGTACATTCCAATACCCCGATACTAGTAACTCTCGCCTGGTAAGCGATAGCTAGCGAGTCTCTACTGACAAGACCGACGGAATGAGGTTGATGCAATTTGGAACTTGTGCAGTTGAAAACCTCTCGAGCATATTTTCCTACGGCAATAATATTCTGCCAACTAGTAGTGAAAAGAATCTACAAACAACAATCCTTAAAAGGAGAAAAAATACAGCAGTGCCTTGTTTGCCCTCCTACCTGCACAGGACTGCGTGTCGGCAACCGGGGTATCATCGGCCATGAAAAAAACCACAGCCAAAACCAGACTCGCTACTGCGTGCCGTCTGTCCCCATCCCAAAAAGCAGGTTCATGAAGCAGGAGCATCGTTTGGCAAATATGCGATGGCGATGTACCTTCAGATGTGTGAAATCTGGGCAAATTCAGGATCTCGTAGCAATGAGTATCGCCTGTTAAATCTGAGACGGAGCGGAACTCCTCAACCTCGCTGAAAGAGCTTTCCTGTGCCCTGCTTTAAGAACACCGGACATAGCTGCTGAGACGACCCTGACGGAGAGGCGGCTGTAGCTCGGGCTAGCGCAGAAGTCACGGTATAATTTGAAGCAAGGTTGAGAAGTAACAAGTTCA
This sequence comes from Podospora conica, assembly GCA_030685255.1. Taxonomy (NCBI): domain Eukaryota; kingdom Fungi; phylum Ascomycota; class Sordariomycetes; order Sordariales; family Podosporaceae; genus Podospora; species Podospora conica. The sequence continues at coordinate 379,822 of MU839421.1, read as the reverse complement.
GGGGGTAAGCTCCATGTATTTCACCATCCATATGTTATAACCATCATCCACACTTGAAAAAACCCCCAAGACTCGCAGTACCAACCCTCATCGCCGTCCCCAACACCCTCTCAGCTCCCCAACTGTTGATACATGCAATCCCCAAAAGGCCCAACCTCCCCCTTAAATCCAGACACATCCAGTTCCGGCCTGGCCGCAGACCATCTATCCCCTCGTTAGCACATATCCTCGCCGTCTTCATGTTAGAAACCAAGAGAAGCGCTACTCACCACATTCGGCGCGCCACCAGGGCAGGTCCACAGATCGCAAGTCTCCTTCTGGCCCTTGCAGCGGCAGTTGGTCTGGCCGCGGACGCTGCCTCCATGGCAGGCGGGGAGGATCTGGCCGCAGTTGACGCGGGCCTCGAGGGTGCCGCGGGCCTCAATGGCATCGGCGTCGACGGAAGCGCCAGCGGAGGGGGCGGCGAAGGCACCGGCGGCGAAGAAAGCCACGAGGGAGAGAGTGGAGAACTGCATTTTGATGGTTGTTGTTGGTTGGGGAGCTTGGAAGAGCTGAGAGGGGTTTGTTGGTGGTGTGTTGGAGGGGTGGAGAAGGTGATTGATGGTGAGGAGGAGGGGGATGAGAGGTAGGAGAGGCGTCGTCTTGAGAGTCTTTATACTTTGTGAAGCCTGTGTCGCTGGCTGCCTTGATGGTTTCTCTCTCGTCTACGACATTGCCCTGCCTCGTATGCCATGGCCATTGAGCTGCCCGGACAAGGTCTTGCAACTTCGGCGACATGGTCTCACACCAGTTCTTCCTGATCTTGATTGCGCGTAACGTTCGCTTCGAGGCATTGAGAAGCTGCCATATCGGATCCTTCAAGGCGAAGATTCCATGTTCTATCCACTCGAGGCCCTTTTGTTAACTTGACCGCCTTCCTGCCAATTTGGGGCCGTCCCGGTAGGAGACACTGCCTCGCTGGGCGGAGGCCCGAGCCTGTCCCTCTGAACCGTGATGTTGTGATAGGTCTGGCGATGACAACATACAGGAGGAGCTCAGTGTATGGCCTGACATCCAGGCCTTTGAAACGGCACAGGCAGCCTTAGACCCTTGTACCTCGACGGTCAATTTCGATCTCGATACTCGAATCGCCCGTCCCGTCAACGCCGAGGCCGAGGGAGGATTCAGGATCCAGGGAGCTCTACGGGTGTAAAGACCTTTGTATGGAGCGCTGTGCTTTTAAAGTCGCTGCCTGGCTCGGTGAAGCAAGCGAATTGCCGGCTGCTACAAAGGCACTTAGCTGACAGGCGGCGGAGGATTCCAATCATCTTCGAGCGGCTAATGTTATGATTGGACGCCAAATGTACGAGGGAGCGGGCCGTTTCAGCATCTCGACTGGTAAAGGCTGTGTCGAGCGGGAAGGGCTGTGCACTATGCGCTTAAATTGACTGCCGATCACCTTAATTGCCCTCGCTCTTCACAAGTCCGAGTCGCCTTTGTCGCGGGCGCCTTTTCTCGGACAGCGCATGTATGTAGGTATGATTCCATTTCAGGGGCGGCTATCGCGCTTCTTCTCAAGTCAGCCTTGCCAATGATCCATGATCCCTCCCCCTTACCATCCACAATGTAAACAAACACGGACGTAAAGAAGTCTGAGAGTGTTCTCCACTCACCGCTGGCAGCGCTTCGACCGTTGGACGTTGGGCACCGGAGGAACTCAGCCGCCAACCCCCCCAGTGCCGTCATCCTTTTGCCAACAGGCAGCGAGTCTCGGAGAAAAATGTACTATGCGCCAAATCCTTCAATTAGATGGTGCCTCAGAAAGTCTTCAACTCCACCATCACAACTGACCTTTGTTCTCACCCTTCACCACCAGAGCCCATGTCCGAGCTCGCTCTCAGATCTCGACCTCCTTCGGACGCTCCATCGCCCGTGAGACCCGGGCCGTCACCATGATCTCTCCATCCAAATCGGCCCGGCTCCTATCCTTCCTTTTCCTCGTCTTCTTCTCCTTCACAGCAACGGCAACCAAAATCCTCCCCAACCACGCAGACCCCTCCATCCTCCTCCTCAACGCGACATACTACTCCGTCGAGTCCGACGGCGCCTCCATCTACATCCGGTCATCCCCATCCCTCCCCGGGCTCGCCGCCCCGGCGGTCCAGCAGCGTGTCTGGACCGACAGCGCCGGCCGCGGGGACGTCTGGGCCCCCGAGATGACGACGTACCGAGGGCGGACGTACATCCACTTCTCGTCGGGGCGAGACGCCATGCACCGCATGTATGTCATCAGCGCGACTTCCCCGCTGGGGGCGTACGGCTCGGAGAAGGAGGTGAGGCTGCCCGGGGGCCAGTGGGCGATAGACGGGACGTTCTTGACGTACGAAGGGAGGGACTGGTTCGTGTGGTCTGGGTGGGAGAGCGAGCGGAACAATGCGGATCAGAAGCTGTACATCTGCGAGATGCAGGGGCCGGAGAAGGCGGTGGGGGGTCGCCATGTGATCTCGGAGCCGAGGGAGGGCTGGGAGCAGGGGGATAGCCCGCTGGTGAACGAAGGGCCGCAGGTGATTGTTGACCCCGAGGGGAGGCTGCATGTGGTGTATTCGGCGAATGGCAGCTGGGGGGACAGGTACTGTCTGGCGGACTTGAGGCTGCGGAAGGGCGGAGACCCGACGCAGGTGTGGGACTGGTACAAGTCCAACGGGTGCTTGTTTGGGTCGCACCGCGAGCGGATGATGAAGGGGTGGGACGAGACCTTGTTTGTCAACGGGCCGGGCCACCATACGTTTGCGTTGGCGGAAGGCGACGTGGGGAAAAGCCCTGGCGGGACGGAGCGTATTCCGTTTGTGTTCCATGGAGTGGACAAGGGCACAGCGTACAGTTGGGCGAATCGGGCGTGGTATATGGGCAGCTTTGTCTGGTGGGGCAAGACGACGTACAGCAGGGCGAATGTGCCTGGAAGCAACACGGATGTTGGGTATAGTTTCAAGTTTTTCGAGTAGGGGGTTTGCGGATGACGGGCATCATGGGGTTTGGGAAGAAACGGAGAGGTGTACCTTCCCATGTATACGGTAAACGTGTCGAATCCACATCTGTAACGACAGATAATACATTGGCCTCTAGGCCTTCTAGCTCTAGTATGATAAAATACAAAAGTCCCACACTCACACCCCCCGCAGTCATTTCCTCCCCGCACCATCACGCCACAGTCCACCCCTTGCTGACCAGTATCGCTCCGCTGGACCCAAACGACTGCTTGTGCGCCTGGGGCGTCTCCCTCGTCGCCTCGGCCTCGTACTTGGACGCCGTGTCGCTCCCCATGGGCTGCAGCTGGACCTCGGACGCGTCGTCGCTCATCTCCTTGAACGGCCGGCTTCCCCCGAGGTTCTTGCTGCCGAGCGCGTGGCTGGCGTACCGGCTGTCGGCCGCCGAGGATCCAAGGGCGCCTCGGACCAGCGGGCGGAGGAAGGGGATGCACGCGAGCGAGAGCGCGATGGAGGGCTCCATGCCCGTGAGGACGGTGGCAAGCACGCCCGTGTAGGTCATGTCCTCGAAGTGGAGATGGGGGAGGGTGATTTGGCGGTAGATGGTGACGGCGCAGGTCCTGAGGATATGTGTGAGTAAAGTGCCAGTGTGGAAAAAGGGGGAATTGCACTGGGCAAGACGTACATCCATCCAACACTGAACAGGGCAATGACGACTAGCTTCTTGGCAAGCTTTAACTGCAGCCCATAGAGGAATGGGAGTGGCAGCAGCAGCATGATGACTTCGACGACGACGTTAATGGCGCCTAGCCACATGTAGAAGAGGCGGTTGTCGCCGCAGGTTCCGGGAAGCGTCTTGTCCCAGTTAAGGGCGAACGGGCGGCACATGAGGAGGGCGCCTAGGATGCCGCCGATATTCCACAGGATAATGAACAGGCCGAGGGCGCGGCAGGCGAGCACCATCCTCCGCACGGCGATGACGTTGGTGTACATGAAGAGGACCGAGAGCTTGCTGAAGCAGATGGTGAAGTTCCAGATGATGGGAAAGGCCAGGATGCCCTTGAGGAAGAGCACCAGCGTGTCCATCCCAAAGCGTGTGATGATGTCGACGCCGTGGAAGCCGAAGCCGCCCTGCACCACCATGACATACATATCAATATGCAAGCCGATGGTGAAGACGAGGGCGGCGAAACTGCACAGATCGCTGGCGTCGAAGGAGCGGTGCATGGTGCGTCGGACATAGAAGCGAAGGCAGACGAAGACGGCGGGGATGATGATGCATAGTGTCGAGGTGACGAGCATGGATATTTGCCTGCTGTTCTCGATGGGAATGGTGGACTCGGGTCCCTTGGCCGGTGGGATGAAGGGGGCCGCGTCTGTCGAGGTCGAACTCATCGTCGCGTCGTCTGGCCGTGGCCCGGGGTTCAGGCGGTGGTGTTTGTGCGGGTACGGAGACGGGGCCGACGGGCGTGTCAAGGGAAGAAAAGATGACAGGCAAGCATATGAACAAAAAGAGTGAAGAGAATGAGGTTTGTCAAGGAAACAATGGGATCAGCAGGAGAGTTACTAAGATAAGTCGTGGAAGGATATCGCCGCGATCCTCCCGAGTCTCGACATCTCCTGATGCCGGGCCCCCCCAGTGCCCCCTCCCCCTCCTCTCAGCCCCCAGTCCGACATGAAAAGAAGAAAGGGAAATCAAAGAGAAACCGATTTCCAGTCTTCTTCAGACGCCGATGGCACGTCGACCCTTGTTTTTTCCCGACCCTGGTCTTTCGCACTCACTCTGAACAGCGCTCAGCAGGCTGAGGACAGCAGCACGTGGGCGGATTCCAATCATTCCATTGAGTTGAAATTCCAAGAAGCCAAGTCCCGGTGCTAGGCCATAACCGTGGTTATAAGGCTAACCTTGTACAGGGTAGTGCTGCGGGCAAGACGCCTCCGGAAGCCGTTGCGACCAGTCGAAGGGCGTCTCGGGCGAACAAGTTGCATTGAGCGACGCACCGGGGAACCGGGACGTGGGTCGAGTCAACAAGGGACTCGAGTCCTCGACTCACTCGAGCCGTGCAGGGTTGCAGAGGGAACACGGGGGCTGTGGGGGGCACGGGCAGCGTGGCCAGTGGCAGCGGGCGGAAGCACCTCCCCTGTTTCAAAAGGGACCTGATCCCACGTCCAACATTTGTTTTTTTCTGCGGCATTGGTTTTCTGCATCGGCCTGGAACATTGCCGGCACATTCTTTATCACCACCACTGTGACGGCGAATTCCGTTGCCTTTCAATTTCCTCCCAGGTCAACTTGTGGCGTGATGGCGCCCGAGGGATGGACCCTCTCGGAACCAAACCTCTTCGATTCCCCTCGATTCTCCTCGATTCCCCGCTGCGGGCTGCTGCCGGAGGGGGGAGCGGGAACCGTTGGTGGCACGCCTCGAGCACGCCTCCCCGTGAGACAGACCCAAGTTCCTGGATCCTCGAGTTGCACAAAGTTTGCTGCCGAATTGCCAGATCGATCATCGCATTGCCCGCCCACAGATAAGAAAACCAACCACCCCCAAAACACCAAGACCAATTTTGAGGAAAGATAAAGATACACCATTTTCCAGATCATGGCTCCAATACTACCGTGTACACTCTTGCAGCACTTATCTTGTGCAAGCCTCAAGGCCGGAAGCGGTGCGCATTAGCCCGGCGAAACTATTCAGCGCCACAGATCCTCCTCGACAGGCATCCCCATGCAACCCTCAGGAGAGGGCTGAGGGACGTCGCCGGGATTAGATTGTTCCATCCCCACTCTGCCCCTCGAGCTGGGTCCGCTTGCGCAAAGATCGGCAGAGGACTAAAAAGGTTGATTCCGCCGCGGCGGGAAAAGGCCCGTCCCATGGTTGGGTTGGATAGCCGAGCAGGTACCATTGAAGCACATCAAGTCAGCAACATATACTTCAACATGGGATCCATTGCGCAACAGACCGACGCAAAAGTCGCCATCATCACTGGCGGGACCGCAAGTTCCCTCTCCTCCTTGTTCCCCAGATGTCCCGAACTAACTCACACCCCTTCAGAGCGGCATTGGCTTCTTCCTCTCGCAGGATCTCCACGCAAAGGGCTGGCGCGTCGCCCTCGTCGGGCGAAGACCCGATGTCGGCACCCAAAAGGCCTTGTCTCTGGACCCGGCGGGCGAGACAGCCATCTTTGAGCAATGCGACGTCGCCTCGTACGAGCAGCAGGCCGCCATGTTCAAGCGCGTCTGGGCCAAGTTTGGCCGCCTCGACCTGCTGATCGCCAACGCCGGAGGCGTGGACGGCGGGTCGTCGTACAACTTTCGGCGTCGCGGCGTCGACGTCGACGACCTGCCGCCCCCGCCCGACACCAGCTGCACCGACTCGCACTTCAAGGCCGTCATGTACGGCACCACGCTGGCGACGCACTTTATGCGCCACAACTCGCCCGCGCCCGGCGGCAAGATCATCGCGACCACCAGCATCCTCGGCCTCCACCCCTGCCAGACCTTCCCCGAGTACTCGTCGGTCGAGGCCGCCATCGTCCAGTGGATCCGAGTTAATGCGCCGCTGCTGATGAGCAAGGAAAACATCACCATCAACACCGTCATGATGGGCCCTGCCATCACGCCCGTCATGCCCGGCTTCGGCAAGGCCTTCCTGCCCGAGGAGTGAGTGCCAGTCACACCCCGTATGCGGCCAAAAATCAAGTTGCTAACCATATTCTGTGCCGCAGGCTTGTCCTCCCCGCCACCATCCTCAAGGCATACAATCTCTTCATCGACGACCACAAGCGGACCGGCGAAACGGTCGAGACGTCGCATGACGGGCTGTTCTGGTACGAGATGCCCGAAGACAAGTCGGGGAGCAGGCAGCGCAACATGGCCGTTTACGAGCCCTGGTTCTCGTGGATCCACGGCGAGCCGAGCGGCCTCGAGAGTGCGCTGCACGAGCCGCCGGCAGGGAATGTCGAAGATTCGGGCCGCATCAAGGAATTTGAGGTCGGCATGTGAGGATGATCTGGGCTCGTCGTGTGATGGCAGGACGCGCAAATGACAGTCCCGTCTCGTACTCTGTAGAAATCAAGAGTGACAAAAGAAAGTGGTTCGTTTCAAGGTCGAGGAGATTGTGCTCGAGGTGCCTCGCTTGTTGCCACCCGTCCTTGGGTGCTTGGCAGCAGATAGCGCAAGGTTTGTTTTCTTTGTCCGGTGGGGGTCGCGGACCGCCTCCTGACGGGAAGTGCCGGACTCCCGGATTCTGTTGGCGTTGCATGGAACCCGGTCGCCACGGCCACTAGCCTCGGACTATTGTATCAGACCCTGGACCGCCTTGAAGTGGAGACGAGCCCAGGCCCGACTGGAAGGAAACTTTCCAGGTCTGTGTTTCGCTCATCCCCGACTCCCTTGCGTCTGGGCCCTTTCTCATGTTAGTTAGTATCTGCATATTGAATTGATCTCTCTGACTGATCTTGCTTCATAAAAGCACATGTATCTCACTCTTGCTTCTGTGAAACAGCTCTCTACATTCTCCATCTGAACCGAATCCAAGCCAGGCTGATACTCACACCAAACTCATACCAAACTCACCCGCCTCAACTCGCATCTCTTGCCCGACATGGCCGACGTCAAGATCCTTGCCGTAACCGGCGCCACCGGTGCCCAGGGTGGCGGTGTAGTAAACGTCATGAAAAAGGTTCCGGGCTGGAAAGTCCGAGCCGTGACGCGCAACCCCTCGAGCGACGCCGCCAAGAAGCTCTCCGCCGAGGGCATCGAGGTTGTCGCGGCCGACTTCAACGACGAAGCCTCCCTCGTCAAGGCATTCGAGGTACGTTCTCCTCCCTCACACCTTTGATCCCACCAGACCAGACACCAACCCCCCCCCAGGGCGCCTCCGCCGTCTTCGCCGTCACCAACTGGTGGGAATCCCTCTTCACCGGCAAATCGCAATGGCAGTCGGGCGAGATCGAAGAGCAGCAGGGCATGAACCTCGCCCTCGCCGCCTCCCAGACCCCCACCCTCGAGCACTACCTGTGGTCGACGCAGCCCAGCCCCAAGCGGCAGTTCCCCGGCGGCGGCCGCCTCGAGGCGCCGCACATGGACTACAAGGCCAACGTGGACGCGCGCATCAAGGCCGAGCTGCCGGCCCTCGCCGCCAGGACGACCTACCTGTACTTTGGCTACTACCCGCAGAACATGGCCTTCTTCCCGCTCCTCAAGCCGTTCGCCTACCCGGGGACCGGGCAGTACATCCAGATGGTGGCGTCCGACCCCGGCGCCAAGGTCATGCTCGCCGGCGACATGTCGGTCAACCCGGGCATCTGGGTGCGTCAGGCGCTGGCGACGGGGGCCAGGGCGTATGGCAAGTACGCGAATGTTGCGTTGGAGCGCTGGTCGTTCCAGGAGATGATGGATAAGTGGAGCGAGATTACGGGGAAGAAGGGGGCGGTGGTGCAGGTGTCGGAGCAGGACTGGACCAAGTTTTGGGGGCCGGCGGGCACGGAGCTGGCGTGGCAGTTCAAGTTTGGTGAGATGTGCGATCCGTGGGCGGTTGGCGAGGACCATATCTCGGCTGAGGATCTGGGTATTGATGCTGCCGAGGTGGTTGGGTTTGAGGGCACGCTGCGGCCGCTGGCTGCTGCTGGCATCTTTGATCAGTAAAGCTGGATGCGAGGGCTGAGTGCTGGAAATGATGGACGCCAAACCAGAGAGAGTTGACAGGTAGCAAAGTAGATAAAAGCAAACGCTCCCTGAAATGCTTATCTAAGTACGTACACTACACGGGCCAGCACCATGACATAGACAACCCGAGATCCAGTCGACTCGGTCCATATTGGCCCCTACTATCTCCCAAATCGAGATCGTGTCCCAGTCCGAGATGATGCGCAATGAAAGCAGACCCAAACTCCAGAGTCCAGCATGTCCCACCAACGCCAACCAAAAGATATCCCTTCCCCATCAAATCGCGATGCCTAGATGCCTTCCCGCTCCACCCACGGCACCCTCCCCCCCTCCATCTTGTCTCCCTCGACAAACTCCAGCACCGGCGTCCTCGCAACCACCTGCGCCCCCTTGTCGATCAAGAACTTCTGTACCATCTCACTCCCCATGATCCACCGATCCATGAACCACACCAGGCCACTCCCCCACGTCGCCAGCCGCGTCATCCGCCCGGCCAGCTCACAATCCGCAACCACCGCCGCAACCCTCGCCTCCTGATACACCCTCCCCACCTCCCCCAGCTCAACAACTCCCACCACACCCCCGCCCGCCTTGATTTTCCTCACGAGCTCATTGACCAACACCACCACGTCCTCCATCCCCGTGTTCCACCCCGCCCCCGTGCTCGGCGTGAACTTGTGCGCCGCATCCCCCACCAGCACCGTCCGCTCCCCGCTCCAGTCCTCCACAACCCCCTCCTCCAGCGCCGTCAGCACGGCGTGGATCCGAGTCTCGTACGCCTCCCCGAGCGTCAGCCCGGGCGAGACGGGGAGGTGCGCCCAGCGCTTCACGACCTCGGCCTCTTCCTCGGGCGAGTACCGCACGCGCTCCCTCGTCGGCTCGGGCAGGCGCTCGTACAGGCCCAGGGCGCAGGCGTCGTCGGCGGAGAAGGCCTGGATGGCGCAGCCGGGGCCGTGGGTTTCGGTTGCGGTGCCGGGGGGGAAGAACTTGGAGAAGGGAGGCGTGGGGAAGCGGAACGAGAGGGTGCGGAAGGTGGTGAGGAAGGGGTTGGTGTGGGCGGTGGGGGAGATGAAGGCGCGGGCGAGGCTGTGGGCGCCGTCGGCGCCGATGAGGAGGTCTCCGGTGAACGAGGTTCCGTCGCTGCAGTGGGCGGTGATGGCTGTGTCGGTGGTGGTTATGGAAGAGACCTTTTTGCTGGGATGGAGGGCGCCCAGGGCCTTGTCCGGGAGGGAGGTGAGGAGGATAGTGGTCAGGTTGAGGCGGGTGATGACGCGAGGGGCGAGTCCGTGACTGCGAGAGGGGCTTGTTAGACTTGCGGACGGGATGGAGAGGGGGGAGGGGCGCTTACTTTTCCTTCATGCGGGCAAAGAAGTGAGCATCGCCAATGTCTTTGCCTTGGTGGTCATATCGTTGGACCTTGTCGAGGGGTGTGCTCAGGCGGTTGACTTCTTCGAGAAGACCGAAGTTGGCGAGCATTCGCTGGCCGGAGGGAAGCAGGACGAGGCTGGCGCCCGCGTCGACGACGATGGTAGGGCGGCTCTCGAGGACGACGAAGTCGATACCTGCGCGGGACAGGGCGTGGGCCGCGGTGAGGCCGACGGGACCGCCACCGATGACGACGACCTTGAAATTGCCGGTGCTCATCTTGTGATTTCTTGCGCCGATTTCTTGAAGATGGGTCAAGTTGGGGCAGAAATGGTACTCGCGATAGTTTGCAGGGGAGATGGTGGTGGTCTCTCGGAGATTGGGACAACGAGATGGAGTTGAAAATAGATGTGGTGGATTTCAAGGGCCATTTTTGTGCATTTGGGTAGCCAGGAAAGGAGAATACAGGATGGAAATGATGGGCAAATTCACTGTGAAGCGAGATCCTGTTTGTCAAGATGGGGAATTGGGTCGAGTGAAGTCAAAGTCGCCGTCGGGCGCCGCGCATGCATTCACTTTCCGGTCGATTCTATTGGCCAGAGGGCAGATATGTATCCACTTTTTCATGACCGGCAGGTGTTACTGCTTTCGCAGTTCGCAGCCATCACATATGGGGAAGGCACGTGGAATGGCGCCTCAAATTCAAATTCTCAATGGGCTCCTGGTCAGTTCATCACTGCCATCTTTTTCTAGCCAAGTTCAAGAGCAGCATCTGCTTCAAATTGTCACGACATCAACACTTCAAGAATTCTCCTCTCCTCACAACAAGCATTGACCAATCGCATATTATAAAATCAAAACAGTCTCCACATTTATATTTCCCTCCGTGACGCCAAAGAAAAAAAATCAACGTTGTCTATAATAATAATAAGAATAAGAATACCTTCCGGCAGTTTGAACAAACAGAGAACCAGACCGGCCATCCAACCCCAACCACCTCCCCTCACACTCAACAACTACCTAGGTAACCTTCATCACAAACCCCCTGAACCCCTCCTCCTTCCGCAACCACGCCATCGCCCCCTCCTCCAGCGTCACCACGACATCCACCTCCCCCTTCTTCACCCTATCCGCCCGCCCCGGCAGCACCAGCCCATGCGGCCCGCCCGCCCACGCCGCCTGCACCCTCCGCATCGCCGACGGCGCCCCGCCCCCGTCCACCCCGGGCATCCCCGACAGCTCCACGCCCTTGCCGACAAACGCCCACGTGTTCACCGCAAAGTTCCACGCCGGCCGCGGGTCCAGCACCACGGCCAGCGCCGCCGCGTCCTCGACCTTTTCAAACAGCGCCGCGCGCGCGAGGACGAACTCCTCGTCGACGGCGTCGTTGGCGGCGGCGATGGCCGCCGCCACCTTGAGGAGCGCGTGCGGGTCGCGCGTGGCGCGGAAGAGCACGTCCGGGTTGGGGAGGGTGGTGGTGACGCTGACGACGGTGTTGCCGAAGTGGTTGGAGATTTTCTCGGCGACGTCGGGGTCGGCGGAGAAGAGGTTCTTGGTGGCCCAGTTGTTTGGGTTGAACAAGGTCGGGGGGGTGGTGCTGGAGGTGGAAGGATGGTTTGCGATCGTGCGGGCTTGGGTCGTCCAGGCCCACAGGAAAGCAGCGACGAGGTAGAAGGGGCTTGGGCCCCGGGCGCCGGGTTCGAGGGCCGGAGAGACGAAAGAGAGGAGGCGGGGCCGGGAGAGGGTGAATGTCCGGCCTGTGGTGGGCTTGGAGAGGCTGGGGGGAGGGTCGGAGAAACATTGCATCTCTGGACACCGGGAGAGGAGGGAGGCAAAGTCCTGGGATCGGAGACCTGGGGAAAGTGGGAGTTCCAGCTTGAGACGTGGTTCCCAGTCGTGAGGGGTGGGGGCCATACATGCTGGGGATGCGGCAAGGTCGCGAGAAGCGGCCCCGAGGAGCTCCAAGAACTCGGCCATGCAGGCCCCATCACCGTAAGAGTGATGGAGGTAGACGAGCATGACAAGGCCGGACCCTCTGGCCAAGAAACAGAGCTTGACAGCAGTTACTGGAGCCTCGGGGTGGCTGGCTTCAAGTCGTGGAAGTCGAAGACGGGGATCCAGGAAGCATGATGCCGGGAAAGCACGAGATTTGAGCTTTTTATGGGTCCAGCCCGGCGAAAACGGAAAACACTCGGTTCCAATGACCTCGAAGGGGATCTTGTATTCCGGGGAGGTTTGGAGGGAGATGTGCGAGGGATGACTAACGCTGGGACCGCCGAGGATGAGTCGACCGGCCAGGTCTTGTCGTTGGATAGATACTCTGTCAAGCACCTTGGCTGTGTGGCCCTCAATCTCCCGCTGGCTGGTGCCGGGGAGGGTCTTGAAGATGAGAGCCATGGTGATGTGATCACGAAACTGCATTTGGTTCCACACAGACAGCTGCGTGATCTTGATCTGTGATACGGAACCCATTTTGCGTCTGGTTACTGGTATAGGGGTGCGATGTATCAACAACAGCCCGGAGAAATACCTGAACTGTGTATGGTTCAACCCGGTAGTTCCTGGATTGATGGGAGAAGCCTGGACTGAGGGGAGAAAGATAGACGATGCGAGTACTGATACAAAATAAAACCAGCAGGTATGGTAGGGCCTTTAATCATGCCCGTCGGTTTTAACAAGAATCTATCTGTACTAGAATCTATCATCTTGTCTCCAGCTCTGTCCGCCCGAGGAAGGAATTTTGTCATCTTGAAAGATGTAGAAAACTACAATCAATGCCACGGTAGTTCCAGAGGGTCTAGAAATGCAAATGACCTCAAGAAACCCATCGGTCTGCAATGTCATCTTACAATCGAGGGGCTTCGACCCTGAGAGCACCTCGCACGTTTTGCACAGCAGTATCAGTACTACAGTAGGCAAGACAAAGTGGACAAAGATTTATCGACTCATCGTTCTATTGATGCCAGAGTCTATGGTACTAATCATTATCCCGTTATATGTCTTGGACATCTCAGGTCATGTCAATCTCAGTCATGGTCGCCTCAGCGAAAGCAATGCAACCCCGAACCCATAAGCCCGAGGATTCCCGAATCCCCCCTCGTCCCGAAAGCCAACTCCAAAACGCCAATCCGATCACACTGTTCCGTACCATGAGAGAACTCGTAAAACTCCAAGGGCCCAAACCCATTCCCCGTGACTGAAACTCCTGGTCATAGCACCCATCCCAAAAGAATCGTCCAGGACAGAAAATCACCGATATCCTCTCACGCCGTCCCCTCCTGCTGCTGCTGGCCATCCACCCCCGCGGCCCGCTGTGGCGCCTCAAACGCGGCCTCCTTGCCCGGCTTGGCGCGGCTGGTCTCCACCGGACCCCGGCACGTGGGGCAGGTGTTGTGCATCTTGAGCCACGGCACGACACACTCCCCATGGAAGAAGTGCCCGCACGGGAGCGCCGTCACCTTTTCTCCCTTGGTCAAGTCGTCGACGCAGACGACGCAGCGCGTTCCGCCCTCGGCACCGAGCATCTTATCATCCACCTCCTTGATCTCGAGGGCGTCGATCGCCGTTTGCGAGGCCGGCGGAGCGCCCTGCGGCTGCGACTGCTCCCAGAGGCGGCCGAGGATTTGCTCAAAGTCCTGTTCCGTGTAGAATGCATCGCCGCCCATGGCGGGGATCCCATTGACAATCATGCGCAAGAGGGACAGGGCGGGTGGGTTGAAGGCCATTGGGGGGTGCTGCCCGTCTGGCTGTGGGATGCCTTGGATGGTGATGTGGGCGAAAGGAGTTGCCGAAAAGAAGCCGCCTACGTTGGCGAACGGAGGCAGGTGAGCGTGGGGGTGTGCGCCATTGGTGCTGGGGTGGGGCTGTGCGTTGCCGGGCTGAGTGTTCTCCGGGGCGGCCGCGAGTGGAGGGGCGACTGGGGTCTCGGCTCCCGACGGAGGGCTGTTGGCACCCGTCGGAGGAGGGGCGGAGGGCGACTCCTGGGGCGGGGCGCGTTGCGGCATGAAGAGGTTGAAGGGGAAGAAATTGAAGGACGATGATCGTGGCTCGGTCGAAGGTCTGTCAGCCGGAGCCGGAGCCGGGGTCGCGGCCGGGGGTGGGGCCGGGCCGTAGACTGGAGTGGAGTTGGGTGCTGCTGCCGGGGTCTGGGCTGTCGGGCTTGGCGCTGGGCCGTGGTTCGGCGCAATGATTGTGGTTGTGAAGAAGGTCACTGGTGGGAAGAAAAAGACAACTTGAGGCTGAGGTCCCCGGCTGGCATTGCCCGAGTTGTTGTTGCTGCCATGCGCAGTGCCCGTCGCTTGCTCGTTGCTTGGTGGTGGTGGTGGTGCGTCGCTCATCTCGTGATCCCGGCTCTCTGGTGGGGTAGGTCGGGCTTCCGTCAACGGAGCTGGCGTGGGAGTCGAGTCTGGGGCATTCATTGTCGCTCGAGGCTGTGGGGTATGGAAATCGCGGGGGTGGTTGTCTGGAGTGACCTGGGGTGTGTTAACAACGTTGTTTGTGGTCGTGGGAGAATCGGAAGGGTGAATGATGCGTACAATTTCCGTTGAAGCACTGTGGCAAGCGGGACACTCGATAGCTTCATCTGAACCTCCTTGGCCACGCTGCCACTGGTGGTGGCAGGCGTGGCAGTACATGCCTGCGTCCGTCATTGCTTCTTGCCTTCGCAGGTCACGAGCGAGAGCAACAAGGTGATGTAGGTGATGACGTGACTTGGTAGGTGAGAGTGTGGCTTGTAACGTCGGCAGGTACCTGTGTAGGTAGAACAAGGTACGTCTTGGGTTCAGCAGATCAATTGAAAATATTTTGTGTTTAGATAGACGCGATGCAGGTAGTGAGTGTGGAATGGAAATGCATAAGAAAAGTGAAGCTCGTGTTGCAGCAGCATCTTGGAATTATAAATCAGATGAGCGGCGCGTGGCAGCAGCACCAGGTGACGTCGGTCCTGGCAACCGCGATTCTGGAAACTCCCATCGCCGTAGCCGGCCGGGTTTCGCCCTTCTGTGGATTTCGAGCTGGCTCTGTGGGGCCACTGCCGACCAATGACGGCATTGAAATCCCAACCCACCTTTGCGCCCAGCTCAAGCCAGCTCCGGCGGCTCGAGCAGTTCTCAGTGAGCATTGCAAATTGCTCGAATGAAAAATGCAAAACATGAATAAGATATGCAGTATCATGTGCCTTTGTGAGTCAAAATACCCCGTTGCATCACCAACAGATAAAGAATTTCGATGCATCCGAGTACCGAATTTCCGTACTCACTCGACTCCGTAGCCGGAACGAGTCGATGTCGGACCACCTACCCGTCAATCGTGGCGAGAGTCGAGACCACCTAATCTCGAAAATGGTTCGGCTTCTTCGGCTTTCGCACCTTCGATGTCATGGACTCGCATCAGGACCAGCGATCATTTGGGCATAAGATGGGCGAGATGATCTGCTGGCACGGAGATTTATTCCGGGGAAATACTGGGGAGACCACGTTGCTACCCGCTTTTGATGATGGATGAAGTTGTGATCCATGAGTCGATCGCTGAACAAAAGACAGCTGTCACGTAATCCAGGGTTAGGGTTTCAATCACTCACCCGCCGCCGTGCCTGCCAAATCAAGCATCGGAGGAGGCTTGGACCGGGGACGTTGCCGAGATTGCGTGCAAAGTCAAACGGGAAACCACAACGCCGTGGCCGAAATTTCTCCTCCTCCTTTTCACTTCGAACCACTTTGGTCGTCCTCTCCTCGCACCCTCTCGAATCCGCCTCGTCGCCGAGCGGGCAGACAATCGCTGTCCCATGCCGATGCAGACTCCCTTGCTGTTTTGGGGCACCGCGACCACCGCCAACCGTCCGATTGCGTCCGACCAAAGACTTCAGATGCGACCAGCGCCGAAGGCTGAAATGCCTCGATCCAATCCAAGAAGCCAGCTCCATGTCCTCACAGTCCCGTCGGCGTTTTCTCCAAACAGCCTTGGGAGCGCCAGGTTGCGAGCGCCGACAGGTCTCGCGTGGGGATAGCGACGCGGTGACATGACATACCTCTGGTCTGTCTGTACCTGCAGAAGCGAGCCGCTTGACAATGCCGTCACCGGCCCCTGGATCGCAGGATACGGCATGGGGAAGAGAGGTGGGTGGTCGCATTTCGAGTTGCGCAAGCTGCCTGCCCACATTCAAATCAACTTTCTTTTGTCCACCAACTTTGCCTTCAAGAAAGCCCACTGACACGGCCGGATCTCAGAACCAGGAAACTAAAATACACGCATGAGAAGGTTGTTTGTTACGGAACTCATTCTGCAACTGACCGATCTCCCCCCGACCCTCGATACCGAGCCCCATACAACCCGCCGTCGCATCGCTTCCTCGCCGAGTGATGCCTTGCAACGACGTCCCGTTTCTGAACAAATCAAGCCGGTGCCGCAAGCAACGAAGACGCGGAGTTCGCCGGTGAGAGTCATCTGTCAGAGAGCCAATTCTGAGGCGAGGATACGCCATGGGACTGGCGACGGGAATGACGAGCAAATATTTGCAGATACCAGCTTCCTCTTCAATCGATACGTGACCCGGGAAGGACCTCTCTCACCTGATGAGCCGCCAAGCTGGCTGTCAATACGGGGTGGGATTTCCGTGGCACAGGCTCACTGCTTGCCCGGTTTGGTCATCAGCTCGACCAGTGCGCCTTGTCGGTTCTCGTCTTGTCAACGCGCACCGGCGAAGGCAGAAAATGCGCTCATCCAGTCGTCCCGCCTGCGCGCGTCGAGGAGGAGAAGCAGACTATTGACCCCGTCATTTCCAGGCCGCGCAGCGGGACTCCCGTCGACCGAACGGGGCACGCGGTCTAGATCGTGGTCGACCTACGGACTACTGTTCCAAGTAATCCGGAGGGGCGCATGGGGGAACAAGGAAAATCCGGTTTCCGCCACGGTATCGAGAGATCGGATTGCTGAATCGGCAACCTAAAATCCCGTCTGCGCCCGGTTGGGTTGCTGACATCTGATCTCCTGCATCGGAAAGTTCCGAGTCTGTGTACCACAGCCCCTTTCCTCGCAGTCCAAGTGCGAGGGTTCAGTTTCGAGGTCATCGACAAATCTGATTGGCGCGCTTGAACGCGCTTGAACCCAATCCAATGGGTGCGTTTTATCGTCGCAGCTAGACATTCTGTGCTCAGAGGTGGTCAGAAGCTGTGCCAGAAGTAGGTTCTGGTGGTTCTTGGTGGCTCGCTGTGGCCCGGTTCTCGACACCACCAAGCCCCTTGCGCAGGCTTCCCGCTGCTATGTATAGGCTGGTTTGCCTACCTGCCCCTTTTTGACAGCGTCGTTAGGTCCCCTCGACCGGGCCCGTGTCACGAACACGTCCGAGTTGAACCAATAGCGGCGAGCCCCTGAGGCTCGGCACAGGCATCCAGACAATACATTCCCGGGTACGCTGGCCCTCCTCTCGTGGATTGAAACGGGGACGGGCTGTTTGGGGTCTTGGACATGGGATGCTCCGCACTCGCTAAAACACTGGACAGAAGCGACCCGCGATGCGATGCGCGCACCGGTACTGCCCTCATTTCCGCAGGGCTGGCGCCGTAGGAGCGGTGCGGCTTGCGGCCGCTCGATTTTGACGGGCGAGGGGGGCATATTGGCAATGCCCCCCCTCGCATTGGCTCGTCGGACGGGTCAGCCCAGGGTCGCATGCCAGGACGCTGTCAGGGCTGCTCGACATCCCGTGGGCTCACGCCTACTCACGCCTACTTACGCCCATCTAGATCGATCTGCCTCGGGGCGGCAGACTGCAGGCGGGCGTTCAAAGGGGCTCGCAACCTTGTTCTCGAACCGTCTGCGCGTTATCACCACTAGTCAGCTGCTCCATCACCAGTTGCCGCGTTTGGGGGTTGCACTTGCAACTCTGCTACCGCCCTTCTGACGCTCTCTGCCGCCTTGCGGCTCGTTTAGCTGCTGGTCAAAAGCTTGTTAGGGCAGCCAGGGACGCTAAGCGATATTGCCAACGGTCCTCGACCTTGGTAACGAGGGCGACGCAGCGGCACCCTTTGTACTGCGGTGCGCAGGATGACCCGAAGACACCACCCAAATCATGGCCCTTCCGATGGTCAACTGTTGCGGCTCCGGTGGCCGGACCGGTCAGACACTGTCGGGTGTGTCATGACGACGGGAGAGACCCTGGAAAATTGGTTTCGCGACTGCAGGTGGTCAGGAGCAGTTCGAGGCTCACCACCAAGCCTCACGCCGTGCCGCCCAACGCCGAGGCGCAATAGGGCGACGATGACGGCCAGGCACCGAGTCTACGCTCAGCGAACGGCTGGCTGGCCGTGCGGCTGGGCAATATTGGGAGGGCGAACCACACTTGGAGCTTCCACTTGGACGCTCGGAGATCAAGGCAGCTGCGCGTCTGAGGGTATTCACATCTTGAGGCAGTGTGGGCGTCCGAGAAGGGAAACACCAAGCCAACCCTTGGTGGTCATGATGGAAACATAAAGATGGGCACCGTGGCCGCCTCTTGTCGACAACCTTTCTCTCCTCATCCACACAGACTCCGACAGTCCTTCCTCGACACAGCTCGCCAACAGTCATTCTTTCCAACACATTCTTTTCTCAACACAATCGTTACACCATCAACATGAAGGCTTCCATCATCATCAGCACCCTCTTCGGGTCCGCCGCCATCGCCCACCCGGGCATGGGCAAGGCCATGGAGGAGATCAAGCAGATCGCGAAGCGCCAGTTCCAGCCCTCGACCGAGATGCTCGGCGAGCTCAAGACCCTTACCGACGCCCAGCTCTCCACCACGGGGAAGGCCATCAAGGCGATTCTCCTCGGCACGGGCAGCCCCATTGCCACCACCTCTTACACGGCACCCGCTGGTGGCAAGGACGCTGCGGCCTGCAAGGCCGACCGGTGCTGCGTCTGGAAGTACATCGCCAATGACATGCGCGCACTCTTCCTTCAGAACGGCGAATGCACCAACGCCGCACGCGGCTCCATCCGCCTTGGCTTCCACGATGCTGCCACCTGGAACAAGACGATTCCCATCGGCCAGGGCGGCGCCGATGGCTCCATCATTCTGGCTGGCGAGCTCTCGCGCCCCGAGAACGGGGGTCTCATCCCTCTTGGACCCGTATACCAGGCGTGGTTCAACACGTACAAGAATTATGGCGTAACCATGGCCGATCTCGTCCAGTTCGGTGCCAAGGTGGCGGCCGGCTCCTGCCCGGGCGGTCCCCGCATGCGCCACTTCGTCGGCCGCAGCGATAACCCCAACCCCAACCCCACCGGCCTGCTGCCGGGGCCGAATGCCAGCGCGGCGACCATTCTCACCCTGTTCTCGGCCAAGACCATCGGCGCCGGCGGTGTCGTCGCCCTCCTCGGTGCCCATACCGCTTCCAAGAGCAACATCGGCCCCTCGCCCAATATGCCCCAGGACAGCACCCCCGGCCGCTGGGACCTGAACTACTTCAGCGAGACCACCAACCCCAACACCCCCTCGACCATTCTCAAGTTCCAGAGCGATATCAACATTGCCAACGACGCCGCCACCTCGGCTGTCTGGAACCAATTCAAGACCAACAAGGCCGCCTGGGACGTGGTACGTGATTTGCATGCCTTTGACAAGAGAACCGAGCTGACTCTAGACCCCAGGCATACGCTGCTGAGTACATCCGCATGTCCCTCATGGGCTTCCAGGACATCAACGGCATGGTCGAGTGCAGCAAGGTCATGCCCCCGGTCCTCCCCCTCTAAACGCAAGTGGGAGTCCAACCTCGTTGATTTCGGACTCTGGATGAAACCGAGTCTGGACGCATCGACGACTGACAAGCTGGGGCCGGAGCCGGCCCCAATGGGTGGAGGGTGAGCAAAAGCGGGAGTGGTGACTGACGATGCTACGGCCTCGATCATGATGTGCATGGATTTTCGGGAGCATACTCTGGTTTCTTTTTGGCAGAGTATTGTATATATTCTCTCTTTCGATCTCTCTTTTTGGCTTCGCGCGGCGGGCTTGCCTGCGACGGCGCAAGCATGACGTCTAGGGTTTTGTTTTCATTGGCTGCTGCTGGTTTGGTCACGATGTCGGGAAGGATCGTCGGATGTTTTCAGGATACCTATGCATGAACAAAAATGAAACAAAACTGAATTTTGCAACCAAGTCCCAAATTCTGACCTCTTTTGGCTTGCAGGAAGAAGAGAAATGGTTGACAGCAATGGGGGGTTGATCCACAACATCACCACATCCACCAGTCTGATTCAAGCAAGTTTCCTTCATGGTCGTCGTCAGGCCTCCGAACAAAGATGACGCGTCCACGGCCAGCGTCAAGAGAGAAAGAACGACACCCCAAACAGGCCAGCGATGACGAGTCACTGCCCGTTTCAGCCCTAAGCAGGCCAAGCGGTGATATCCTCAGGCCACGGATTGCCCCGACCAACCAATGGGGCTCCCCAACGACGATGGCTGGATATAAGACGGGGTCGGAATATGCCGATTGAGATGCGGAAGAAGCTCCGCACGATGTCACCAGACGAGCAGGCCAAGGAGGCCTCGGGCGTGGCCTGCTCGCAAGGCATTGACACATAACAATGCCGAATGGCACCCGGCTCCATTTTCCGTGTTTCCCATTCCTCTGTCGCTTTTGTTTCCAAGAACACCGTTCCTGCGAAAAGACGACGCTAATTCTGCGAAAAGGAAATTTGCTCCGCGAAGCCAAGGGGAATCGATCCCTGGCCCAAACTTAAATTCGACGTCAACTCTTGCGACCTGAAACAATCCCCGATCGGGACTCAGACATATCTCCGTCCCTTCCCAACGACAGCACAAACCAATTCCCCGGACGGCATCAACCCAAACCATGTCTCAACCACCACCCCCCCAAAAGCTCAACCCCGCCCTCCACGACCCCATCCCCAACTACTCCCCCAACTACCTGCAAACCGTCCCCCTCGACGACGGCGCCGCCGCCGCCCTCCCCGACACCCACAACGCAGTCCCCGACCTCCCGCCCCCCTCGTACGAATCCGCCACCTCCTCCGCCGCCGGCCCGTCCCCACCCGGCGGCAGCCACCACCACCGCCGCTCCTCGTCTTCGTCGTCCTCCTCCCACGCCCACGTCCAGCAGCAGCAGCCGTACAAACCCCCGCCGCCCATGTCGGCGACCCGGAACCTGCCCGGGCCGGGGTACCGCGCGCTGGACGCCGAGGAGTGCGCGAAGCTTGAGGCTGCGCCGGGGTGTTGTTGCAGTACGAGGGGAGGGTGTTGTTTCAGTGATATGGGCGGGTGCTGCTTTGCGAGTCACGGGGGGTGCTGTTTTAGTAACAATGGGGGGTGCTGTTTTAGTGATAATGGGGGGTGTTGTTGTAGTGATGGGAGGGGGGGGTGTTCGTGATGGGGGAGGTGAGGGAAGGGAAGGGGTGCGCTGGTGGAAAGGGGAGGGGCGATGGAGCAGGGGGATGAAGACGAGGGACCTAATGACCGGCAAGCAATGGAGGAGGGCTGGAATGGAATGAGGACGAGGGATTGGAAAGGAGAGCTTGCAGGGCAGGGCCGTTGGGTCTGATATGGTTCTTTGATGATGTCCCTTGTCCCACTTGGCACTCTCATCTGACTTCCTGAGGCCGAAACATCCCCGGCCGTATGCCTGTTGTTTGCCGAGAGCTGAACTTGGTCAGCTGCACCTGGTAAATTTCCACATGCAATGCGATATCTGGAAGAATTGTGTTGCATTCTGCACAGTGTGTTCTTGCCTCAAGGTTGTTTTGTGCCCCGGTGTGACGATAGATTGCCTGCCTTGAGTCGACTTTGTCCCGGAACCTCCTCCATTTTCCCCTCCGTCTGTTGGGATACTTGAGCATTGCATCGGGAGGAACAACCGCTGTCGATTCCTCGCTTCGTCGACATGAACGGTCAGAAGATCTCGCTGACCTAACAGTCGACATCCGACCGGGTTTGATGAAGTTTGCGTCCCACCACTTGCCTCTCATTTAGCCTGTGACACCAAGATGTCGACGCGGCCGGAAATAGAAACCAACGCAGTTGCCATCAATCTCGGACCGAGACCCCCTGGCTCCTTGTCCGATCCGGTCCCCTGATCAAGTTCATTATCGGGCGCTCTCCCCACTTCTGGGGGACATGACCCTTTCCAATTTTCACCGACGCCTTCTCCATTGTGATGGGGAGTCACTCCTGACGCCGATTTTCAACATCCAAGCCACCGACACCACAGCTTCCTCCCGATGCTGCGCAACGACAATGTACCCCGACTGGCCACGATCGAAGGCTGACCTGGTGCCACTTCCGCTATGCGACGGTCCGAAACTCAAGGCGTTCGACTTCAAAGGGAAGCAGCAGATCGAGTTTCTGGAGTACCTCGGCGAGGGTCTTCACGCGCATGTCTTCAAGGTGCGAATTCGGAGGAAGATTTACGCGCTCAAACTGGTATGTCAAATGGTCACGTATGACTGGGTGCCGCTGTTGGAAGATTGCGGGAAGCAAAGCAGATGGACGTGTACTAATTCACTCTGTCACACCCGTTTGCAGTTCCGATTCCTCTACGAGAAAACATGGCTTGAGCACACAGAAGATACAGACTTGAAGGACAGGTCCCTTATGTCGGCCTTCTACAACTATTCCGAGCCCTTCAGCTGTGAATGCAGGGCATTTGGGCGGCTCCAAGAGGAGGGATATGAAGACCTCGCGGTTGAGTGCTTCGGCTACGTGCTGCTGGACGAAAACCATGAACGCGTCTTGCATGATCAGTTTCCGGACGAGCTCTTCAACGGCGACGCTGAAAATCCCCACGGCGACGACGTCGACGAAGCCAAGAACATGCGGGCCCGCTTTCTCGGTCGGGATGGACGAAAACCCCCAATCAGAGGCATCGTCAAGGAGTTCTGTCCCCAGACTGAACCTGAGAACTTGGACCGAGCCACGGCAGAGAAAGTGCTTGGCGACATTGGCCGTCTACAGCAACTCGGTATCATCAGTCTCGACATCGCGGCACGGCAGCTGGTGGGTGGCAAGCTCTGCGATCTCAGCAAAGCCATTACAGTCCCCCACTTTGTGACGACGCCCGAGCTGAACCCATATTTGACTCGTTCGATGTGCGAGAGCTTGGAGCGAGAGACATTCGGCCTGGCAATTGATGATTATCTGGCCTTTGATGACATGGTTTACGAGTGGAACGAAGTGTTCGCCGATGAGAAAGGCACCATTCAGCTGTATGCTTTCCCGAACGGCAACGGCTGCCCGACACTCCGTTCGTATGAGCTGCGGGACATGGCAAGGAGGCAACGAGTTTATACATTCGTCGACCCGAGACGGTTCAACTGGAAGAAGACTCGCAAGCGTAGGGGTGACAGTCGACGACGGCTGCGTGCGAAGCCGCCACTCTGGATTTACTGCTGCGGTGGTAGAAATGGGTGGCTGGCTAACCAAATGGGGTGTGCCGATGTAATCGGTCCTACATTGCAGTGGAACTACAAGAATGGTTTCATTTTCCCTGTTCCACAGCAGCCTATATTCTGAATGATTAGAGCAGGTGACATAGGGCGTCCTAGGCAGCATGTATAAGAAACCACTATTAGGCGTTAGTCAGCATACTATTACGCCATTTTTATATTCCCAATCGACGCTTTGCCGCAGAAACCTTTGAAGAGAAATTATATTTAAATAGTGAACCTACTTGTCCATTCGGACCGAGCCGCTCTTGTCAGTGTATAGATGTCCCCTGTTCCCCAAAAGAACTCTCGCGGTTTTCGTATTCTTCGAGTAGTATCCTACTAGTACTTTAGTACAAGAGACCTATCTGCACCTGCGTAACATGGCAGAAACGACGAATGACACGACGTTGCGCACCTTGCTCACACAGCCCAAGCCCGAGATTCGTACATACGTCAAACGTTTGGATAGTACCACGAACATTGGCCTCAGGGTGGGCAATTCTCGTCAGTGGCCCCTCATAAGAATTGCACACTGGGCCAAATTCAACAAAGACACGTTCAACGACGCCTACGGCCATATTGCCGATGTCGCAATCCCCCCCGAGCACCTGGAAAACACACCTTCTCCCAGAACATTTTTCAAGGACATGAAACTGTCGATAAACACCGCAACAACCGCCGACACTCTGCACCTGTTGCAGCAGTGGAACGACGCCATCTTGAAGCCAACGCTGAACTTTGCAAAGAACCACCTTCACCTGTCCGACGGCGTGCCTCTGGAAAGTCAAGTTACACCTGGTAAGTCCAAGAAGATGGGGAGGCCGAAATACAACCACGTCGTCAGAACTCTTGACGGCATGGGTTCCCTGCGTCCGACTCTAGTCACCGGCATCGCCGTGTTAAGTGACCATCTCAAGCCTCAGCGACTTCTAGAAAGACTTTCAAGTTCCGATGAACCGAGCTCTGGGGAACAACGGTCGAGGCAACAGGAGTTTTGGCCACTGCGGGAGCTGGCAGAAAAGTGCAAGGCGGCTAGTACGCGGTATGGGTACATCCAGACGGAAAAAGAGTTCGTTGCCTGTCGGTTCTCCAAGCCACCAAAGCCTGTCCTTGGGCCGGATGGGCGCGAAACTTCCGTGGCCAAACGTGGGGAGCTGAAAGTTGAGGTGAATTTGATCTCGTTGAGGCTATTCGGCAAAAACAATTTGACGACAGACCTCGCCCTGTGGTGGATGTGCATGATGGCATTGTCGGAGCCGGCGCATCGCATTCTTACAGATTCTGACGCCATGGTTGAAATCAGCGAGTGGGATCAGCAACATATCCCAGGCGAGGGTCGAGTGAAAGAAACCCATCGGTACTCCGGGCGTCAGAGAGAGACGAGCTTGCCTCCGCCCCCGCCCTACGAGGCTCCCCAACAGGGAGACGAAGCGGGAAACCGGGCTCTTTTTGGCGCTGAAGTCGGACTCAATTTTGATCCCGACTTTCAACTTGCAGCCGCCGAGGAAGCTCAAGAGCTGCCATCTCCCAGCAGCGGCCCCGCATTCTCCTCAAGTACCCCCGAAGACCAAGTGGCTCTCAATGAGCTTGCGAACCACAACCAATGGCCCTCCCACGACCCCGTGGAAGAGCTCCTTCAGATTACCAACGCGGCCTGGAACGATGGTCCGCTAACAGATCTAGATTACCACATGTACAACTATACTTCGTAGTACGGGCCACGGACAACCTTTTCTTCAATATCTTGCACAAGGGGTCAGTACATCTCCCGTGCATCACCCTGTTGCCAGTTCCCAAACTAACCCCTTATATTTCGTACAGCACAGCATGACCAACAACTCACCACTCCATCCTCGCCGCCCCCATCAACTCCATCCCTCCAAAAAGCCCGGTCCAGACCATCTCAACCCCCAGACCCACCGCTACCCCAGACCCAGTACGTAACACGATACATCATACAGCCTCAGAAGCCAAAAACAACCACACCCCGGGACCCCTACATCTCCACTTACTTACCCGACCAACTCCCGGCCAGAGCAGCAGCGCACGCCTCGTACGTAATACCCGCCGCCAACAACCCAGCCCCGGGACACCGGCGTCGGATTGACACCGATCCACCGCCGCTCAGCCCACATGGGGCAGCACCGACGTCGGGACTGATGCATAGCCCCCGGGCGCAGGGAGGTCTACTATTCTGCCGGGACCGGCTGTCGGGTCGTCCCGCCGAGCCTCAATGACCAGACGTGGCGGTTCGGACTCGGGGGTTTTGTGGATACTGGGGTTCGGGATTTTGCCGGTCGTCGAGGAGATGTCCATTCGGTACGTAGAGATAGTGGTGAGAGCAACACGTGCGCCTTGCTTCCAATAAAAATGTCTCTGCCAATTTTTATTTTTTTTTGTCACCGAGATTCGACGCACGTCGTCCGAGTCGTGAATTGAATGCTGGCCTTGGTTCGCGGTCCCCCACCTCCTTGACCCCCCCCCCCCGGTAGCCAGCATTTTCACCGCGGACATGAATTTTGCAAAAACAGCAGGCACAATCGAACGAGTTCACCTGATTTGACTCGAATCTCCATCGCACCGTCCCCGTAGGTAAATCCCCAAGAAAAGATCAGTTCATGCACCCGACCGCCTTCCTTTTCCGAGTCGAGTCAATCTTTTCAGCGCCCCCACCAAACACCTCACGACCGCGAGTCATCCCCCCACCTCATCCCAGCGCCCAGGCCAGCAACTCCAAAGACGCCCCCGAGTCATGATACCGGCGGAGGGGAAAATCCCCCCTCCCTGGGCCAACCTGGACAGCCAAGAAAGGAAAGAGTGAGAACATTTATCAACATCCACAGGCGTGGTGGCAGAGTGGTCTAATGCGCAAGACTAGAAATCTTGTTCCTTCGGGAGCGTCTGTTCAAATCAGGCCCACGTCGATACCTCGGGAATCATAAGTTCCTTCGTTTTTTGTCTCTCATCATTCGGGGACTATTCTTTTTGCTTGTCCTCAAATGTTTCTTTTTGTGTTCCGGTGCATTTGGAAGGGTCGCCGCTCCACCAAGTGAACATGATATGGGAGAATTGGACAGCTCAAGCAAAAACGCAAAACATCACATCAAGCAACTCATGTCTGCGACAATAACATCGTGGTATCTTGTGGTACTAGTGGTATATAAGGGAAAGCGACTCAAGAAAAAGCAGAGGCCGCCCGTGGGCTCCTCCTCCATACCCTTCCCCCATCATCATCACCTCATGCCGCCTTCGCCAGACGTTACACAAATCCCCATCTCCACCCACGCCAAAGATGGACCGCTCCCTCTTGTCAAATGTCATGAAAAAGACGTGCCGCTCCCCCGCGCTGGACGGAAAAAATCATTTGGTATCATCCGCTCCCAACCCCTGTGTAATAGCATTATTTCTTCTCTTTTTCTTCTCGCAAATTCCAAGCACAAACCGCCGACACAGCGTCTTATACAAAGACGGTGTGGAGCAGGCGCTTCCACGCCGGCATCTGGGCGAGCTGCGCGCGGTACTCGTTGATCTCGTCCCAGGGGAGGGCGCGGCGACCAGTGTCGAGGTCGATCTTGTCGATCGTGAGCCAGCCGGTGCGCTTCCAGATGAAGCCGCCGATCCAGAAGACGATGACGACGGGGAGGGCGAGGTACGACATGAAGAAACCCTCGGCCGTGTTGAGGTCCGAGCCGACCGGAGAGATGGACACGTAGAGCTGGGCGATGAGCACCATGATGTTGAGGCCGAGACCAATGTAGCTGCCGTAGACGCCGCCGACGGCCTTGAAGGGGATCTCGTCCATCGAGCGACCCTGGCGGTTCCAGGCCTTGCGGAAGCGGATGTGGGCGAGGCAGATGCTGCCCCAGGTGAAGAGGGCGGCGAGACCCGAGAGGGCGAGGAGCCAGTTGAAGACCGTCGGGCCATCGGCGTCGAGGTTGACATAGGCGAGGGGGCCAAAGGCGAGGATGAAGAGGACGCTGTACAGGGGACGGCCGGAGCGGTCAATGTACGAGAAGACCTTGGGGGCATAGCCCTGCTGGGCGAGGGCGGTCAGGGTGCGCGAGCCACCGTAGACGGCCGAGACACCAATCGACACGACCGAGACGAGAATGATGACGTTCATGAACGAGTCGAAGCCCTTGAGGTTGGCGTACTTGCCGACCAGGACAAAGGGCGAAGTGTTGGCATCGGCGTAGGCCTGGTCGGGGGCGCCAATGAGGCCGGGGTCGGTGTAGGGGATGAGGAGACCGACGAAGAAGAGGCCGAGGATGTAGAAGAGCGTGATACGCCAGAACACCTGCTTGATGGCACCGGGAAGCTCCTTGACGGGGTTGCGGGCCTCGGCGGCAGCGAGACCGACGAGCTCAGTTCCGCTGAAGGAGAAGGCGGCCGTGACGAAAATGCTGCAGAAACCCTTGAAGCCGTTGGCGAAGGCACCGGGGTCGTACCAGAGCTTGGCGCCAGAGTACGAGTCGTAGGCACTGCCCTTGGGGCCGCCACCGAGGACGAGGACCAGGGCAATGATCATGAAGATGACGGTCGCTCCAAGCTTGAGGCACGAAGACCAAAACTCCTCCTCGGCGTAGCCAAGGGTGCCGAAGACGTTGATGAAGATGATGAAGACGAGGAAGACGGTAATCCAGACAGCTGTGGCCAAGTCAGTTTCCAGAGGCCAATCGTGGTGGGGGGAAGGATTTGCACGTACCGACGCTGACATCTTTGACGCCTTCCCAGTAGCCAACCGTGACACCGCAGACTGTTAACTCTAGCGGCAAGACGACGGCCCATTGCATGACGTAGTTCCAGCCCATGGCGAAGCCCCAGGACGGATCGATAAAGCGAGTAGAGTAGGTGTAGAAGCCGCCCGAGACCGGGTACATGACAGCGAGTTCGCCGAGAGCGTAGACCGTGTTGAACATCATGACACCGATGATCATGAAGTCGATGAGAACCCAGCCGGGACCGCCAGTGCGGAGGGCACCGCCGGAGCCGACGAAGAAACCCGCGCCGATGGAGCCACCAATGGCAATCATGTGCAGATGGCGGCTCTTCATGGTGCGGTCGAGCGTCTCGGTGATGTCGGCCGAGGCCTCGGGGCGGCGCTGGAACGACTTGAGGTTCAAGCCATTGCGCGTGTAGAAATCTTCGTCGTCGCGAGCCTGGTGGCCGACTTCGCCGGGGCCCTGCTCGAAGGCGGGCGGCTTCTCATTCTCGGGCGTTGAGGGCGCGTGGCCCTTTTCCTCTTGGGACGACATGCCGTTGGTGGTGGTTGCGCCCAGAGCGCGAGTGTCGAGGGGAGTGGTGGGGGTGGAAAAGAGGTTGTTGAGTTTGCTTGCTGCTGCTTGTCCTGACCTCGAGCTCTGTCGAGGTGGGACCAATGTATCGGGGAGAGGAGGATGTGATGGGGTGAGCACAGCAGATCAGAGACATGCGATCCGGGGACGGGGACGCGGTAGGTTTATCTACTCGCGACGACCCTGTCCGACTGTCGAGGGTGCCAGGGTCCACCGAGACGGAGGGGGGGAGGGGAGGGGACGGAGGGGATTGGGGAGGAGGGGGGCAGTTCGGGGGGCACAGCTCGGGTGGTACTCTCTCCTCCAACCCGAGGGCGACTTCCCTGCGAAGCTGCGTTGCGATGGGATCGAAAACGGGCTGGAAGCCTGCGACGAAGCAAACGGGATCCCAAGGTTCCCCATCTCCCCATGTTGCCCCCCCCCCTGCCCGCCCCGGTGGACCAAGAATAGGCCAATGGCAGAGCTCCATCGCGATGGAGCCCTGATAGCAGACGGGTGACATTGGGTTTTATTACCATCTGAAAGCAGCAGGAGCAGAACAGGCACCCCCAAGTGCCCAATAATGCGTGATTGAGAGGCCAAGCCAGCATTAACACGCGGTGCTCACGCCTTCCTGGCAGAGAACCGTTCTCGGCTTCGTAGTGTCCCCTGCCTTCCTAGCTCGGTGGTCTCCTGGCGAGGGACCGCACTGGCGCCGTGAGGGGAGAGCTGGTCGTGAGGGGCCAAGGGTCCAAGGGATCATCACCCCAAGCACGCCCCTACCACACTGCCAGACTGGCTTGGCAAAGACCACAGGTGCGGAAATCATGACGGAAGTGGCAGGACCAGTTCGCACTACCGCTGCAAGCATGGCCACATGTTAAACAGTGAGCTGTTGCGCGGCTGGCAGCGTGCCTTATTTTTGTCTTTGGGCGCGCGGTACACCGGGCCTCTGTGTATTGTGTACGGAGTACAGAGCTGGGAGCCGTGGGACCTAGCACCCGTGGAAGTCGCCGTGCCTCGTGGTTTGGCGTCAGGCTTGCTGACTGCCCCCCACCTAACCCATCCCCGGCCTCTCCACCAACCGACGACGACACCAACGGGCAGGTACCTAACCACACACAAGTAGAAAAGTATCGCGCAAACTCCGCTCTCTCCCTTTTCCCATTCCCTTTTCCCCTTCCCCAGGCTCCTCATGTTCCGTATTCGCTCGTAAAGTTCCCTCTTTCGGCCTCCGTTTTCGGAGGCCCGTGTGGATCGCATAAAACGGAAGCTGGGGGCTGCCTGGCAGCCAGTTTGCACTGTGCAGATCCAGGGCAGATCCCCCAGACTTGCAGTGGGGTAGGTCACCCAGGCCTGCCAGGACGGCCCAGATCCTTGTCAGAGCATGTCGACGAGGGGAAGACGGCGACGACGAGGCCAGTGGGAAAAAAGCACCACTGGTCGACGCGAATGAAGGAACCTACTAAAATCCTGCCATTTGTCACGACAAGACCGAAAAGCTGCGGGAGGGTTGTCTGGTGGCGGCAGCCATCTCGTCCGCCGCCCCCGAGCCCGCCAAGGAGGGTCGACCGATCGCAGGTCCCCGCCACCGATGGGCCGGTCTTGGTGTGGTGTGCACTGCAATTCTGGGTGCGGAGTGCTCCGAAGCATGCACGATAGCAGTTCCCTGTTTCCCGTGCGGGGATTGGCATCCATTGCCTCGTCCATGATTCGGAGCGCAGCGCACATGTCGGTGTCTGTCAAGCTCGTCAGGTGAACACTGCAGGACCGGAGAGGCCCAGACAGCCCGGGCCTTGCAATGTCGGTCGCGGGCTCGGCAGTGGCATCCAGACTCCCGTCCGGAATACGGGACACTGGCAGGTATTGTGCACAATTTGTTTGACACTTTCGGCCGCTTCTTGTGCTGCGTCGGCAATTGCAATTGTCAATTCGGGTCGGGAGACCTCGAGCAACGAGGAATGAATCGAGGTCACGGCCGGGCATCGCAGTCCCTCGGATACGCAGCCGCGCAGTAGCGGCGGGGCTGGCCAACGGAGCCGGGCAGCCCTCCCTCCAGGCGAGCAGCGGAAGTTGCTGCTTGCGGGAGGCGTCAAGGCGCTGGCGGCGTTTGAGGAAAGCTTGTCGTGCTTGTCGTCGTCGCCGTTTCCCGCAGACGAACCAAAAGCCAAGCCGGCGGTATCCCGGTGCGGTTAGTGAGGCCTGTCACTGTGGCGCCAGGGGGCTTCTGCGGGGGACAGACGACGTCAGGTGGTGGGCCAAAACGAGACGTCGATGCAGGGCGGCCCTGCTGGGTCTCGTCCTCGAGTTGTCGAATGATGCATCGACTGTTGCAACGAAGCTATCGCGATCCTCAGCTGCCAACCTGCGCATTGCCCGCCTTGCTGTCGGCGTGCCGTCCTCTCGGTGCCGCGTCCAGAGTCTTGGGGAGAGAGTGCCATCTGGCCCTTCTAGAAGGTTGCTGTGTTCCATCTCACCGCCGCAGACATTCAAGCCTTGCGGCGTCGTCGAGACGAGGGCATGTCTTGTCAGCTTCCCGCCACGGCCTAGGGCCCGAGGCCGTCCTTCCCCAGAGCAGCTTGGCGACCGAGTCCCGAAGCAGAAGGTGGGAGGCCAAGCCCAATCAGGTCGTCATGAAGCCAGATGCCAAGGCCCGGCGTCCGGGACATGGGTGGTCAGCCACTGGCGAGGTTGCGTGCATGGAGGATCAGGATTCCTGCCCTTATCACAACGACCTAGGACTCCGTTCTGCAACTCCTCGAGCCGCGGTCTGACCGCATGACGATGGGAGCCGAGAGCCTCGACCAACCTCACTGTTCACTGCCGCGACTGCTTCACCTGCTGGCCTTGCTACATTGCCAGAGCTGGCCGCCGCCGCGAGGCTAACCATATCAGCCCAACCGCGTCACCTCTCCGAGACCTTGCCAGCTTGCCCAGCAAGCTTTTGTGTCAGCGGCAGGTATGCGGTCGCAGACCCGGTGGTTGTGGTCGCATGTGCGCAGGAGCCGAAACAGGTGATTTGGTGCGTAGAGCACGAGTCGCCCGGCAGGTCCTGCAATCGATGCTGGGGAGCATAAACAATGCCACAAATAGGTGGGCTTCGTGGGGTGGGGGGCACGGAAACGGAGAATTGATAAGTCGGCGAGGTTGGCTGGATTGGAAGCCAAGATAACCTCCGATCGCTGATTAAACGGGCCCCTCCATCGTGGCCAATCCTGGCGGCGGGACGGACGGCAGTTATGACATCAGCCAAATTTAGCGAATGGCAGTTGGGCAGGTAGGCTCTGTACGGTGTCGCACTGGAGGTTGAATAATCTGGTAGTAATTTGGCCACGGAATGATTAGACAACCAGCAGATAGACGAGGCCAAGTACCAGAACCTACCTATTCTGACGGCGAGGAACTGGGCTGGGAGAGAGTGCCAGGCACCGAGTCGCCATGCTGCGGAGGAGATGTTGAACAAAAGGGAAAAAGCCTGGGTGTGTTAAAAGATGCGGACCCCGTCCGTGACCTAGTCTCGGCAGGACGGCGACGTGGATGTGAACGTGGACGTGGAAGATGCACTGGAGCCCGAGATGGTGGAGGATGGAGATGCGTCCGGACGGAAGCTGGAACGGTGGAGGGAGCGGGCGTTTTCCCTGAACAGACACCGAGCGGCAAGATGGGGCCCAGGCCAGCAGGGTGGTGTGCCGACTGCCTGCCCGCTGGCTGCCCCTCTTGCCGCCTGTCGGCCAGGCCGACATGGGTTGGGGGTTGGTGGGGGCATGGAGGGGCGGCAGTGCGGCATTCTGCAGGATGCGGACAGGAACCCCAAATCCCCAGATTCCCATTCCGCTCTCTCCATCTTCATCACATGAAGGTTCTCGCCGGTGCCCTGTGGCCCATGGATACCGTCGGCAAGGGTAAAAATTGCCCGTTTCAGTAAGTTTATCGCATCTCCAACCTCCCAACGTCCCCAGCTCTCTGCGCTCTTTTTGTTTCGGGTTTGGTTCTAACTCTTTTGTCGCGCAACAGGAGACGGAACTGCGCGATACATGGTCAATTCGTCGATTCGACCCCCAACACACAGAGCACCATGGTCGCGTGTCGTCGTACCATTTCGAGATACGCCAGGCCCAGCTGGGGTACCAAGGTACCAGCGAGCCAGCGAGTCTGCCTGCCGCATCGTCTGCATCTGTCGAGCCATCGTCCGAGCCAAAACATAGGTAGGCAACAGCAGGCGCTCGCCGATAGACTGGTTAGTGAAAGGGAATCGAGATTCGCAGCTTGGTGCCTCTCCTCCCAAGATCGAGCGTCGGTGTGCAGGATTCGCCCCAATTTCCGACGGCTTGGAGTCGTTCTCCAAACATCATCTCCAATTCGCCCTGGCGTCGCTTTGCTTTCCCCCGCCCTCGCCCCCGTCCGAGCAGTCGGTTGGATTCTAGCCGCGCAACAAGCCCGTTCGGGGCAGACGCCCGCGTGATGTAACCCCGAGTTCCTCCCGACTTGGGCCGTCTCGAGACGTCAAGTCGTGATACGGCGAGCGCCGCTTCAGCCAAGGAGGACATCGCGAAGGGGAGTGAGGGGAAGGTGAATATCTATTTGTCGCCTTATTGCCAGCTTCTCCAATCATCTCCATGGCCTCTGCCGCATCGCAGCTTTCCCCGCGTTCTTGGACGAGACGAACCTTTCTAGAACACCGAGCCCATCTCGAGGGGCGACCCTTCCTCGCTGCGGCTGATGCCCTCCTCGCCGGGAACTTGAGGGCCACAATCACAATGTACCATCGCATCAACGGTACGGATACCGTCTGGTCTCCTTCTCCACCTCCCCGTCTCCATTGTTTACCGCGTTGGAGACAATAACAAACCGCCGGACGACCCATATACGTGCAGGTGGTAGCGGATACCTTCCGGCAGGCGGGTTCCCGTCTCTACGGCCGGGATCATACCGTGATCTTAGACAATGCGGCCTCTCGTACCACCTGGCGATGTGCTTCCCCATGCCTGCACCAGCTCTGCATCAATCTCGTCGAAACACAGTACCTGTGCGTCTGTGGTACCTGGGTCCTGCTCGATCGCCGTAATGCCCACCAGATCTGGAGCAGCAAAGCACAAGCCAGCCCGGCGAGGCGGGTGCGGAACGGAGACCGCCCTCAGGAAACGGGATCTCACGGCCCACGGATATCGCTCCGTCCCTCCCCTATCTCGGAACCTCGGTGGACCCGGTGGAGACGGCCCGGACCCTTTTCCCTTTTCCCTTTCCCCAGGGCCCAGCGTGGGGGTTGGGCTTCAACAGGCGTTCGGCGCAAAGTATTTCCCCGTTCGCAGCTCGCTCGCCTGCTCGTCTGACATGTGTGAGCGCTCATCATCTGTCCATGTTTCGCATGCCAGTCTGATCAGCCAACCCATGTTCCCATCTGCAGGGTCCAGCCCTCTTGTGCCATCTCCATGGTAGTATCACGATACCCAAAGGTCTGGGTTCCACCGTCTTTGTGTGTCTTGATCTCCTGCCCTTATGAGGACACCGATACAACCTTGGCATCTGACAGCCAAGATGGTGGTCCTTAGTCATTCGCCACTCGTTGCACATGCGGTTCTTGATAGGAGGCACATGTCAGGATCGTGTAAGCAGAGCGTCTCTCCGGAGTGGCGACGCGCGAAATATGTTGTCCGAGATGATACCTATCTACGAATCTCCGGCCATGGATTGTTCCGTCCAGCTTATGGTAGATATCTCCGACAGTCAGGACAGTCCTGTATCTCGGAACCTTTGGAGACCTATCGAGCAAATATACTAGCACTTGGACCACCGATGTCTAAGGTGATGCCTGTGGGATACTTGTCCCCTGTCTGACAAAGCTTGTGGCTCTGCTGAAATATACACACACGTACACACACAATAAGCATATCCACTCATTAAGAGTGGTAGTACCCGGCTCGGCTGTTACGCTCTGTTTGGGCACGTGAAACTCCTGGAATCTTGGTTGCTCGCCGGGCCGAGCAGGCGGTTGGTTGGTTGGTACTCCGTGTCGGGAACAGCAGAAGTTTATCTCAAGGTATTGTTGACGAAGGTAGAGCTGTCGAGTAGGTTGTTTGCTGTGTTTATGGAGGAGTTACGTGATATACACTGCCAGCTCTTTGGGAGTGTCTTTGAAAGGACGGCCGATTGGAGACCAAATAAGTGAGTGGGTAGCCACTGGCAGTCCACGCGGGTGTGGTACCCGTCCCGAACCGAATAGAAGACCGAATGCCTCAAGTGTCTTGCTCACCTGATGTGCCAGTATCCTAGCTTGACGCATCTTGTCGACTCGCCTCGAAACCTAAGAGTTCCTGGTGAAATCCTGGTCACAGTGTGTGTTTTCTACCATTTTAGTTCCCTCTCGATCTTCAAAGGGTTCGTCTTCGGGTTGACGTTGCACGCTTGACAGGCTTGTCAGACCAAACATGGACCTATACGCGATCCAGTCCCTCCATCCAAGTCATCTCACAAAGACTCACTCGTCCTGAAGATATACTACCAAAGAAACTCGGAAATCTTCTAAAACCGAGCCAGCATTTAACCCCCATGGAGACACAATCTGTCGTCCCTCTCGCACATCTCATGGAATCTGTCTTCACCTTCTCCAAGATCACACCTCCCCATCAATCCCAGAATCCGAGTCATCAACAATGTATCTCCTCCTCACCCTCCTCTTCCTCCTATCCCCTTTTACAACAGCCGCCCCCGCCGCGAGCCCCAACCCCGCGCTCTTCCTCCACGCCTGGGACGTCGTCGCCAGCAGCAACCAGTCCCCCGCCGACAAGCGCGCACCCCCCAGCCCCCCAGGCTACCTCAACGCCTTTGGAGGCCAGGGCTGCTACGCCTCGGCCGGGTGGCGGGGCGGGCCCCTGGAGGAGGGGGCGCGCTGCTTCCGCGTCGAGAACAAGGGGTCGGTGCACTGGGTGCTGTCGGATCCGGAGCGGTAGTGAGTCCCGTCAATCTCCTCGGCTTGTTGTCTCTCCCAAGCTGATCCAGCTGTATGTGTGGCAGCAATTGTACGGTTTGGGTTTGGAGCGGGACGAATTGCAAGGGGCAGAGGACGACGGTGCAAAGGGGCAGGTGCGTGGCGGTAAGGTTTGGATCGATGGGATCGTTTTGCATGGAGCATGCAAAGAACAGGGGGGCGGTGATTGAGACGGGGGCGTTTGGGGATGTGGTTTAGGGGGCGGCTTTGTTTTGGTTTGTTGTTGTTTGGGCAGGGGAGTAGGGTCGAGGTGGCGCTTCGGGTCGTGTTCTTTTGTCTTTCTTGCCATGTTGCAATACGGAGGAGTGATGGAATTGTTGTGGAGTTGAAATTCTTGATCGTCCGCCATTCTTTCTCTCGTATCGTGGGGTGCTTTCCTCAAGACAAGCCCTCAAAGGATGTCGCGTGTGACAACCCCCCCTCTTCCCGCTGTGATATTCTACTTGAACCAAAGAATTGAACTCACCAAACACGAGATCGTCCTACTGACTGGCAAGTAGATATAACCCACCCATCCGTCTCACGGGATTGAAGCATGTGCCCAACCCAGCCTGGGCCACGGCAGGCATCATGCGCCCATTTGCCCCAATCGCTGCCCTGGCCGCCATCACCAGCCGACCAACGCATGCCCTTCCGCCAGAACGGAAGCCCTCTTCCCCCAACTCCAACCACCCAATCGGTGCCCTCGCCGAGAGAGACTTTGACGGCAGTCCCTACCTCCCCTCCCTCATCTTCCTGACCTCTGGCACCAACTGCACGGGCGCGACGCGGATGAGGGAGATGCAATGGGGCGCCGGGTCGTGCGAGGAGGTGAAGAAGGGGGAGAGCAAGGTGGCAGTTGCATGGACCAAGGGGGACAACGGGTTGTAAGTGGTGTCCCCTCGCACGGGATGACTTTGTTTCTAGTGCAATATTTCCGGGAAGACACAGCTGACATGGTATATGCGGTAGCGACTGCTCTGTGAGAACCTGGAGCGGCTATGGCTGCAAGGGGACGAGCAAGGAGATTCCGCCCATGTTTTGCGGGAATATACCCTATGCTTCGGTTGGGTGGACGTGTGTGCTGGGGTGATTGGGGGGGGAGGGCTGTTTTGCAAGTCCTTTGTCTTTTGTGGCACGAGTCGCGGTTCTGGATGGAGGCTTCTGATCATCTGAAGGCTGCATCGAGGCCAGGAACTGAAGACCCCAAACCCCGGAGACAATGCTATTTGTGAGGTCTTCTTCCCCCTCTTTGGACTTGATCAGTCAGGCATCTTCACGGCGTGGACGCCTGATGTGATCTGGCTCACGAGCATATATCACTCATCCATCCCCCGGAGAATGACTAGGATAAGGTATCTGATGGAACATATAAGTATCAGCAATTACAGGTCTTGCTCTCAGCCTTTCTGCTGCCAGGGCAAGACCTCCAATATCAACCCTGACTCGACTCGCTTCGAGAATTCCCTCCACCGCACGAGGATTTGGAACACAGAAACCATGCATTTTCTTCACGTACTCGGCTTGCTGATGGCCATGGCCTGCAACTTCATGGTAGCTTCAGCGCAGTCCAGCACGGCGACTACCAAAACCCATCCTTCCTCGGTCTCGACAACCACGGTCTCGTCTACATCAAGTTCCATCCTTGACGTTGCTCCTCTTCCAACCTGGGCAATGGATAGCTCCACGCTCTTCACTGCGAAAAACGTTTCGGCCTTGGCCCTTGAGCTACCCGAAAATCTCCAATCTTATACCCTGTCAATTACAACTACAGCAGTTTGCAAGACTGTCCATGACAAGAAAGCTATTTCCTATAACAGGGGGCACGAAAACATGTAAGATTCGGCAAATCTTCCTGCCTATATGTCTCTTCTTGAAGTAGCTGCTGACACCCGCCCGCCGATCGTAGGACCTGTGGGGTGCAGACGTGGGCATCTCCATTCTGTACGGGAAAGACTGAGCCAGTTCTTCTAAACAAGTGGAAGCTGGGTGACTTTGGCTCATTTAGCTATCAGTGCAGTCAGGGACGGCGCTAGGGGACACTGGACCTTGAAGACATGATCCTGTAGTTTCTGGCATCCAGCCTAGGGAGATATTTGGTGCCGAAGTCGAGCTGGATTCAGGGGTGTTCCTATGTTCAAGTTGTCTTGAAGTTTGGTCCTCATCTGTGATGGCAATACCAGGGTGGCTCTAAACCACAACATCAGTGAACGTGAAGAATGTCGAATTGCCAGCATCAGTTTTGGAACCGGTCCGGAAGAATGAAGTCAACTTACCCACCATCTTTGACTTGAACCACCTTGAGGCCTGTGATATCATGTGCGTGGTGGGTGCCATCCGCGCCATTCTGTGCCGTAATGAGACATACAAAGTCCCCAGCCGGATTCCAGACTGGGCCACGCCGCTGAGGCACAGAAAATAGCTTCACGGTTACGGTTACCTTTTGCGGCGTGTGCCGCATATTGCGACTTGAATTCAAGTTCCTTCGGCGGTTAGACTCTGCAGTGCCTGGAGAGCTTTTGCGGAAAGATGACAGCCTGAGGGCAAAGAACCCCTTTCCTTGAAAGGGATCCATTGCATGATCTTGCCTGTCTACCCATGGGGCGGAATCGGTTCGTTTCGCCTATGCCGAATGGGTATAAATTGATACCGCGCTGATATCGAGCCGAACTCCCACCAACTCAACCTTCCCTCAACCCTCCCCGTCTTTCACATCTAACCAGTCCCTCTCACACTCCTCAAGCAATAACCCAAAATGCACCTCCCATCCCTCCTCTCATCCCTCATCCTCCTCGTCCCCTCCCTCGCCCTCCCCAATCCCAGCCCCCCCACCGCCCTCCTCGTAACCTCCACCCCCCTCAACACCACCTTCCCCTCCCCCGACCTCCGCCTCGCCAAGCGACAGTCTTTCGCCCTCGTCTTCGCCTACGCCTCAGCAGGCTGCTCGTCCACAGCCGGCCTGCAGTGGTGGGACATGGCGCCGGGGCGGGGCTGCGTAGCCGTCACCAACAAGGCGGCGGTTGCATGGAATCCGCCGACTTTTCCGGTTTGGTGAGTACATGCCTGTCCTGTGCTGGTGAGGTGATGGCGACTGATGATATCCCCGTCGACAGGATCTGCGAGGTCTACACGTGGAGCGGGAGCAACTGCCAGGGGTCGAGCGCCAAGATTGAGAGTCAGGGGTGCAGGTCGGTGAGGTATGCGAGCTTCTCGTGGGTGTGCGATTGTCCAACCAACTTTTGTGGTGAGTGAGGTGAAGTCGGGGGTGGTGGGGGGATGGGTGGGGGATGCTCCCCCCCAGGGGAAAGGGGAGGGATGACCCGGGTGCCTTCACCTTGGTCAACGATGCGCAGAACGAAGAGATGGCCCAACTCGATGGTCAAATTGCTAGTGTACATGAAGCAGAAGAGAATGATCGACTCCTGATATCGGCCACGTGCCCCAATCGATCCCAACACTCAAAGCCCCAACTTGGACCTAATCCAGTTGGCAGGCACAGAAGCATAGCTGTTCGAGAAATAGCTGGAATGCGCCCCGGCGTCACTGCCAGCATTGCACGCCACATCTCCCCTCGCGCAATACTCCTGCAGCCTGTCTCCCCAAGCCTGCAGAGCCGCGAGATTGGCCGGATCCCGCGGCATGACGCCGTTCGTTCCCGCTCCGGTGCCGACGTTGAACTTCTGGTTGGCCGTGTGGCGGGGGCTGCCGTAGAGGGCGACGGCAACGACGCGATTCCCAGGCGCCGTGGTGGGATCCATCGGCGGCGTCGTCGCCTGCGTGCAGCCGGCCATGGCGCCCTTGCCTGGGCCGCCTCCTCCGGCGAGGAGGTCACCGACGACGGAGGCGCCCTTCGGTCAAAGTCAGCGTTTGTTTGGACTGTAGGTATATGCGTCAGACTCACCATGGACCACCCCGAAAGCACAATCTTGGCCTCGGGGCATTTCGCGGCGTAGTCCGTGATGGCCTGCCTTCCATACGCGATGCCCTGCTCAATGGCCTTGCAGCCGTTGTAGCTGTTGTCAGTCTTGACGGATGGGTATTGGATGTTGGCGACACCGCAGCTCGAGATGCCCTTGCAGACAGCGGTGGTGATGGAACGCTGGACGCCAGGGAATGTCTCTCCGTGGCCGACGGCCGTGAAGATTTGGACGCTGTTGCACTGCGCGGCCGCGAGCGAGGCGGCTGCGAGGAGGGACAGGACTGAACTGGACAGCATGATGGAGGACTTGGGGCGGTCGACGAAGGGATGGTGAGAGGCAACTGGGTCCTTGAAGCTTCCCTTCAGTCGCGACCCATGGCTTTGGGTCCATCTCCTATATATGGGAAGACCAAGAACTCCATCTTCGGCATGTGGGGTGAGAGTACCTAACAGCATCTCCGATCAACGTGTCCAGCCCGAACAATACCACGGAATATTTTGAAGGTCTCTACCGCGCCAATCACTGTCACCAACCGACGTTCCGGGAAGTTGTAGATGTTCCCACTTTCCGATCTGTGAGATAGGCTAATACCCCGCGCTGGAGCCGTTATATTGATGGTAGTGGAAACTGCCGCCACGGAGAGAATCTAATGCGGTAGGAAGCGGAGAATTAAAATCCGCCAGAAGTATCCTTCTTTGAGTTGAGCATTGACTCCTCGAGAGAAAGAGAGACTCCCAACCGACCAGCGAACCTCTCTCGTTTGGAACCGGGTCCCTGGGCCACAACGACGATCAAACCGAAGTGTAGAACTCAACAGCATGAGATGCCTTCCAATTCATTACACCCGCTCCATTTACAACATGAAAGATGACTCCCAGCAAACCCAATACCCAAACCATCATGATCCCAATGCTTTCACAAGACCCGTGCCAAGTTCCCCGATCCCGTTTAACGCCCCCCCTACTCCTCCTCCTCCTCACTACTAAACTGACAATGATGCGCACAAACAAACCAATCCGCCCCGGCCGTCTGCCTCCACGCACTACTACAAGTAGCCACCACCTCCTCGGACCCGCCCTTGCGCCCGGCGCTCCGGAACAGGCTGACCTTGTAGACCAGCGCGACGGCCATCAGGTCGATCTCGACGACCAGCGGGTCGCCGTGGATCCGGAACCCCGTCCACCGCTCGCCGGCGGCCTCCTCGAGCGCCTTGTCGATGTTGGGGTCCTTGTCGCCGTCGCCGCTGCGCGTCATGGGCTCGTCGGACCCGCCCGCGAACAGCGGGCTGATCATGATGCAGTCGTCGGCCAGGTACTCCTTGGCCGCCTCGGGCGAGTCGGTCAGCGCGCGCCAGAGGAGCGTCTCCATCTCGCGCGCCGCGTGGTGGTTGCGCTTGGAGATGGTGTCGAGGCGGTCTTTGCCCATTTTGGTGTTTTGGTGGGAGGGGGGATTGTAAGTGTTAGGGTTTTGTGTGACGTGGGTATGAGCGGCGCTAACGCTTGGCGCTGGGGTGGCTGTCGCGGCGGTGATGATGCGGTCGGTGTCGGGTTGATATGGTGAAAAGGCCAGAACAAGTTGCTCAGAGAGGGAAAGATGGTCTTGTATTTATCACGGCCCAAACACGCAGTCATTTGACCCAGAAAGCAGGAAAAATCCGGGCATGAGCCGTGAGGAGACTTGAATGATGAATGTGGAGGGGTGCGGGTGTGGGCACGTTGAAGCTTGACGTCACAGGCCGCCCCCCCTCCAACGGATTTTCACTGCTCGGGTCATGCAGGGCCTTGGAAGAACCACAACATCACCCACACCACCCCGGACGGGAATCGCCATCATGCCCCCGGCTCCCGTCGACAACAATCCTATCCGGGCTCGAGCCGGAGTCATCTGGGAATCCACCCGCAACGGTCACGTCTGAGGATTCCATGGCAGCGAAGGGAAAGAAAAAGACCCTGACCCGATGGTCCCTAAAGGATGGAGGGCAACCAACCTTTCAAAGACCCTCCCCAGCATGCAAGCATTTCATCAGCGCCGGAACCTGCCCACATGTACAAACCATGACAACACCCACCCTCACCTACCTCCACGACTCACTCACGACACCCATCGCCGTCACAGCACAACGTAGCGCTTCAAATTCTTCATTAAGTCTTGAAGACACCCGCCCGGCCCCCGACTCCCCGACCAAAACCGCCAACTAGAACTGCCTTGAACTACCATCTAGCTTTTTGCACACCCATGCGCTCGACCGAACAAAAGCCGGGAGGCACCAGACGTTCACTCTCTTGAATCCCATCCCCTTCTAAAGCGGGAGTCGACATCACCGCCGCTCCCAGAAGCAAAAAGCCACCTGCCTGCCCACCTGAAAACAGGAGCCCGCGCATTTTTCTGCATCGCACCTCTTTCTTCTCTAGCCATATTCCGGCTATCCATCCGCCCATAAAAAAAAGTATGCCTGCCTGCCTGCCTACCTACCTGCTTGCGCTGCCGGGGCCGAGACTCGCCCATCGGCCAGAACAAAAGAAAAAACAAACGCCATGTCCCCTGCCCTCCAATCCCAAATCATATATCGTCCGTCCACCGTGAACAAAAAAACAAGCGCTCTTCGGCCATGTAATACATTTCAGTCCAAAACCCGGCTCCATAAAGTCAATTCTTCCTCCCCTGATCCCCGAATCCCATCCCCTCTATCCCAGACTCCCCTCGAGATTTTTTATCTATCCCGGTCGTCCAGTAGCCCTCTTGAGATTCTGCATCATCCTCTCTATCAGCCCCGACGAGTCCGCCGGGGCTGCTGCGTCCGTATTGTA
This sequence comes from Podospora conica, assembly GCA_030685255.1. Classification (NCBI taxonomy): domain Eukaryota; kingdom Fungi; phylum Ascomycota; class Sordariomycetes; order Sordariales; family Podosporaceae; genus Podospora; species Podospora conica. The sequence goes on along the minus strand of MU839421.1, from coordinate 337,449 downwards.
GACGGGTGGCCCTTCCTGCTGCCCGTGCACTACCGCCGGCGGCCACCCGTGGTTGGGCGGCTCGGGGTAATGCATGTACTGCAGGTGCTGATGGTCAGCAGTCGCCGAGGCTTCCCGTTGAGGGGCCGGCTCGTCGTAGCCACTCGTCCACTGATACGTCGGTGGCGGCGGATAGCCATGGTCGCCCGATGATGGGGCGGGGGGTGGCGGCGGATAGCCATGGTCGCCCGAGGGGGCGGGGTATGCCGAGTGGCTATTAAAGTGGTGCTGGGTCGCCTCCGATGTAATTACCGGCGGCGGTGGTCCAAATGTGTGCGGGGCGTCGTACGTGGTCCCGTGGGACGACCCCGGCGGGTGTCCTTGTTGATGGGCATTCTCCATGGTGCCGGGCCGGATGGGTGTTGCCGCGCCGGACGGAGGGTGCGAGGAGAGCGCCGACTGAGGAGGGTGGCTGAGTGGAGACGGCTTGGGTGGCCCTGAAATGGGCGGGACGGCCTGCTTCACATACGACGGAAGCGGAATGGGGCTATGGCTCTGCTTCGCAAACGACTGTGATTTGGGCAGGTTCGAGTGCTGGCTGGAAGGCCGCGAAGACACACCCGAGGCCGGCGATTGCGGGCCCAGCGTCCAGAGACTGTCTCCCGTTTGGCTTCCGGTATCCCAAGAGGGGCCCGCCAGCTGCTGGCGATTCGCCGGATGCAATGGCAGCGACCCCGGTTTGAAGTCGAAGCTCGAGGTTCCAGGTGTGAGCGGTCCAGCGAGATGGGAATACGAAGGCGCCGGAGAGAACCGGAAGTCGTCGAGGTTGAGGTGAGAATGGGTCAGGTGCGGGGAGTTGGATGTGGGACGGGGAAGAATCCTGCTGTAGGGAGATATGTAGCCGGGATTCGGGGAGTCGAAACCGACGAGCGCGCCATAGCCCGGAGAGCTGTAGGCAGCAATGGGGGATCCTCGATAGCTCGGCGCCGTCTCCATCAACCGTGGCTGCAGCGCTTGGATGGGCGGGAGCGTCGGCTTGCCGGGTGTCTTATCGCCCGACAGAGCACGGCGCGCCTTCTGGAGGAACGCTTTGTGGGTCCCGTCGTACTCGTTGGTGAAGCCGCCACTGGGGTCGTATGGGGTTCTGTAACCAGCTGGATCTCTGTTCTCGCAGTTTTAGCACCCACGCCGCCCCGAAAGACAATGGAAATCACGCAAAGACGGTCCTACCTGTTGTTGAAGACCTGGAAGAAGGAGTACTTCTTGCTGGCGCAAGCTTCCGGCTGTGTTCCTGGCCCGCCAGTCTCTGAATGGCCAAGAACTGCTGACTTGATGACCGACGAGGTCATGGGGACCGGAGGCGGCCTGGTACCAGCCGCATCCGTCGGTGTCCAGTCTCGGGGATGAGGCTGGGGATATTTCCCTGGGTTCATGTGAGCGGGGGGCCAGGTCAAGCCGGGAAGCTGCGGGAATCCATTACTACCTCCGACAGGCGCGAAGCGATCCGAGAAAGAAGCCGCCGGTTTCTTTTGCTGGGGGTCCTTGGCGCCTGGTTTGTACTGCTTCACCTGCAGGCTGGTCTGGGGCCGGGGAATGGGCCGGTAGAGCCCTGGTTGAGATTGCCCCTGCGGCAATGGTCCCGGCTGGTGTTGCCCTTGCGGTGGCTGCCGTTGCAGCTGTGGCTGCAGCGGCGGTCCGGGGCGTGGTTGCAGCGTCGGCTGACGGTGCAACTGGGACGGCGGGAGCGACGGATGGGAGAACTGCACGGCTTGCATCTGAGGCGCATGCATCTGAGGAAGCATGGGCGATGCCCCGTGCGGAGCCGTCGGCACAAACGCTTGCGTTGTGTACTGACTGCTGAAGCTCGACTCCATAGACTTCCGCGGCTTGTACGCATGTGCCTTGTACGCCGTCACCGTCCCGGGCAACGGTACCGGCGACACCTTGAGGGGGACCGGGAAGTGGGACGCCGGGATGGCCCGCTTGGGAGGAGGGACCATCGAGACAACCTTGGGCTTCGGGGGAGGCTTGGGGATGGAGTCCAGGAAGTTGCTCTTGACGTTGTGCATGGGCCTGGAGACGTCCTCGGTGTACTGTGCCCTGGTGTCCGTCGATCCCTTGTAGATGTAATGCCAGATCTGGTTCTCCTTGAACAAGTCCATCTTGACCTGCTCGGAATTTTTGATGGGATCGCCAGGGCAGAACTCCGCCCAGATAAAACCGGGCCCGAACTCGTCGTCCTTCCTCGGAAGATCGTCCACAGGCCGCTTGGCGTTGAGTTCCTTCTGGGCCTTCCGCGACGTCGGCATGGGGATGGCATTCGCCGATGCCTTGGGGAGCCGGAAGTCAGCCGGGTCGGGCAGAAGCAACCACTTCCATTCGACCTCGACTTGGTCACTGCGACTGGTTAGCAAACGGCCGCCGGGCCCTGCCTCTCTACCAACGTACCCGTTGGGGATGACTTGGAGGAGGAGCGTCTCCTCATCCACCCGGTTCTCCAACACCACGCCCGCAAAAATGTCGCCCCGGAAGTACTGAATCTGGCAGATGTCGTGCTTCTTGAGCGCCACTGCCGCTTCGCGAATCGCCGCATTGTTCTCCAATAATTCTCCCTCTTGCTTCCTGTCGCGCTTGGTGCGATGGAAGCGACAGCTGAACTCAAATGCCTGCTCCTTGTACTCGGTCCCATCCTCTCCGATGACGGGCACCTCGGCTTCTTCGACGAAAACTCCGGCGGCAGCGGCGCAAGTCGCGTGGTACGGTCTCGGGCACTTCTTCTGCGAGCATTGGAAGCATGCGCCCTTCTTGGATCGACAGTACAAGCACTTCATTCCCATCCTGTCCTTGTTGATGCCTGCCACGTTGGCGATGATCTCGACGTCGTCGACGGTTTCGATGTATGTCTCGGGCAGATAAAGGGCGCAAATGCGGTGAGCTTTCCGGCCGTCGTCGGTCGAGAGAATTGTCGCGCCCGGGATGTCGTTGGGGCAAAGACAGCAAGGAGGCTCGATGGCTGTCTTGATACGCAGCCGGACCTTCTTCAGCTTGGTCTTGTCACCCTGGTCGTTGGTGGCGCGCTTCCGCTTCTTACCCGGGGCCTTGGGTCGGACAATGTGACTGGACGGAGGACTGAGGAGGCCGGTGTCGTTATCGTCGTCATCGTCTTCTTCGTCTTCCTCGTCCTCCGTCTCCTCGTACTCGGTCTCTTCGCCCCGGAGCTTGCGCTCAATTTCATATACATCGACCCAAACGCTGTCCTGGGCCTCAGCGCACTGGCACTTTTTGGCAATCTTGCCCATCGGAAGCCAGCTGTCGAGGGCAAAGTTGACAGCCTCGGCACAGTTGTATCCCAGGTTGTAGCCCGAGTGGTAGCCATACGGATAAGTAACGACGAATTCGCCTGGGTAGGAGACGCACTTGTTGACGGTGATGTTGTATTGTTGCTTGAGGTGGGCGGGAGAGATGAGAAACGCCTTGTGTCGAAGGAACTGGTCGCACGCCTTGGCTTCGGTCGGCCACAGATTTTTCATGGCCGCCTCGAAGCGCCGGGCATCGGCCTGGGATATGCTGTACCACTGCTTCGGGGCGCCAAAGTGGAGGTAGTTGATGCTGTACAAGTCGACATCTTCCAAGTGCCAGGCAAATGTCGCCTTCCACATGCCGAGGTACAAGTAGGCTGTATTGACACCGGGGACCTTGGTGCCAAGAACGTCGAGAAGGTTGGGTAGCTTGTTGAGGTTCCACAGTTCCTGCTTCTCGTCAAACAGGGTTCCTGGAAGATCCGCTCCGTAGAGCGGCGGCGCATACGTCAACGTCTTCCAGTAGATCCTTTCGAGCTCCTCGCAGCGCTCAGGCGTGAAGTCCGACACGTCCATGGCGTAGTCCCAGTCGCGAAAGGCCTCTTCGTCGACCCTGGCGGAACCCTCGCGGCGAATGTATTTCCTGCGCGCGGAGGTGGATTGCGTCTTGGGCTTGGACTGCCTGGCAAATCCCATCCGACGCACCACAGGCGCCTCATCTTCGTCGCATTCCTCCTCTTTGACGCCAGGATCGTGTTCCACCGAGTCGACAACCTCCTCTTTCTCTCCGGCTGACACGGGCGTCATGGGACGGTCCTCGGGGTCTTCCTCCTCCTTGGCCGCCTTCGCGGCAGCGCGTGTCGGGGGCCGACCCCTCTTCTTCTTGGCCGGCGGCGGCTTCGCGGTTGCCCCGGACGCGGCCGCGGCTGCAGCGCGCGTGGGTCTGGGCGCGGGCTTGGGCTTTTCGGCGTTGGCACGGCGCTCGCCGCGGCGGGCAGGAGGCTGGTGCTCACTCTGATCGCAGAGTTGACGCCACTGCGGCAGGTTGTAGGACCGCTGGTGGATAAAGTTGACCTGGCGATAGGTGCCGTTGGAGCCCATGATCTCTTGCTTGATCGGCTCGCGGACGCGGACCTGCTTGACGAGATCATCCAATCGCGGCTGGGCGTCCTTCCACTCGGCGGGCGGAATGATCTTGATGATGCCCGACTTCATGCCGTACTGGTCGACCTTTTCCATCTGCATTCCCGTGTCAGCATCGGGCCGGCGCACAGCATCTGCGTCGCTAGCCAGTCAGAACCTACAAAGAGCTTGAAGTCCTTGAACTGCCGCATCGGGGGCTTGAACACGGGCACGGTGCCTGACCAGTGGTCGGGCAGGACCTCGCCAATGTCCTCGGGCGCGTCATCGGCGTCGCCATTCTGCTTGGTATCGGTGCCATCGACGGCCATCGCGTCGGGCGCAGGTTCGACGGCGGCGGAGGAGGGGAGGGAGGGGACGTCGGAGGTGGCCGAGGTCGGGGGCGGGTGGGCAGGGAGCTTGCCGTTGAGCTTGTCGGCAACCTCGTCGAGGTCGCTGAGCTCCGAGTCACTGCCATCGAGGTTCATCGCATTGTTGCTGTCGGGTGGCGAATGCAGGCCCGTGGGCTTGGAGCCGACAGGCTGCTTGGAGTCGCCGGAAGAGTCAACGACGACGTCGGCGGCGGCGACGGTCGTCTCGGGCGCCTCAGCGTTGGGTGGCATGGTTTGGCCGCTACATGCGTCCGCGACGGCGTTTGCCGTGACGAGGGGAGGGGCGAGGGTCGCGGGTCGGGGCGCTGATTGGAATTCCAGTGTCACAGTGGGTGAGAAGAGTGCGCCCGAGGCGCTCTTCAAAATGAAGTTCGCAGGTCGAGAGAGAATTCGGGTGCTGTGCTGTGACGAGGAGCGTTGTGGCGGTTTGGGTGGTGCTTCAATCGAGGCGGGGGCTGGGTTGCGAAAGTAGCAGGCGAGTTTGACGGGGGTGGGCCAGTGAACAGTGAACTGTGAACTGTGAGCCCCAGTTGGCCGTGGGTGGGCTGATCGATAGGCAGGTTGGCCCGGACCGATCAATTTTGGGCCGAGCATTTGACTTGGCACGGGCGTTCTGGGAAATTCAACTTGTTTCCATTTCAATTTTCTTCATTTTCTTCAGTGGGCTGGCTATCGTCCGCTTTCCTGTCTCCCCAGCCGTCTCTCAATCGGGCACACCAAAACCCTTTTGCATTTTCCATCGAGACATGAGCAGCATGGATGCGATCTTCCCCGCCTCTCGCCCCCCTCCCTCCCTCGCTCCTGTGTGCCTGGAATAATAGACGCGCTAGTCGCAGGGCATTCTGCATGAAATGTGCACTTGCTCGCAGCTAGCCAGGCCGCGACTCGCAAGAACTGGCGGGATGTGTGATTGGGCGTCATCGTCTTTTTCGACTCACGCCCTCGACCATCAGGCTCTCAGCAGGGTCTTGTCACGTGACAACCCCCACAGAACACTCTTGGCATTACATCTGTGGTCACTGGTCGTCCAAACAAGAGCTGGAATAAAGTACGAGGCCCACTCGTGGGTGCAACGGCAGTTAAATGCTGAAACAATTCTCCGGGGTCGGAGTTGATGGAGTGCATCTCTGCAGGTGCTGCTGTCCATGAGCCCTGCCGAAAGCCGGCCACTCGACCAGCAGTATCTGTACTGCAGCTAGGTACCATGTAGAAAGCTCCCTAGCTACTGGTTTGGTACCTCTGATTTGACATTGGGTCATCTGCAGGACCGGTTCCCTGCCCAAGAACTATACCGCTGCACCCAGCCCTACTCGCTCGAATGCCACCAGCATGCCATCAACCGCAAGCCAGCCAATGCCTAGTGAAGCCAGTCAGCCATCGACAACCCACCAATAGTCGAACCAAAAAGGGGGAGGAACACATACCCGCATAAATGACCAGCTTGGTCACCACCTCGACATCATACCTCACCCTTGGCCTGACCAGCGTCGAGAACATTTCCTTCTCCGACATCTCTTCGCCCGACTGCTCCTTGTCTCCCCCAGTCGGTCCCGCCTGCTCAAAGCTGATCGTCCTCCCACTCTGCACCCCTGACGATGCAGCCTGCGCGTAACTCGGGGCCACCGCATCCCCATTCCCAGCCGCCGCCTTCTCCCTCAAGCTCGCCAGACTCTGCTTGCTGCGCACCCCGCCCTCGCTCTCCAGGCTCTCCCGCCTCTTCCGCTCGCGGTACGCAAGCGTCTCGTACGCATCCGCCGCGCTCTGCGGCCCAATGCTCACCGACCTGCCGCGCCCCGGGCCGCGGATGCTGTTGACCATCTTGGACACATCGCTCACGTTCGGCAGGACGTGGTCATCCCTCACATGCAGCGGCACGTCCTTGTACTCTGACGCAGGCACGAAGAACCGGCGCGGCAGCGACCAGCCGTGCGTCTCGATGACGCGGAACAGATGCGGCAGCACCCGCAGCAACGTTGGCTTCATGGTCCCGCGCCAAGCAAAGATGCAGAGGACGCCAAACACGACGCGCGCCGTGGCGAGCGGCCAGCCGAGCGCCGACAGCGAAAACGCGGCGTCGGGGCCGTTGTAGATGGCGGCGAGCGGAGACCGCGCGAGGCGCCACGTGCCGTACTCTACGCCGATCATGACGCCCGCGAAGGCGACGCTGTCGTCGAAGCAGGGGCAGTCGTCGGCGGGCTCGGGGTGGATGCGCACGAGCACGAAGACGATCAGCGCCACGGTGAGCGGGGCGAGGTAGCTGCTGGAGTTCATCGTCGCCTCGATGATGGGGGCGTAGTAGAACTCGAGGACGCCGATCAGAACGCCCAGGAGGGAACCAATGACGACGTCAAAGAAACCGTGCATGCCGCAGTACAGGCGGCCGACGACGATGGAGACGGCGTAAAAGTACGAGAGGCCCTCGAGGATCAAGGTCGTGGTCGGGGAGAAGGTGTTGCTCTCCCTGCGCAGCAGCAGGACGGCGTAGACAGCGACGGAGACGGCGTTGGTCGAGTGTGTCGAGGGGAAGCCGTACTCGAGGGCGGCGGAGCCCGACATGGTGATTCTTTGGAGCGGGGGCGACAATGGCCTAGGGAGGGAGCAAAAGTCCTTGACGAAGCCGCTGAAGAAGACACCCACGGCCAGGATGTGAACAAGTCTGTGGAGCTGTCAGCTCTTGTGTCCGGTCCATGTCCGTGTCCCTCCGGGTGTGTTCTTACCCCTTCCCAAAGGCCGAAAACCCGCACCAAAAGAGGATAGGCAGCCCGACCATGAAGAATGTATGTGTTCCGAGGTTCGCCGTGAAGGCAAAGTATCGATCAAGGAAAGGGGTGCGTATCGCGGACTGGAGGGCGGCGAGGTAGGGCGTCTCCCATCGGACCAGAGGGAGGAGCTTCTCGCGGGCTGCATATCTCCATTTCGGAAGGGCGAGGATGTCTATTCGGGAGCATCAGCAAGAGAGTTTGGGCAATGTACATCTCGACATTTGACAATGGGGGCTCGAGTCCACCGAGGTCGACGGTGGGTGGCACAAAGACACCAGAGCCCGCACACCCGCGCAGTGCCTCGAACTCTCCTTGTTGCCGATTCCGACGAAAGAACGAACAATGCTTCTCGGGCAGCCGGCTCACGACACCCGCAATGCTTCCGACAAGCCCGGGACAGCGAAAACGTACAATGTTGTTGACTTCTCAATCCCGCGTCCACCACGGCGCCATTCGCAGTCGGCTTCGCTGGCGGTGCCTTCGAGGCCAGGAGCTCTGAGCCGAGGCTCGAGCCGCGTCTGGACGAGGCCATGTAAAAGAGTGTAGTCGTCGGGGACTTGTCGTCAACTCGGTCGTCGTCAATTCATCGAGGGGGTCGCGAAAGCGCTTGACTTGGAAGTTCGTGGGAGGGTTATCGCGTCGTCGATAAGGAGCCGAGGGAGCTACCCTAGGCAATTTTGACACCCCTAACCCTGTTACCGTACCTACACCGAACATAGACCAAATGGGAAAGTTTAAACACGATGTCTGCTCCGGAGCTCCGTACAGCAAGACAGCACGAGTAGGTAATTTCAAGGAGTTTAACGAAACTTTTTCTCCCAGTCGCCATTCTTCAAGTGGAATGCGAGACATGCGAGACGTGACGTATGTTGAAACGTTTAGTTCGTCCGGCATGTGAAATGTAGGTGCACGGGCCAGCAATGGGGCCACCCATCCAACTTTGTTCGCCATAACACCTGCAGTCAGGGGCACTCTCCAGTCAGAGGGCATTTGACTTTGTCCTCCAAGGTCGAGGTGACAACAACATGTTCTTCCTTAGCCCCTGCCGCCTACGGTCTACGGCGGCATACAACAAAATGTTAACTCAAAATACACTCCGCGGACGAACCGCGGCCATCACCGGTGCTTCAGGGGGCATTGGCCTTGCCATCGCCCGAAGATTCCTTCAGGAGGGCGCCAGCATCGTCATCCTTGGACGAAGCGCAGAGAAGCTCAACGCCGCGGCCCGGGCGCTGGACGCGGGACATCCCAATGTCCGGATAGGAAAACAAGTCTTGGACGTCCGCCTTGAAGAGTCCTGGGAGAGAGCCATCTCCAGTTTTGTATGTACCTGGACCCCATAGGTAAAGGATGAATGCTGAGAAATACAGCCCAAGGTCGACATCCTCGTCAACTGCGCTGGCATCTCACAACGGTCGCTTCTCGTCCGGGAGAGCGTGGGCACCATCCGGGACATCCTCGACACCAACTTGCTTGGAACGGTCTTGGGATGCAAAATTGTAGCCCGGCACTGGGCCAAGGAGCGTCAACGCGATGGCTGCATCATCAATCTCGCCAGCCTCCTCGCAACCAAGGGCATGGCTGGGACGTCGGTCTACAGTGCCTCCAAGGCGGGCGTCGTCGGTAGGTACCCGTCACCGGTAGGTAGAGATCAAAGGCTCACACAAACAGGCTTGACGACCTCACTCGCCGCAGAGTTCCTCTCCAAAGGGATTCGGGTCAATGCAATTTTGCCTGGCTACATTGACACGGCAATGACAAATGGTAAGCAGAACCCCCCCCCCCCAACTCCTTTTTCGCACCAGATGCATCCCCTGCCAAATCGGCCCTCCGCTGCCGTGGCTGCGAGCAAAAGCAAACCCCCTGTTCAGATATCGACAAGAATGGGGCTTCCTCTCAAGTCCCCGACCCCAGACTCCAGCCAACCAACCATGAGACAAGCAAATCATCGCCGTTCGCCCCAGATACAACTCCCGCTAATCCTACATGTCTTAGCTTCCACCCCAGATGGCAACGCAGATGCGGACGTCCCCGAGAAGATGAAGATCCCCGTCTCTCGCTTCGGCACCCCAGAGGAGGTGGCCGATGCCGCCGCCTTCCTCGCCAAGAACAAGTATGCCAATAACTGCATCCTCAACCTCGACGGCGGTCTCAGCGCGACATGAGACGGCCAAACACCGCGGGGCCTCAGTCGTCAATGACAATGGCGCCATCAGCGCTATCCTCGACAAAAACGACATCGTCGTCCTCCACGGGTGCAGTGCGAGCCCTCTTGGGCTCGGGGCCGTCCTCGGCGTCCTCGGGGCGCTGTCTCTTGGTCGAGGTCCCGACGACAGATACGTCCTCGATGGCGGGGGTACCGCCGTTGGGTTCTTGCTTGGGCCTTGTGGGAATCTTGATCTCATCGGTCCATGTGCCTCTGATGTGCTTGTCCTGTGAAGGCTCCTTGCTGTGGAAAGGTTAGCGGGGGGTCGGGAGGATGTGGAAGGCAACTTACGATTCGATGACGGCGAGCACCACGTTAACGTACTCGTCGTCCTCATCTGTGACAGTCAGGAAGGAGTCGGCCTTGATGCCAAGATCCATAAGCTTCTTGTCGAGGTTATCCGTCTCATCGGGATCGTAGAGAATGCCCACTTCGCTACGGACGGCAATTTCCTTGTCGCCATAGCCAAGGTCGAGCTTCACAAAGTCTTCAACCAGATCCTTCAGTGTGGCTTGTGACAGATCAACCAGGACGCAAGTCTGGAAGGTGCCACAGACGGGGCAGCCCGGGTACGGCGGCCGAGGCTTGTCAGACGCCAAGAGACGAGCCGGCGCAAAAGGACTGAGGAAAACCTAGGTCGGAAAGTCAGCATTGGTCATGTCCAGAACAAGAGAATACGGACCTCCTTCGTATTGGCATACTGCCCCTTGAGAACCTTGAACGACTCGAGCACGCAAAGACTGGCAGTGAGAGCATTGGTCGTCGCAATGGCCGGGATGATGTTGCCCGCCATCTGCTTGATGTCAAACTTGGACTTGCGATCAATCCCAAACAAGGTCGATCGGATATTTGCGCTGGCAGCTACAAAGTCCAGTGTATCCTCGTCATCCTTGTCAAACGTGATGATGGCCGCCTCCTCCCCGTCTTCCGCCGCCGCCTTGGCCTCCAGCACACGCTTGCTCAAGCGCTCGAGACTGTCGTTGAAGACGACGAGGTTCTCCTCGAGCGACCAGACCTTTTGCGCACCCTTGAGAACCGCCTCCTTGGCAGCAATGGCCTCGGCGGCCTGCTCCATGAGCGTCTTGTAATCGAGAGGGTCCGGAGGTCTGCGCGTCTTCCACATGTCGCCCATCGAGCGCAGCCGCACAATGTCGGTGCCAAAGACCTTGTCGAAAAGCATCTGCGCAAACTGCTCCGTTCCGACAGACTGCCTGATCTTGCGGAGCGCGGCTGACTCTCGCTTGAGTTCCTCAATCTCGTTGGCGTTGTCGCCATCAGCGGAATGGTCGAACGCCGACTCATCCTCGCTAGCGCCGAAGATCTCGTTGAGGAGGTAGCTCTTGCTCCAGACGATGCAATGAATGGGCTGGCTAGGTGTGCTTCGAATCGTACAGACGGGGAACGACTTGGGCGTCTCTTTCGGGGTGCAATCGTAGCAAGCCGTAAGTCCCTTCTTGATGACTTGCACCTGGCCATTGAAGCCCGTTGTACCGCTCTCTATCAGCGGGACGTCGGCCGCCAGGCACATCTTGTTGACATGGCGCCTCGCGTCGATGTTGTCCAGCGCGTTGAAGACGATTTTGAAGCTGCGGAACCACTCGATGTTGAACTGGGCGTCCTTGATGTTTCCATGGTGGGCGATGATCTTCACGTTGGGGTTGAACTTTTGAGCCACCTCTTTAGCCACCAGCGCCTTGGACTTCTTGATGTGTTCGTGTCGAAATAGGAACTGCCTATTGAGGTTGCTAAGGTCGATCGTGTCGAGGTCGACAATGTGGATTTCGCCAAAGCCGGCAAAGACAAGGTCCTTGAGGAGTTCGCAGCCGATGCCGCCGGCGCCGACCATGAAGACGCGCGCCTGTGCGAGAAGAGTTAGCAGAGGACCTGTATCGGTTTCCATTTTCGCGACCAGTGCGCTGTGGCATGCGACGAGAAGGTGGGAGAGAAGGGAAAAAAAGAAGGGGATTCAAGAGGTGGGATGGAAGGTCAAGACAAGGCTGGAGACTGGAGGATTGCGCCAGGCACGGTAAAGGATAGGAGGCGCTGTCGTTGGCGTTGAGGCGGACATACCTGCTTGACGAGCGCATTCAGGCCGCGACCGAGGGCCTGCGAATTATGGCCATCTCGAGGGAAGTTCGGAGCCGGAAGAGTGACGGGCACGACGACGGCGTTCGCCTCCATCGTGGCAAGATTGGAGGGGTGCGTAGTTGGGGGGCAGGTCGGTGGAGAGGTAGAGAGAGGAAGGAAGGTAGAGAGAGGAAGGGCGGGAACCGAAAAGATTCATCCCAGAACGAAGGCCCGGCGGAAAAAGCCCCAGGGTGTTGAGGTGGAAGCTGAGAAAAGAGTGTCGGCAAGCCGCAACAAGCTGCACGCATCATCACCGAACGCGCCAAAACCAAAACCGAGGACGGGAGGTGGTCCGCGCCGGGGCCAGGGACCAGGGCCGCTCTGGAATTGACCCCACATCAAAGTGCGGATTGCTTGGCATCCCCAAACCATCCTCACCTCCTGATGGACTCATCGAGGGAAAAATAAATACAAAAACAAGACAACAACAGCAATAACATCCTGAACTTCTCAGCTTGGGATTTCCCAGTCTGTCGATCTCTCCATCTCTCTCCCAGACACCGCGGCAATGTCGGACGACGACAGCGAGCCCGACCTGGAGCTGCTCGCTCTCCTCCGCCAGCATCTCCAAGGCAAAAAGCCCGCCAACGATATCCCCGAGACGGGCGTCCTCGAGGGGGCCGAATATATCTACGATAATGCCATCGACTGTGCCATAGACATGCGGTCCTGCAAAAATGCAGCCATCGCCATCTACGCCCAGATGCAGCTCAAGTCCTACTCCCCCGCCACATGGGCATCTCATGAGCTGCACCCCAAGGCCAAGGACGAGGCGACCCTCGCATTCATCTTCACTATGGACATCTTGAACTTTTCCTTTTGGTCGGAAAAGCCGGATGCCGACCGGTTTGCCATCTTCTACAAAGACAGGCGTTGGACCGGGTACTGGTCCCTGGTTGCAGCCCTCCAGAGAGCGTTGGATGAAGGTGGGTTTCCATACCGCTGAAAAGGGGTCGTCTCCCGGGTGTTGGTGTGTCAACTGTATGCAATGGGCAAACTGCATCACGACCACAAAGATTGATCAAGTATTGTACAAGGAATCCCCATCACCGACTCTCATTTTTGGCAAGATGAGGAGGAGTGCACCCTGGACACCCTGAAAAAGGTGTTTCGGTCTTGCACAGACGAAGAGATGCCTCTCCTGGAGGAGAGGCTGGCCTGTCTGCGAGAAGCCGGTGCAGTTCTCTACAAGGTACGTCCCGTCATCGTCCCGTCACCAAAAGATGGGCTGCAGCTTACACTCCCCAGAAATACCAATGCAGCCCAGCAAACCTCATCAAGGCAGCCGACGGGTCCGCAGCCGCCCTCGTCAACCTGCTTGCCCGGGACTTTGACTGCTTCCGAGATGAGCACCGCTACGAGGGCCGACGCAAGCCGGTACGTGTGCTCAAGCGGGCGCAGATTTTCGTGGCCGACGTGTGGGCATGCTTCGAGGGCGAGAGCTATGGCGAGTTTCGAGACATTGACAAGATCACCATGTTTGCCGACTACCGCATCCCCCAGATCCTAAACAGCCTGGGATGTCTGGGGTTCAGCCCGCTGCTCGATGCGACCGTGAGGGACAAGAAGGACATCCCGTCGGGGAGCAACTGGGAAATGCAGCTCAGGGGTAACGATCCCATCCAAGCAACAATCTGATGGACACTGACCAGGAACAGGATGCAGCATTTGGTGCGTTGAACTCATCCGCCGCGAGATCAAGAGGCAGCACCCCGAAGCCAAGATCAACGCCATTCTCATGGACTTTTTCCTCTACGACCTCATCAAGGAGATGGAGGCCGCGGGCCAGGAAACAATTCCTCACCATCGCACACGCAGCATATGGTACTGATTTGAAGGTGTGGGAACATCCAGCCCTACAACCCTGGCCAACAGTCGGACAACACCGGGACAAAATTTGCCCATATTCGCGAAACCGTATGGTATTTTGTCATTAAATTGATACCCTCTGCTGCGTGTAGAATGGTACCAGCTTCTTGCTATTCGCATTGTCGCTACCAGCTGCCATAGTTCATCTTTGGAAAGATACCCCTGTCGATACCTGAACCATACCCGTACCCCACACAGTTCTGGTACCTGTACTGGCAAAGCCACGAAAAGAAGACTCCTTGAATCCCTCCCCAAAACGCCGTGACGCCCAGCTGTTCATCATCATACACCCCATCCCAGCCAAACCAGCCCCCCACCCCCTAGACACCCCCAACACAAGTCGAGTTCATCAGCTCATCCATATGCGCCCTCTCAAACTCCTTATTCCCCTCAGCCTCCTCTTTGAGCAACACCGCCAGCACCTCGATAGGCGGGCACAGCCCCAGCCTCTCCGCGCGCTGCCAGCGCTTCAGCCTCGTGATACCGATGCATGGCTATCCAACGTCAGCACCCGTCCGGACCACACACGGAAAAGGAAGAACTCACCCCATACTGCGAACTAACATCAAAGTACCGCAGCACCTTCTCCCCCGTCCCCAGCCCCCCGACATGCTTCCGATGCACCGCCTTGGCCCGCCGGCTCGCCTCGATCCCGGCCCAGTACTGCTTGATCGCTCTGTCCGAGATCTTGGCCGCGCGCCGCTCCGCCTCGGACTTGTCCGTGGCCTCCTCGACCTCGGGCTCCGACTCCTCGAGGACGATCTCTTGTGCGAGCTTGGACGACGGGGCGGCGGCGGCGGCGACCTCGACGTCCTTCTTCCCGGGGGCGACGACGTTCTTGGTCACGCGGTGGTTGAAGCTGAGGGTGGACTGCTTCGCGCCGGCGGCGGAGAGGCGGGATGACTTGCGGGTTGCGGGCATGGTTTCGGTCGGTCGGTCGGGGTGAGGTGGGATGACGTCAGGAGCGGTCGGGTGTGGAATGAGGGGGATGCGGCCCTGCGAAATGGTTGTGCGATTGTTCGGTTGGAAGGGCGGAGTGGTGGTGAGATCTTTCCTCGGGTGAGGTCGGTGTGAGGTCGGTTGGTGGTTCAAACTTCAAAGGTCAGTGCCCGGGAGTGGATTGGCCCGAGACGCCGTCATCGAATGCAGCTCGTGCAGGTTGGGTGGCGGGGCAACGCGCAAGGGCGCCTGTTCAGGTGACTGCGGCGGCGAGGCACACTAACACCCCAGGGCTAGAATGACGTGTGGATCAGTTAGTGCACCTGAGGCCGAATTTCCCCCCAAAAGTTCTTGTGTGTTCAAGAATCATCCAGTTCAGAGATATCAACCAAATGTATACGTTTCTAGTATCATATGCGGGGTTGCTCTTCGGTGTTCTTCAGTTGGCCGGGTTTCTTTTGCATTCGCTTCTGGGAGTCGGTCCCCTTTAAATAACTGTTCAGAGACAACTTCAGCAGATGAAATATTGCGTCCCAGAGCTTGGTATGATGCAGATGGGACCAGAAGAGAACGTCATGTTCCTGTTCAAGTCTCCCGAGGCCAAACAAAGTTGACCTCATCTCTGCACCACAATGCTCTGTACTCTACTCCGTACGGATGTCATGCTCCCCCAGCACCCATCTTCCGATTCGCCCCCTAAACTCCCAAAGAACAAGCCCAAGTCCATGCCTTCATAGACACCTATGTACCGGTAGCCTCACGGTAGAACGAGAGGTTCCTGCTCGCCCCAGCCGCACAAAACATCTCCGCCTTGCTCATTCCCGGAGCCAGCACCCTATCGCTCCTGGGCAGCCACTTGACACACCACAGAGCGTCCTCCGTCTCACTGTGCGTCGCCACACAAACGCCCTGTGCCACGTTCCACACCTTGACCTTTCCGTCGAGGGAGCCGCTGAGGAGGTATTCGCCAGTGTCGTTCCAGTCCAGGGATGTGATCCAGGCCGGTCTGCTGCTGGGCGCCGTGAGGTTGCCCACGTGCTCGCCGTGGTCCATGTCGTAGATGGCAATGACACCGGCGTTTCCAGCTGCTGCGAGACGCTTGCAGCCAGGTGAAAAGGCCACGGCGCGGACAGGCTTTGCCAGACCTGGGATCTTGTTAGCCACTGTTTGAGAACACCAGGTTTCTAGCCGTGAAAAGACGTACCAGAGAGCGAATACGCCATCCTTCCTGCGTCATTGTTGAACACATACACCGCACCACTCTCGTGCCCACTGGCCGTCAGTTTCCCGTCGCGGCTCAGGTCAACCGACAGAGCAAAGCTGCCGCCCCCCGTGCTGCTCCCCGTCTCGTATGTCTGGACACGCTCGCGGGCATTGAGATCCCAGACATGGATGCGCCCGTCGCTGGTTGTGCAGGCCAGGTAGTTCTCGTCGGCACTCAGTGCAACCGCCCATACGTCGCCGCCGCTCGTCTTGGTCGGCGCAACATCCCACCACAGATGCCAGGTGCGATGAACGTCGTCTTGGCGACGCCATATCTTGATCTCTCCACCAAAGCCGACGCTCGCGGCTACGTTGCCCGTTCCGTCGCGTGCGGTTGCAACATGGTGGCAGCCGAGCTTGTGGACTCCGATGAGCTCTTGTTCAAGGGGGAAGGTCGGCGAGGTGGTGCTGTGGATGCAGATGGACGAGGAACCGCTGGTTGAGAAGAGGGATGTGGGCGTCGGAGCGAGCGAGAATATCTCGGTGGGGTGGGCTATTGGAGCTGGTGTTAGCTATGTCAATGGAACATGGAGCGACGGGGCGAACCTCTGTCCACCGTGTGGGCGGTGAGGTATTGCTTCGACTGTGAGAGGCAGGATTAGTATGCATTGAGGGATTCTGTCCCGAATACCAATCTTACCATCGCTACCTGTCCATGGGCTGTGTTTGTCGTGGAATGGAAGATTTGCTGGCGGCGGACAGTGTTGAGATGGCTGTTTGATGGTGGGGTAGCTTTGGTTTTGGAGAAGGAGGGGCGCAGCTCAACGACGTCAAGCTTCCTGATCAGCACCCCAGGCCGAGGCAGCACAAGTTCAAGGCAGGAACATGGAGGACAAGGCGGAAATTATTTTCTGCCTATGGTCTCAGAGACAAGGCAAATGCAAGGGGAAGACACAGTCAGAGCTCTGTTGTGTGGGAATCGGTTCCTCTTCGATGCCGGACTATCCCATCCAAGGTGTGCCTTGAAGGCCACTCTTTAGTGCAAGGTGCCAACATTGCTCTTCCCCGAAGCAAGAGGAACTGCACTCAGTAATGGCACAGTAATGTTACAACCAAGCCATCCTCCACAATGCCTGACCCAATCTAGACGGGCAGAGGACTCCCTGGCTACATGCTTGGGATTGACTTCCTTTCCATATAGTCCCAGCTCCTCTTATTTTGTCGTGGCATTGCTCTCCTTGCTTTCCCTATGCATCATCTCCTGAAGCTCTGCCGCAAGGTTAGCTACGCTCTCTTCAAAGCTACATGAGCCATACTTGACAAGCATTTGGGGCACAGGTGGTGCATCTTCTTGGTCTCCCCGCACGCTGGGCATTTGCACAGCTCTGTGACGTCCTTCAACGCCTTGCCAGCCATCTGCCTGTGTCTCTTCTTGGAGTGTGATGTCTTTTTCTTTGGCACCGCCTTGAGTATTCCCTCCCAGATGCCCTCGAGCAGAGACGGTATTGAAGGAAGGCCGAGCTGGAACCCGGCGGGTATGGCGAGAGAGAGAGACGGGAGGAATGGAAGCGCGATCCGGCGAAATGGTATTTGAGGTATCCTGTATGCTGAAAACAGGATCGGGGAGAGGAGTCGTGGGAGGAGGGAGGGGCCCATCCTCATTGCTGGTGCAGCCATCGCCATCTCGGGCCGGGTTGCTCGTTCGGTGCTCGTTCGTCGTCGGGGGGCTGCCGCGGCGTCGACGTAGACCCTCTTGTGTGGAGAGTTCGGGTTGGTTGTACGTAGTCGAGGTGGTTGTCCGAAGGCGCCGCCGGGAGTGATCCCTCTGTCTCGTTTCAATGTCGTCGTCGCGATCAAGAATCGCAAAGTTCGGCATCCGCCCAGAAAATCTGCTAGCGCGGATTGGGATGGAACCAATTGTTCCACTTGCCTGCCCACTCCAATCCAAAACCTGCAGGGCTGGCACGGCCCACCCCCAGCCGGGCTGCTTCTCGTTTGCTGCTGCGTCTAAACCCAATTCAGCCGTGCCTGAAGCACGGACTGTACCACGCCAATCACAGAAGGCCAGCGCCATCCCCCTTTCCCCAGCCAACTCGAGACCCCTTGGACGGAAATTATTGTTTGGCACACCAGCGACCTGTCGGCGGGAAGGTGCAAAGAAATTCGTCCCCAGACCATCGCCAACACCGTTCCACCGCTTCACCATCTCCCATCTCCTCCCGTTTGTCGTCGCGAGCTTCGCCCACCGATCCGCCCAATCCTCCAAGTGCCCCAACGTATTTTGGAATCCAACAGTTCCCCAGCCATCATCTTTCCCACCGATACAATGGCGTCGATGCCCGCAGCCACCATTCACCCCCAGAGCCACGTCGGTTTCGATAGCATCACGTCCCAGATCGAGCGCAAGCTCCTCAAGCGTGGATTCCAGTTCAATGTCATCTGCGTCGGTAAGTGATGCTGTGATAACTGTCTGCCCCCCCAACGCGCGACCGCAACTGACGTGTCTCGTGTCGTCCTACAGGCCAGACGGGGCTGGGCAAGTCGACCCTGATCAACACCATCTTTGCCTCGCACCTGATCGAGTCCAAGGGACGTCTCAACCCCGACGAAATCATCCGCTCCACCACCGAGATCCAGTCCGTATCCCACATCATCGAGGAGAACAACGTGCGCCTCAGGCTCAACATCGTCGACACCCCCGGCTATGGCGACCTGATCAACAACGACCGCTGCTGGGACCCGATCGTCAAATACATCAAGGACCAGCACTCTGCCTACCTCCGCAAGGAGCTTACCGCCCA
The DNA here is from genome assembly GCA_030685255.1 of Podospora conica. NCBI lineage: Eukaryota > Fungi > Ascomycota > Sordariomycetes > Sordariales > Podosporaceae > Podospora > Podospora conica. The sequence goes on along the minus strand of MU839421.1, from coordinate 318,753 downwards.
GCGCGAGCGCTACATCCAGGACACGCGCATCCACTGCTGCTTGTTCTTCATCCAGCCCTCGGGACACTCCCTCAAGCCGATCGATATTGTCGTCCTGAAGAAGCTGTCCGATGTCGTCAACGTGGTCCCCGTCATCGCCAAGGCCGATTCCCTGACGCTCGAGGAGAGACTGGCCTTTAAGGAGCGCATCAAGGAGGAGTTTGCCTTCCACAACCTCAAGATGTACCCCTACGAGAACGATGAGTTTGACGAGGAGGAGCGTGCCATCAACACGCAGATCAAGGTTTGTCAACCCCATGGAATAGTCCTGTCCGTTGCTAATACAAGTTAGGATCTCATCCCCTTCGCTGTTGTTGGCTCGGAAAAGTCCATCATTGTCAATGGCAAGCAGGTCCGCGGACGCCAGAACCGGTGGGGTGTCATCAACGTCGAGGACGAGAACCACTGCGAATTCGTCTACCTGCGAAACTTTTTGCTCCGCACCCACCTCCAGGACCTGATCGAGACGACATCGCAGATCCACTACGAGACGTTCCGCGCCAAGCAGCTGCTGGCGCTCAAGGAGAGCAGCGCACGAGGTGATGGCAGCAGACCCATCAGCCCCGCCGCCGACCGTGAGATGAGCCGGAACTCGCAACGCATGACTATGAATGGCTACTAGGACGGCCCCAGTTGTGGAGTTTCGTCGGCAAAGTCACCCAACGGCAACGGCCGCCGAGTGATAAGTATGAGGGGCGCCATTGAAAACCCTATATAGGGGCGCAACAGGCAACACGCTCCTTGGTTGGGTCGAGGTTGGAGGACCAGCAAAGACCAAAAAGGGAACAGCGATGGCGCAACGTTATGCAGCGTGGTTACGGGGCCGGGACACTTGGCCTCTGGTGTTTATGTCTTGGCGGGCGAATCGTTTTCCGTGGACCGGACTTGTTACCCTTATTTTCTTTTAGTATCCCCGAAGCTCTATGCATCTTTGCAGCTTTTCTTAATCCCGAGCCCTCCACACTTAATTAGAGAGCCAGTTTCGATACCAGCCGAATACAGAAGAGAAAACTGACGTTTCTTGATCGACGGTGGTTTGCTTGTCTCCCTCCCTTGCGTCCTCGAGCTTTGATGCTCACAATGCCCCTTATCCATTTCTCACATTATTTGCAGTCGCTGGACTCCACATTGCACGCCTCTGCCAGTCACTGGCAACATCCCGACTCGAGCTCGGCAGGCCTTGATGAGACGGGCCGATGCCCGTAGCAATCTTGAGAAGAGGGGTTGGTTTGCCCCCCACGCAATGCCCATCGCCATCGAGCTTTGCGGGTTGGGTTTTTACTCCACGTCGAGACTAGGTCCACCACGGCGCTCGTTCCTGGGCCAGATCTGAACTCTAAACTGTCCTCCCGGAGTCTCGATGCTGAAGGGTTACACAACCGTCGTGGTCTCGCCCCTCCTCACTCGCCCTCCTCTGACACCCTGCCTCAACCTTTCACGCAACACGGAAGCTCCAACAGCAGTGAGCATTCACCATGAAAGCATCCCCAGAGAATAGACAATCTTGCTTGCTATCTTGACAAATAAAAAAGGGGGTCCCTAGGGGTCTGAGTAGCCAGGCTTCTCTGTGTAGGAGCCAATTGGGATTGGAAGAAGCCTACTACAGGCGAAGCCCTCATCCCAGAAGAGAGTTTGGGAGGACCGAAAATACACATTGCCTTCGAGACAGCGGTGGTGTCGTCATCTCACCCACAGCCCGCTTCACACCAAGGGAAGTCCCGTCGGCTCAGGGTTTACAGTGGGCTTCCCCCCTGTCGCTTAGCTTCCGGCCCGCCAAGCCCCAACTTCGAAGCAGCCGCAATTCAACGACGCATGCTGTTCCCTTCTCAATCCTTCGGCAACTCAATTCTTTCTGGGCTGTCCCATCGCCATCATCATCGCATGATCCCAGCCTCTCGATGCTGTTTGGTGCTGAAAAAAAACCGAGAGGAGGCATGGAGGCTGCCGGCTTTGCCGAGTTCCCGCAGCGACAGCAGTCAGGCGACCAGACAAGGACAAAGAACTGGCACGCATTTCCTTGGCCGACGACGATCGTGACGTTATCATGGAGTTCCCACGCCGCCAACCACTGAGAACTCGCCGGCGTCCCATTGGGTGCCATCAACACACTCGATCCCCACGATGTCGCTGGACGGCTCCCGTCGCCTTTGCAGCTTGCAGCCCCGCGGGAGTTTCCAGAATCCGGGGTAGCCCAGTCCAAGGGCACTGGGACGTCGAGGGTCGTCAGCCAACGTCATTGCACCTCTGCGGTCGATCTTCTTGATTCTTGTGCTGGCTCGAGCGGACCGGGAGGGGGAGACTGGGAGATATTAAAATGGACGTGCTGCCGCTCGATGGGTTGTGGTTGCTGGACATCAAGTCTTTCTTGTTTTGATCTGAGGACTGTACATTCTGGATACCATTTCGAGATCAGTGTATCTCCCCCCTCGTCACGATGTTGGGAAAGAAGTAAGCCCTTCCACAGATATTCCAGCCTCTGCACATCATACCCACCGCATCTGCTAACCCGCCCTCAGATCCATCCGCGTCAATGGCGCCGACTGTGGCTTTGAGTCGATCCTCCTGGGGATCGTCACCTCCATCGGTGGATTCCTCTTTGGCTACGATACCGGCCAGATCTCGGGCATGCTCCTGTTCAAGGACTTTATCGAGAGGTTCGGCCAGGACCAAGGGGATGGCACCAAGGACTGGCAGCCCATCATCAAGTCGCTGCTCGTCTCGCTGATGTCCATCGGAACGCTGGTGGGTGCGTTGAGTGGTGCATAGTAAGTCCATTCTGCCTTTGGGTCACACTTCAAGTCACTGACAACTCCCAGCACTGCCGACTGGTGGGGCCGTCGGCGCAGTCTCAGCTTTGGAGTCTGCATCTTCATCATTGGCAACATCATCCAGATCACGGCCATGAACAGCTGGGTACACATGATGATGGGCCGCTTCGTCGCTGGTCTGGGCATCGGCAACCTGTCGGTTGGCGTGCCCATGTTCCAGTCCGAGAGCGCCCCCAAGGAAATCCGCGGTGCTGTCGTCGCTACCTATCAGCTCATGATCACGTTCGGAATCCTGGTCTCGAACATCATCAACTTTGGCGTCCGTTCCTTTGAGGAGAGGGACTCGTCGTGGAGGATCGTCATCGGCCTTGGCATTGCCTTTTCCCTCCCCCTCGGCATCGGTATCCTCTTCGTCCCCGAGTCCCCCCGCTGGCTCGCCGGCCGCCACGACTGGGATGGCGCCCGCATGGCCATGGCTCGTCTCCGCGGCTTGAAGCACGACCCCACACACCATCTCATCGAGCGTGACCTCAAGGAGATGCGCGCCAGCCTCGAGGAGGAGAGCGCCGTCGGCGTCGGCAGCTGGCTCGAGTGCTTCACCGGCAAGCCCTCCAACCACCCCAAGGTTGTCTACCGTACCTTCCTCGGTATGGGCATCCACTTCCTGCAGCAATGGACGGGCGTCAACTTCTTCTTCTACTACGGCGCCTCCATCTTTGCCTCGGCTGGCATCGACGATCCCATCAAGATGCAGCTCATTCTTGGTGCTGTCAACGTCTTCATGACCTTTTACGGCCTCTACGTCGTCGAAAAGTACGGCCGTCGCTGGCCCCTCTTCCTCGGCGCGATCTGGCAGGCCGCCTGGCTCGCCGTGTTCGCCGGCGTCGGAACCGCGCTCGACGCCGAGACCAACCGCACCGTCGGCATCGTCATGATCGTCTCGGCCTGCATGTTCATCGCCTCGTTCGCCGGCACCTGGGGCCCCATCGCGTGGGTCGTCATCGGCGAGACCTTTCCCCTCCGCACGCGCGCCAAGCAGGCCTCGCTCGCGACCGCCACCAACTGGCTCGGCAACTTCCTCATCGGCTTCCTCACCCCGCTCGCCACCGACGGCATCGGCTTCGCCTACGGCTTCGTCTTTGTCGGCTGCAACATCGCCGCCGCCCTGCTCGTCTGGTTCTTCCTCTACGAGTCCCGCACCCTCAGCCTCGAGCATGTCGATCTCATGTACGCCGACCCGAGCGTCAAGCCGTGGACGTCGTCCAAGTGGACCCCGCCTGGGTACATTACGCGCAAGCAGCGCGACGAGACGCGCGGGGTCAGCACTGGGCTTGATGATGATGCTACTCGCATTGGTAGCACGGATACCTCGCGCATGGAGAAGAAGAGCTCTGGTGGGGTCGGGTCGTCGAGGCCCTCGGAGGCGAGGGTTGAGGATGCGTCGAGGGTTGTGTAATGTGTAATGTTTTCTTTATTGGGCGTTGGGATTTGAAGGGTGCTCTGTTCTGGATACCCATCGTGTAAGTCAGCAGGGTGTTTTGGGTGGGTTGAGGGGAGGCGTTTGGGTGCGTTGTGCCGTTGTGCATGATTCCCCGGAGGGGTTACGGTCGTTTTGCATACATCATGGTGGACTGTAGGATATGTCAAAAGGTGAATTGAGATGATGAGTTACGCTGGTCAAGATACAGGTGCTCTCTGGGTGGTCACTTGACAGCTTGCCCTCGAAGTGGATTGGGCGCCTGCAGCCATGATGAGGGGAAGTGCAAACGCACCTCGCCCCATCTTGGATGGTCAACGGTTCAGTCAACAACACCGAACTCAAACGAACCTTTCAGAACCTGGCTTCTGCGGTCAACCGACTTGCCCCTGTTCGTTTGAGGATATTTCTCCAGGTTGTTTACATGGCGATTGGGGTTGCAAGCGGCGGCATCATATTGACGCACCTCTCCTCTGCAATGAGGCCTACAGCTTCAATCGATATCCCGCGTCTATTGGGCGCGGCCCAGCTATAAAAGCCGGGTGGCGTCTGCCCCAGTGGTGTTTGCTTTGAGACTCGACGGGCCCCGGCAGTGAGGGCTGTCTGCCCCCAGAATCCTCAGGAGAGGGGGTTGGTTGGCAATGAGACATGGAGGATTGCCTCTGGCTCGCGCGTCAAGTCAAAAGAAACCGCAACCCATTAACACTCCGCCAATGTCGGCCTGTACCCATTGCCCTCTCTCCTTTCGTCCTTTCGTCCGTCTTTGACAGTATCCGGATACGCCAACTACGGACGAGGCGGACGTCGCCAAACCACAGCCATGCACCTCCACGAAATCGACGCGCAAACGCTGAACGTCATCATACAAACGCAGCTCGACGATATCCGCGAGCTCGCCAGAACCAATGACCCAAAGGGCAAGGGCCAGGAGGGCGGGGCGGAGGCGAGCCTTAACGCCGTCTTGGACATGTACAGAGCGGAACTGTCTGCCACGGCGCAGAGCCTCGGAGACCAGGCCATGTGCAGGAGCATCGCCACCGCGGTGAAGGAGGATGCCGGCGCCATCAGGGCGGCCATGGCCCTCGAGGAGCAGTCGATCCGCGACAGGAACATGGCCTTCATGCTCAGCGGAGGTGCCCCCAACCACAATACGCCGGCCGGCTTTCAAGCTCCAATGCCCCCCGTCCCGGCGACAGGTCTTGACGATTACACGATGGAGTGGTTGGAGGGCCAGAATGTTGCAGCTATGAACGCCGTAGCTGACTTGTACAGCGACAACGGACAATCAGCAGCTGGACCTTCTTCGCGGGGCGCGGGCAAGGGGACGGTGGCTGTCGACGAGTCGTGGAAGGCTTGCGGCGTCTGCATGGGAAAGTACCGCTTCCACGATATCGTCAAGGCGCCTTGCAACCACGAGTTCTGCCAGGGATGTCTGAAAGACATGTTCACCAACTCCATCACCGACGAGTCGCTGTATCCTCCCCAGTGCTGCCGGCAGCCGATCCCCATGAGCAGATGCGGCCATCTCTTCTCCCCCCAGCTGAGGGGACAGTTTGCCGCCAAGAAGATTGAGTATGAGACGCCCAACAGGACGTATTGCTCCCGGGCGAACTGTTCGATTTTCGTGCCGCCTTCGCACATCAAGGAGGATATTGCGGCTTGCGTCCAGTGCCGGACCAAGACGTGTACCATCTGCAAGCAGGCCGCTCATGTCAACATGGATTGCCCCAAGGATCCGGCCACTGAGGCGACGATCAGGCTTGCCACTGAACAGAGCTGGCAGAGATGCCCGGCGTGCCAGATGATGGTTTCACTGAAGAGCGGCTGCTACCACATCTGTGAGTTGGAGGATACCAGCATGAAGAAATTCCAGACGAACTTGCTGACACCTTCTTCGCTTTTACAGCTTGTATGTGCAAGGCTGAGTGGTGCTATGTTTGCGGGAAGAAATGGAAGACTTGTGGGTGCCCGCACTCTGACGAGCAGACGCTTCTTGGCGTGGTACGGAATATTGGGGGTAGACTCATGCGCAGATAGGTCGGGGAACATTGTTGATGTTCTCTGGAGGCTGCAGTCCTGTGGACGCCACGCCGAGATGTGCTGAGGCCGACATCATGTGGTGTTTTGCGTCCCCAGAGGGCAGAGTGGGCTGCGGCAGACAAATCCCCGGCCTATTCATTGTTCAATCAGCTAGACGTTGACCCCTATCTGAGACACTGGAATTGATGTGTTACCTAGAGTTTGAAGCATGGAAAAGAAACCCAGTCCTTTAAGGTTGCCAGTCAATGGAGCGACGCGCCGAGAGGATTGTTGGAGGGATGCTTTTTGGGGGTCCAATTGCTGCAGTTCCAGCCCCTTCCTTGCCTTAAGTATAGGTCCGCCCCCTCACCTCCCCGCCCCCTCATCCTCGCGTCTCATGCGGGCCGACGCAGTACACATCAGTCCTTCCACGTGGAAACTCTCCTTCACCAGAAACTTTGACCTTTTTGGCGTTCTCTTCATCTTGCATCCATCCCTACCACATCGACCCCGGCGCTCCACCGACACGACAAAATGCACATGGGCATTGTGGACCCTGAGACGCTGCGTCTGATCATCCAGACGCAGCTCGAGGACATCCAGGAGCTCTCCAGGAGAAACGACCCCAAGGGCAAGGGTAAGGGCAAGGTGGGCGGGCCCGAATCGAACCTCAATGCCGTCCTCGAGACGTACCGGGAGGAGCTGGCGGCGACCGAGCAGCTTCTCAAGGACCAGGCCATGTGCCAGAGCATGAGCATCGCCGCCATGAGGGACGGCGAGGCCATCCAAGCCGCCATGGCCATGGACGACCAGATCGCCCGCGACCACCAACTGGCCATGGAGTTGAGCGGCCATACGATCCCCAGGGCATCGCCAATCCTCCCCTACGACCCGAACGTCAAAGCCCCGCACCAGGACCTGGACGATGCAACCCTGGAGCGACTCAAGCAGCTCTACGTCTCGGAGAAGGATCTTGACGACAATGCTTCTCAGCAGGGCGAGTCGTCGGCCTGGGCGGCGAGCAGACCAGCCCAGAAACAAAAGGCTTTGCCGACGACACCGTGCCTGGCGTGTACGGAGCGGTTCACGGCCCGCGACATCACAAACTTCCCGTGCTCGCACGGCTACTGCCGAGGATGCGTGCGGACCCTCTTCACCGCGGCTATGTCCGACGAGACCCTATTTCCGCCAAAGTGCTGCGGCCAGCCGGTTCCCATCGACAGCGTGCGGACGATTCTCTCCGCGGAGTTGAGGGGGCAGTTCGCGGCAAAGAAGATCGAGTTCGAGACGCCGAACCGAACGTACTGCCACCGGCCCGCCTGCTCGACGTTTATCCCTCGGGAATTCATCCAGGTCGACGTCGCTCGCTGTGTTCAGCCACGGTGTAGGGCTACGACGTGCACCCTTTGCAAAGGCGCCTCGCATGTGGGCGCCGATTGCCCGAACGACGCCTCGACGCAGGCGATAATCGAACTCGCCCGGGAGGCGGGTTGGCAGAGGTGCTTGGCTTGCAGGACGTTTGTCGAGCTCGAGACCGGCTGCAACCACATGAGTAAGTCTCAAGCCCACCGCGGGCAGCTAGCTGGAGGACGATATGCTAACATTCTCACCTGCCAGCTTGTCGGTGTGGCCACGAGTTCTGTTATACCTGTGGCGCGCGCTGGAAGACTTGCGGTTGTGCGCAATGGGACGAGGAGAGGCTCGTCGTCCGCGCCGAAGATATTGTGAATCGCGACGCTAACGCCGTCAACTTGCCGGCGGCGCAGAGGCGGCACCTGATTGAGAGGGAGAGGAGGAACCTCGTCGAGAACCATGTGTGTGACCACCGGCAGTGGAAGGGCCGGGGAGGAACCCATCAGTGCGAGACGTGCAACCACACCCTCACCGTGTTCATTTACGAGTGTCGGCAGTGCCGGATTCTGGCGTGCCGGAGATGTCGGTACAATCGGTTGGGCTGAGGAGGCTGGGATGGTGGGAGGAGGGACGCAATGCTCGACGTGGTGAGGAATCCCGGGCGGTTTGGAGATATGGAATGGCAATCTTGTACCTATGCTGTTGGCGTTGGGCCTCGACCTTCAGCGCTAAATTGGAAAATACAGGCCATGGTGGTTGTACCGGTGCTGCCACGTGACTTGGCGACGCAGCGCGTGCTCTGACTTGAACCCCTCAGGGGATCATTTGGCGAGTCAATTCCCCTCTCCACCACATCCACCACACCCACCATGCGACCACGCTCGACATTCGGATTCTCATGTCGACAACGCGCGCGACCTCGCACCGATCTACGAGACCGGAAGACTCGAATACGAACCCGATAGTCTCGTACGACCCCGCCACTCCCATCGAGCCCAACCTTCTCATCGAGGACATTTTGCGAACGCGCTATTGCATCCCAGGATCCGTCTTCCTCGTCGAGGCAATTGAGCCCTGCATCGCCGTCAACAACCGATACCGTACCATCCAAGTCATCCTCGGCGACGGAAAGCTGTGCATCCAGGCTCTTCTGCGGTCCGAGATTCATTGCTTTGTCGACAACGGCCACATTTTCGAAGGCTGCTACGTTCGCGTCGATAAAGTCGAGTTGCGCTCCGTCGACATCAAGGGGGGTCGTGACGATGTCGATGATGATGGCACGGGTAATCCCGCCACCGCCCAGCGGGGGAAACGACTCAAGAAAGAGACGAGGAAAATGGCATACCTCCTCGTGAGCGACATGATTACCGTGGGATGGAGCAGGACATATTTGGATATTCTCGGAGTACAACACCCGCCTAGCAGGCAGCCGACTTGGTCGCCGGCTGGGGGAGGGGGATTTACAAAATCCGGGAAGCTGACCATTGCTCAACTCGCTGCAATGGACCCGGAAACCGCTCTCAAGGCCATCAGGTCGAGAGACACGGCCCCTCTGCCCGTCGAACCAACCGCGTCCATCCCGACTTCCCCGACGCCGATCAAGCACGACCCTCGCACGAAACTCCCCGAACCCGAAAGCGACTCCGACTACATCTCGGACTCAGACGAGTCTGTCGACCCCCCCGAAGTTCCTGCCGAGCCCCGCGCCATCGAGCGTCCCGCCGACCCTCCGTCTCCACGACCTCAGCCGGCCATCATCCGACAGCAGGCCCTGCAGCGCGCCAACAATACCAAACCGAGCATCACCTCTGCTCCTGTCGCGCCCCCCGCCCGCGCCCCCGCCAGCTCCAAGGCCAAACCAACAAGGCTACATTGGAAGGTCACAGATCTCACGCAAGGACCCTTCATGCTTCGGCGTCTCGTGGAGGTCAACACGGTCAAAATGTTGCAAAACTTTATGATGAACGTCTTGGCTGTCGTGGTCTCGGTCGACGACCCGGGGTTGCACCATGGTTCCTTGCGCCGCACCGCCCGCCTCGCAGATCCCTCCACCCCCAAGGAGGTCTTGCTGGCCGTCTACCTCGATCCGGAAGCCTTCACACCCAGGGCTGGGAGCATCATCATGATCACGGGCGTCAAGAATCACACGGAGGACGGCGGGAGCCTGAGAAAGTGGCCTTCGGATCGGCTCTCGGGGGGAAGGCCATGGTGGACGGACGATCCGGGGGCGTTGGGATGGTGTAGGGCCGAGGTGGAACTAATTGCGCGCTGGTGGGAGGAGAATAGGGGTGAAGTGTCCGGACTCGAGAGGTTGCGCTTGCAGTGAACGACCCGGGGCCACACTGACCTATCCCTGTCCGTGATTAGCGTGGAAAGCGGGGCCGCAGACTTCCACCGTTCCACGGCCTGTGAAGATTCTCACCTCCTTTTCACGTCGAAATTTTCCGGGACAAACTCGACAAGAAAATTGAGTTCATACGTCCCTCTGCTGAGGTTTGGAATCGCTGCCATGGCGAAACCGGACAACCCTCCGACCCCCAAGCGACCCACGACGCCGGATCCCTCAATTCGCGAAGTTGCCGTTGCCCTTGCTCCGCCAAGCGAACCTCGGGTACGATCACACCGCCCCAGACCCCTCTGTTCATGAGTCGAGATATTAACAATGTTTGACTAGGTGGGCAAAGACCCTGTGGACTACAAACAGGTCGCCGAAGCCTACGAAAACATTCGGCAGGCAACCCGGGCAGTTGAGAATGCGTGTCACGACACCAAGGTCGTCTTCAGCGCCATGACCAGCCGCTTCGTCCCTGTCCTGGTTCCGCATTACCTCAGCCTTCGCGACGTGGAGAAAGGATACCTCGAAACCGGAATGACGCAGAGATTCTCCAAGTGGATGCGGGCCAACGTACCCATCCAAGATATTACGGAATACCTTCGGACGGAACAAAACAGGCACCGGTGTCTGGAAGCTCAGGCTGCAGCCCGCCTACATTTCGGCCGTGTGTCTCGCCCCGGGCTTAGACCACTGACTCTCCTCGACATGCCGACCGAAATCTTGGTTCAAATCGTCGAATGGGGCCAGCTGGGAGATGAGGAGTCTGGGTCGGAAAGCGTCCGGGCTTGCCGCCTGACATGCCGCTGGCTTTCCTCCATCGCCGACAACTTTCTCATTCCCGGCGGGACGGTTCGGCTCTCTCTCGACAACGAATCGCTCTCTCGGCTGGAGTCAATTTCTCGTCACCCGACCATACGAAACACGGTCAAGACGGTGGAACTGGATCTTTCATTGTTCCCCCACGAGGACGTTCCGCTGTCCGTCTTTGCATCGCACGCCACCTGCCTGCTGAATTTGGCACTTGGAAAGTACGACCCGAACTCCGCGGAGTTTATGGCCCAGGAGCATTGGCCCGATTGCATCTGTAACGAAATCCCGAGAATCCACGAGGATGTGGGGCTCATACATGACGCCTGCAAGTTCTTGCGAAATTATGCTGAGGCGCCCGGCGTGAACGCCGCGTCGGAGTGGACCGCCATGATTGAGCATGGCTTGCAACACAGCAAGGACTGCGAATGGGCGGAAATGGAACCCTTGGTGGCGGGTTTGGTGAAGCAGGCCGAGATATATCGTGGGCTGTTTCGCGAGCAGGATCTGCTTCTCAGAAATGAATTCTTCTCCAGGCTCCTCGGCGCCTTGAAGCAGATGTCAAGGCTTGATGCGATCCGCTTCACCGAGTGGGACTTCAACAGGATTGAAGTCGCCCCAGCAGAGCCGCCTTTGTCTGCACTCTGGAAAAAGGGACTGAACAAGGGAACCGTCCGGTTCCCTTTCGAGGCGTTTTCTCAAAATCCCCACCAGCCCGCCATCGACATCCTGGCTCAGAGCAAATTTCTGCTGAAGCCCCTGCCAATGTCGCGAATTCCCGACGGTCCGCACCATCTCTTCTCCTTTATGGCGCAGCTGATGGCTACCCTAACGCGCGGGAAACTGTCCCACGTCGTGAAGAACATCGAAATCGGACTGTGGGGGTCAGGGTGTGCGGAAACCACTTTCAATTATCGTCCACGGGGCCTTGCTGGTACCTACCTCACTTTCGGCACCGAAGCGGATCTTACAAGCCCAGTGTATGCAGCACATATGCGACAGATTCGCCAGGCGACGGAGAATCTCGAGTCCTTTTCCCTCAACACAGTCTGCCAGAATTTAGGTGTGTCCACCTGCCCGTGCCCGCAGGCACGTCTCACGATGCTGTTATCACCCTTCCTCCAAGCTCCGGGGCTTCGCAGACTCAACATACACCACGCGGGCGATGCGTCGGGCTACCCGCGCCAGCCACACCATGTAAACACTGGTGGCCCCTTCTGTCTTGGCCCACCCCCCGTTTTCGAGGAATATCGTGGATATGTCGGCCGCGGCTTGGCCATGAGGGCGAGCCCTTTTCTCTGCGATATCACACTCAAAGGAGTGATCCTGCACCAGACGGACTTTCAGAAGTTCCTCCGGCACGGGCTCGAGCGACCGCTCCACCAGCTCCGCCTCGAAGACGTCGGATTGCAAACCGGTAGCTGGAGGACCATGCTGGTCTTTTTACGTCGGCTCAAGTCCTCCCAGTCGTCACTGCCGAAGGTTTTACGTGGCATGAGAGGCGCGGAGGTGAGGTGGGCCCTGACGCGACGCCGCTCCGTGCGTCGACTGCTTGGCCCGGACTATGGACCTCAGGCTGTTTCGGATTTCATCAACGGCCACAGCGACGACGATGCGAACCCGTTCGTCAAGCTGGAGGAGTTGGGCGCTGAAGATATCCGGCAGTATCTCCGAGAACATGATGAGAAGGTTTTGGCCAAAGAAGCTCGAGACTCGGAGCCTCATGATCACGATGGGGATGAATTCGAAGATTTGGTGCCGGAGGAGGAGGAGGAGGAAACGGACGAGGAGTTGGACGACCTTGAGCTTACAGGCTCGGATAATGATATGGTGCTCGATTGACAGAGACGGTGGGGGGGGGGGGGTGGTCTGGGTGGGCAGGACCTTTCATTTCTTTGGCTTTGCCAGATTTCGGCCGTCTGTCTGAATCCTTTGTTTTTCTTTGCGGTACTGTACCTTGAGTTTCTCCCCATCTTTCTTCTCTCAAGTTGATTTTTCTTATCCACCCAAATCGCGCAACTTATTACAATCAATACAATGAGAGTCGAACTTGCAAATCCCATGTGAGATGGACACTCAGTAGGTACTGCAGCTGCAGTGTCATTCACATTGCCCACGAGTAGCTACCTACCTATGATTCGCGGTTGACTGCCATCTCGTACCTCACTTCCTTTGGGCAACCACCACTTAAAAGATCCTCACGTTATGGAATATTTCGACCCTGGACCATACCAAACCAGTTCAGCGGAGAAAGAGCATCCCCCGCTGGACCCCGTCCTTTCCCCATAACAAGGCCAACACGATAGAACTCTTCAATATCGTCTCCTCCGCGCGCCACCCAAGCTCTAACCAAATCCGGGCTCCCTCTAACTAAATCCCGACTCCGCCACGGGTTGGTAGGCATGTACCATTTCTTCTTGGGAAGGGGTGGGCCGGGCTTGGCGGGAGAACTGTCTTTAGGATACCGGGCCCAGTAACCATTTGAACCGGAGGAGCCCGGTTCTGTGCTGGGGTCCAAGCGGCGAAGCCCAAGAGCAATCCATATAAGCTCCCCGTCTTTAGGGTAGGATGCCAAGCGGGCGCAGTACAATCCAGGACTTGTTTGTTTGTTAGCGCGAGACCTATTGCCAGGGAAGCGATGCCTACATTACAAGTGTAGACGGTTCCAGCTCTTACTTCAGGACCTAGTCGGCAAAGAAATAGGTGTCCGGCTCTAGCTTCAGGACCCGGTTGGACAAATAAACGCATCCAGTTCCGATTTCAAGACCTGTTCGATGGAAATTTCGGTATCCAGTTCCATTCCTAGGGCCTGGTCAGCAAAAGTATAGGCATCCGGTTCTAACTTCAGGGCCTTTGGAAAAGGCCGATATCTCGCGCTAACAAACAAACCAGTGCTGGAGTGTACACCTTTCGCCAAGGAAATCAGACCTCTCCTATAAACCGAGACGTCTCCAGTTCCGATTTCAAGGCCTATCCAGTTCCATCTCTAGGCCTAATCGGCAAAAATATCAGTATACAGTTCCATCTGTAGGGCTAGTTAGCAAAGATATTGGTATCGAGTTCCATCTCTAGGATGTCCAGTTCCATCTCGAGGGCCTGGTCAGCAAAAGTATAGGTGTCCAGTTCTATCTCCAAGGCCCTGTATCAAACAGTGTATGTATGGCCTCGGTTAGTGCCTCGAATGTCTTGCGCTAACAAACAAACCAGGGCTGGAGTGTACCTTGAGTTTCTCGACCCATCTTTCTTCTCTCAAGTTGATTTTTCTTTTCTACCTACATTACGTGCTACTTATCACACTACATTCGAACAAAAGCCGCCTTGTCCATTTTTGGTGATTGCCGTCCCACTGACCTTCCTTCAGCTTCAGCCACCAGTCCCAACAAAAGTCCAGCAGAAGGAACAGCGACAGGCTTCCTTAAGCACCTGCCCCTGGAAGGCGAGGCAAGGACCAGCGTACCCGGGTACCTTGGTAGGTGCCTGGGTAAGAGAAGACGACCGACGGCAACGGTGACCACGTCTGGAGCAGGACCGGCGTGCCAACCAACCGGCGTCATGGGCGAGACTCGGACTTTGTCAAAACATCATTTCTTCAAGTTCCCCCAACCCAAACCTCCGCCATCACTCTCCACACCAACTTCAATACCCGTACCACTTACCATTGCATCATTGCGGTCCGCCCACGCGCCCATCATTACTTCTGTTGACTCGGCCCCTCATCGGCAAAGATATGCCAGACGAAGACTTTTTGGAGGCAATGCTTGCCAAATTCCCGCCCCCAACCGACAACACATCGTTTAATGGCTTACTCCGCTCGCCAGTCTGCCGACAGGCAATCGACTCATTCTTGCAAGAGACACGAGATATTAAACACTCGAACGACCCCAGGACAAAGTTCCTCCTCTCCCTGAAGCCACTCCATCACGAGAATGTCTATTCATTCTATCTGAAACGAATTGTCGAGCTAGCAATTACCGACGTCACCATCCCCGATGACGAGAGTGCCACGGCACAGTTTTTCCGCCTTTTCCGCTGGCTGGCGCAGGTAGTTTGGGTTCCCTTTCCCCGACCGCACTTTGTCGTTTCTGATATTCTTCCAGGGCAGGAAGGATGGCGACTCTCCCTTCATTCCTCCTAAGGAGAGGAGCACCTTTCCAGTGGACCATACCTGGTTGCCGGAGAACTCAGATTCAGATAAGTGCGCCGTTTGCGGAGAGGCTGCAAAGGACGCATGCCATGGCTGCCGCATCGTCCACTCCAATGGCCTCACATATTTCCCGGTTCGATACTGTGGCCCAGACTGCCGACACTCGGATCTGATGAGCCACAAGGAATCCTGCTCGGCACTACGACGATTCTATGTTGCCACCGATATGTTCTGCGGAGTCTTGGACCAGTTTCTTTCACATACCTTTACCCCACTGAGAGAGATCATCGCTTCCAACACTGGACGCTACCCCGGGATGAATCATGTTGAATGCATATCCCGAACAAAGCAAATGGAATATGGCATGCTGGGCGCTTCCTCGGTGTCGAACATGAGATTCCAACATGGAGGGGCACTGCACACTACGTTTGGAGGGTTGGCAGTTGTTTTCGGGTTGTCGGCCAGTGATCAAAGGGCGATCTGGCGCTTGTTCGAGATTCTCGTTCTCCGTACGTCAGGATTCCACCAAGCGCATGATGTCCTCAGGCTGCTCAAACAGGGCCGCGTGGTACTGACGTACCCTATAATATACAGCTACATGTTCGGATATCTCGACTGTTTCCTGCACCCTGCGAAACATGGAAAATCCACTTTGCATCACAACCGCCGGAGGAGAGAGTGTGATGGAGTTCGCGGCCCTGCAGACTCACGATATCGCCATGCTCGACGTGATGGGTAAATACAGGTTTGTTTTTAACCCAAGTTCACCCATGTTTGGGTGGAAGGACTTCATAGCGCCGGCCAAGCATTTCGCAAATCATCGCATCCACTCCGAAGTCCAAGGGGAGCATCGAATGGCCTCATTTGCCCTATCACCGCCGTCACCAAACTTCTCCCTCGGCTACCAAAGACGGGCTGCGGCAGACCTGGCCTTGGTCATCAACCTCCATTTTGAGCGGCGGTATCCGGGAAGAGGCGTGATGGGCCTTCTCTCGCTCGAGTATGGCCTCCTCCTGGCGGCTAAAAGAGCGCTTATGTCCGAAGTCCGATCCGCAATGAAACTTATTCAGTGCGAGATGAGGAGCGAGCCGGAGAGGGAGAATGGTTACCGGCTCTACGTATCGGAACTCCAGGAAGTCTGTGTCGTGGACAGCCCCGACTCGGATTTATTCAAAAGGTTGAAGAATGTATGGGTACCACAGGCAGCCCTAGCCGACCCTGACCTTGATGTGAAGAGGGAATACTGGAAAAGATGGAACGAGGTAATGACGGAGGCGAAAGTCGACTTTGTCTGACACTGGGAGGAGGTGGAACTTCTGTGGACCGGCAGGCATTGGGGGTGCCATGGAGGGCAGATGGAAAGCGTTGCAAGCCTGGGAACATGGGCGGATGGGCGGGAGGAGGTCGGCGTCTTTTGTTCCTGTTCAAGCGGATGGTAATAAATAGCCAGCGAAGATGATGTATTATTTTGCCGTACAGCTTCAAACAAGAATCCTTGCATGAGCGCAGTACCAGCGTCTTGTCCCAACCAGAGTCTGACTAAATCCCAAACTCAAGTTTCTCTCTATACCGATGCCAGAGCCCAACGAACTGTTGCACCGTGACTAGGATATCGGTTAGGTGCAGCGAAACCCCCCTCCCTACTCATTTTCCACCTCGATTCCTGAATCCGAACTTCCCACATTCCTCGAGCTCTCTGAGCCGCTTCCAATCACTCCATTCTCAGATGTGCCTGGCCGGTATTCATAGATTTCAGGGTCCCAGTAGTCATCTCCTCTGAGACATGTGTCGCATTCAGCCCCAGTTTCATCGTTTGTAAAAACATGACCGCATGCATTGTTTCTGCATATTTTGTGCTCTAGCACAGAATTGGTAGCGGCCTTGCATTCGCAGCACCTCCAACACTTTTCGTTCATCCAAGACTCACTGGGGTTGTCGCGGGGCGCCATAATGGTAGAGACTCTGATGCTGGTGCTGCTTGTTCTGTAGTTTGGAGACGGGATTGGAATCCCGGTATGTGTTCGTATAGAGTTGTTTTGCTGTGTAAGTAATTCCCCATTACAATGCTGTGGGAGATGCTACTTATACGTGAAACCAGAGATAGCGCACGGCTTTATATATCTATTTTTGATTTAGCAGTTGAAGCTATATTGAATTAGTCAGATGATAGATGTTGATGATTTGTAGGCAACGGATACCCTGAGCCATTGTCCATGACCGCCACATGGGCATAGACCTCTTAGTTTCATTTTCACTATATTTGAGAAATGTCAAAGGGTCACTCTCATGAGTAGAGGTCACGGCGGATGTGCTGAAAGAGAAAAGATGGAACTGTGGACAAGTGATTAAACATATCATACTATCAACCAAGGCTTCTGAAATATCATCCTCTGGAATGATGCATGGCTGTGCAGCCTTACGTCCGTATTTTGGAAGTGGCATATCAGTGAACGCCACCGAAACCAAGGCAAGACGACCACAAAGAGTCCTGGTTCGATCTCGGGGACTGCACCCGTAAGATAACGCTGACTTGGTCACCGACACACACTGCCCGGAATCTCAACACGTGCCCATTCAGACCTCAACCATAACACCCAGCACCCAACTTCATCTCAACACCCATACGTCATGTACACCCCTCCACCACCACCACCATCCCCCCCGCCCTCGACAAACTCCACCCACTGCGCGCTCCCCCCCTCGTCCTCGGCCACCACCTGCAGCGAATAACACATCTGCTCCCGGCACGCAAAGCTGTTGATCGTCGTCGCTGCCCCCGCCCCTCCCGAAGACTCAAACCAAACCGTCCCCACCATGGCCCCCGGGTCCGGCCCGTCCAGCGCCACGACGTTGACCTGCGCCGGGCCGCCTTGGACCGAGCTCGGGAGCGCGAGCATCAGCGAGCACGGGCCGACGGCGTCGGACGGGACGACGAAGCCGAGGTTGACGGTCGCGTTGTCGGTCGCCGTCGGGGAGGAGAGGGAGACGGTGTAGGGTGGTGCCTGGGCGGCGGAGGCGTCTTGGGGGTTGGAGCCGAGGCGGAGTTGGGGGTAGAGGGGGGGGGAGCAGCGTTTGTGTGGGGGTGTGGGGGTGGAGGAGGTGGGGGTGAGGAGGAGGAGGAGGGTGAGGAGGAGGAGAGGGAGAGGCGGGAGGTGTGTCATTGTTTGGGGGTTATTGGCAAGAAGGACTTGGAATGGATACTTGGGTGTGTTTTTACTGGGGGAGGGGGATGCAGACGTGGTGGACAGGGGGGTATTTCAACCAGTGAAGAGGTCTGAGTCTTGAGATGCGCTCGTGTCACAATGCAGAGCGGTAGTGTTGCATAGGCAGGTAAATGCAGGATGGACTGGGTGTATTGTTGTGCTGTAAACAGGGACGGGCATCCGCGGGTTAGCGATGCGTCTGGTGCATTTCAGAACTTGGCACACCAACAAGTCAGTATCTGATTGTGCGCAAAGAAAGAGGAAACAAAACAAAAGGGCCCGTGGTCTGCGCTTGGGTCGAATGATCGTTGCTTATTATCATGTCGTGCGGCATGCACGCGCTCCAAATCAATGTATTGGCATGCACTCAAGTCCTCGTTCGAGATGCAAGCTCAACAAAAAGAAGCAAGCGGTGCAAGTTCTGCGAGGATCGGCGTTGAAAATTGGGTCAGATGATGGGGGCACAGATTTCAACGAGCATCGGTGCGCAAATTCATTTTGTAGGACTGTTGCTCGACCCAGAGTGAATTAAAGGGGTCGACAAAAGGGGCATGTAAACAATCCCCATGACGAAGTCAAAGTCGGGCACGGGCCGACCCCACAGTGCAACCAGGCTCCCTGAACGTCAACGAAGAGGGATTTTCCGTTACATATCCGCCGCCGGCGGCATCCCATTTCGGTAAAAAATATGCGGGCAGAACGCTTATGCATAGGATATCTCTTCCGCTGCATTGCATGCTACGCGACGACAAGGTGATGCAGCAGTACGGATACAGCGTCGAACATGGTGTACAGTGTTCAAAAGTGTGTGTCGTACTGTGCCAGGACACTTTTGAGTCATGAAATTTGAGAGTTGCTTGAATGACCAATACGGATACTCTCTCATGGCAGACAACTCGATATTTTTTAGAGACACTTTCAGAGACGAGAACTCTCATTTTCTATCCTGCATTGACAATGACCAGGAGATCTACCTAAAACTCCACCCTTACCCCATAGGTATCTTTACACTTTTCCCATATGGTATTGACACATGTACCTCTTCAGTCCTGTACCTCGGGAGCGACGTCGGCCTTCCCATCAGTCAGTGTTCTTGTAAGGGTTCATCCTATCCAGCAAGCTCGGCTTCTTCTCCTCGGTACGCATTCCCGTGTTGGCCGCCGCCTTGGACGACGACGAAGACATGCCGGCCGAGCTGGACATGGAGCCAGCGTTGGCGGTCTTCATGGCGTCGGGATGGATGCCCTTGCCCTGGGGGCAACCCTCGAAAGCAGAATTGCGCTCGGACTGGGTACCGCCGAGGTTTCCGCCCTTCTTCTTGAACTCGTCCATGCTCATGGCTGGCATCTCGGTGGTCGAGTGCACTGAGACAGCTGGTTAGATACATGATGGTGGTCTGAACGTGTGGGGTACAAACCTTGGGCACCTTGGTGGTGGACCTCGTGGACTGGGCATCCTTGTTAGCATGTTTCAGGATGGAGGGCAAGGCACACATACTGGGGACAGTGGTATGCACAACTTCTGGCTGAATGACTTCCTTCTGAACCAGAGGCTGGATCGTCTCGTGGACGTGGCTAACCGTCACATTAGCACACGAGTCAAGGTACGAACGACAGTACTCACTGGTGGACATGCTCGCCCTGAACCACGGGCGCGCGGGACTGCGTCTTGGTCACCCCCTCGACGTGGCGCTCGTTGCGCAGCTTGCCGGCCTCGGCGCGCATGGCGCGCTCGGTGGCCTCGGTGTCGCGGTTGTCAAACTCGCGCTGGACCGTGCCGGCGACGCGGGAGGTGTGCTGCTCGGGCAGGACCTCGGTGGCCTGGACGGGCTGGACGGTGCGGTGGTAGTGATCCTGGTGGATCTCCTTGTTGATGGCCGTGTTGATCTCCTCGTGCTGGGTCGGCTTGATCGTCTTGTGCTCGACGGCCGCGGCCGTCGACTCGTGCACCGTGGTGTCATGGCTGCCCGACTGGCTCATGAACTCGCCGACAACCTTCTTGGTCTTCTCCATGGTGGCGGGGGGGGGAATGAGTGGTGGGAGAAGGCTGGGGGATGCGTTGAGGTGTGATCGAGGTGTTGACTCGATGGGAGGATGGTTTCAAAGTCCAATCTTGCTGGGCAGGGACAGAGAGATATATCTCGACTCTGGAGTTGGCCGTGCCCTCATGACGTTCGCATTACCTCTTTCCACCAAACACCGCACCAGCCACCATCCGGAGCCTTCCGTCAAGTCTTGACACCACCATCCGAGGAATATCAGAACTCCCGACACTGTCAATGCGAGTTCTGCCGTAATGCATCGCCATGCCAAATGCTCGAGTACGGTACGTGCGCGTGTACCTCGCAGCCCGATGCCTGGTGCCTGTCACCAAAGTGACGTGCAGATGAGCAAGTCCAGGCGGACTTGACGTGAGACCGGCATCATCCAGACAACAGGACATGACGTGCAGGATCTGAGCATCGAACTGCCGCTGCCATGCAAATATGGTGTTATTCGTACCGAACTTTTGCACAAATTTGCAGAAGCTTGCATCCGTCTCGCATTCCCGTTTCCAAAAGGCCTTGTAAGTTGTCAGTCGCCTAGTACACCACCAAGAGCGGCATCATGTCCTGCTTCGGAATGGGGCTCAAGGAAAGATTCCACCGGAGGGGGAAAAGCAACGCGAGCAACGCCTCCAACACATCCGACTCGGCCAACACGGAGTCTATGGCCGCCAGCGAGGCCTCTCCCTCTTCCCAGAAAGCAAAACGCCTCCATGACGTCGCCGAGGCCGCCAAGTCCGCCAATCCCGGGCTGGAAGCAGAAGACAGCGTCGACACGGCAGTGTCTGTGGCTCCAGGTAATGTTGTCGATCCCAAACTCTCGGCCACGGCAGCTAACCGCCAACCTTCTAGCTGTCACCCACGAAGTCGTCAGACCACAGCAGCACGAGGTGGTTGAGGAGCAAATTACTCGCGAGATACACACCCACGAAGTGCACCAGAAGATACAGCCTATCTTTGACGTCGAAGTGCGGCCGGCCCGGCATCTGGTGCCGGATGATGATGGACGTCTTGTTGAAGTGACAGAGGAGGAGATCTCCAATGTGTACCGCGCGAGAGAAGCGGAGGCGGAGGCGGAGGGAAAGGGTCCTCGGCAGGCATCTTCGACGACCGCGTTGGAAGAGGAGGAGGTTGTGCCAACGACGCAGCGGCGGTATAACCTCCGGTCGGGCTCACGGCAGCCGTGATTGGATGGTGAGGGGGATGGTCAGTCCCATAGACTGGGAATAATGAAGATCTGTTGTTCGAACACACACAGGGGCTGTCCAAAAGGTGCCCGTGACCCCCTCATCCTGAAGCAGCGCCCCTCTGCTCCGGAGCTAGTCCACATTCCGGGGACCTGTTTCGGAGATGGTATTTTGTATGCTTCAGCCCCGGCTGCCCCGCCCTATGACATATGTCGGGTGCTGCTGGCATCTGTCAACCTGTTTCTCTTTTCTTTTTTTGTCCCCTCGTATTTCCTTTCCCCAGCAAAAGTCCGGCAGAAGGAGATTTCCCCTCGAAGGGGATAACAGGTCTCTCACGCTCCCAGTGTTGATGTTGGCAGGCGGAATGACGCTCGAAGGACGAAGCCAGAAGCAAAACTGAGACCCCCCTATTATGTCGGCGGTGGTCTGGATCGCCCGGGCGGAATACTCAAAAGGGGTTCAATGAGATTTTCCATGAAAACATGCCCGTCTTCTTGCTGCATACGCGTATCGCGCCCCAGACACGTGGAATTCCTTTTGTGAAATTCTCAACCTTGGGAGGAGTCCGGGGACCCAATCGGCCGGAACAGGTGGTGCCGGAGACCGCACCCGGCAGGATTCGCACCGTGCGGCATGCGGGCGGCCCGGAGGAGGACCGGGGTCTGCGCAATCGGATCTTGCTGCATGGTGAGTGCAGGATCTTGACTCAAATCTGACAGGAGAGAAGTGTCCACACGTCTTACTTCCTGTCCCCGCGGGATGGCTGTGGAGTTTCGCAGGAGTGGCTGAGATATCTTGAGTGCGGGGGACTGGACAACGATACCTGGCACTGTGCAGGTCGCCGCCAAGTTGGGGGCCGGGTCCTGCATGTATCAGTTGATATCTGGACGTGGCTCGGCTTCCTCCTTTCTCTGGACAATGTCTTCCAAATCCGGTTATGGGACGTCAGCAGGTCAGCTCATGCAACCCATTTGTACTCGTATCTGAACGCCATTTTGAGAGGAGCTCGGGGTGAGGGAAGAGACTCATCTGTGATTATGGTTGGGACGAAAGAGCTGATGGTTGGAAGCTGTCGCGGTATCCAGGATGGAACAAGGAAGTGATATGCCGCGGGATCTGCTTTGTCAGTTCTGAACAGATCCTGTACTATCTCACCGCTCCGTCATGACCACTGCATCTGAGACTCTCCCTTGCCTCGCAGCACATGCGTGCCAGGGCGGCATATGTTCGTGATAACTTGTTCCCGTGAACCCCTCCTTTCCCCACAACACGGCAGCCAGTCAACAAGGAGTGAACCACCAAGGTCTCAGTCGGATTGCGAGATCGAATGCTGGATGGACGAGCTTCGTTGGAGAATTCGGAATGGAATGGCCTGAGTGTCCCACTTGCCAGGTAGTTGGTTGGTTCTTGCCTGGTTGATATATTAGAGAGCACCACTTCAGACTTTCCCTTTCCCACCTCCACGCGTTCCACTGTCAACTCATCATCTCCTGTCCCGTACAAGCAGTTCTCCTATTCTTTGTTCATCTTCAACTCACCACTCAGCCAGCCAAGTTCTTCGTCGAGACTCTTTCATCTCCAACATGGCCATCGAAGTTTCCCTCGATGCTGTTCCCAAGCCGGTAAAGAAGATTGAGGGCAGTGTGGCCGTCGCTGGCGACAAGGACACCTGGATCTGGCACAAGGACTTCGACAACGACCTCGTCGGCATCCCCGGGCTGACCGAGTCTGCCAGACAAGAAGTCCTAACGGCGGCATGGGAGTACGCCCGCATCACCGTCCCCCACTACACCAACTGGGAACGCTTCTCTTGCTGGGTCCGATTTTTGATCATTGGTATTCTTGCCGAGTACGAGGGAAGTGTCCTTGACATCGCCATGTCCGACAAGCAGTTGGGCTATGACGTGGAGGAGCTCCTCAACACCATGCTTCGTGACAGGCCGGGCGCCGAGGAGATGAAGCGGGAGTACCGGGCATTCCTCCTTGTGACCGCGGACAAGTGCAGCGACAGGTATGCACCCGAGTCCCTGTTGGGTACTGGCAAAGACTTCAATGTCGCTAACTGAACCTTCGCAGACGGGACAGTGAGCTCTTCCGCCGATATGTCGACCACCTTGCCCGCGACCCCAAGGCGTGGTTTCGCGCGCGTGACTGCGACGCCCTGGCTCGCTTCACCATTGCTGCGGCCCTCTGCTCCAACGATGTTGACGACGTCTGGTTCACCGATGACCAGCTCGAGATCCTGGCCGAGATTGGCGTGACTCTGTACGACGCCGTTGCCTTCTTCAAGCATCGCTCCGAGGGCGAAACCAACAACACCTTTGGCTACCTCGACCCCAAGCACCGCGCCGCCGCGTACAAGCGGGCCCGTGAGGTGCTGTGGGCTTTTGACGCCGCTTGGGGCTCTGACACCAAGAAGCTTATCGCGAGTGAGTTGCCCGGGACGGCGCTGAGCCGGGTGGCAAGGCAAAGAGCTGACATGGACCCCGTAGTCAACTTTATTCGCCCATTTGGAGGTTCTCTTCACATGACGATGCGGCGTTATCGCTATGTTGAGGACGGTATGATCATCGGCAAGGAGGAGGACGAGGCCACGGTGGATCAGACGCGCCAGCACTACAAGCTTTGTGAGTATCTCTCCACCGTGGACGAATATGGAAACTGACCGGCGGTGGTAGGGCACCGTGTTGACCTTCGTGATGACTACGACCCCCAGGAGGAGAGGTACCGTCAGGTCATCGCCGACAAGGCGAGACTTCTGTATCCTGGGCTCGCCGAGGCGCTGGAGAAAGAGGACGAGACGGACCGCTGTGGCAAGTGCGTGTTCCGCAAGATCTACGGCACCACCAAGATCGCCGAGTTTGGAGGCGTCAAGCTGTGCGAGGGGTGCGAGGACAAGTACTGCCAGTTCGCAGAGACGCTGCCTTCGCGGGCCGCTGCGGCGTTCCCCGAGCTGCTCACCCACAGCCAGCTGCGGCTGAAGTATTGAGCAGTGGTGATTCCGGCTGATGTTGCATGTCCATATTCGGGATTCGGGATCGTCGACTCTCGAGGTGGCTGCAACTGCTCAAGATGCCGGAGGGGTGAGGAGAACTCGGCCACAGATTGCTTTGGAGGTGGAAGCAATTTCCCTGGTAGCTGTGCAGAAATGGAACATTCAGTGACCGTGAAGAGTCTTCTTTGCGTCATGGCTTCCTTCCGTTCACTCCGCCGTACCCACTTTCGAGAGGAGCTGCATGATTCGAGATACGGAAGGTTCACTGCGAGCAAGTTTAGTTGACATCCCGCATGGGGTTGCCGGATTCTTGTTTGTGCTTGCCGGCTACAAAAGCTGGTCGTCGGAAACGCCCTCGGCACTCGAACGTGCCTACCATGCAACCCGGGGGTGCAACCTGAATATCGAAGGCGGCTGTCAAACCTTGCAGTGAGACATTGGGCACCTTCCCAGAACCGGTTTGAATGTCACCTCCCCCTCAACTCCAGCATTGGAGATCTGAAATCTCACCTGTGATCAACTGGAAGGGAGAAGATGAAGTCGTCTTGATACGCATCTTGCCCATTTCGCCAATACGATCAAACGGGAAGGAGAGCAGCTGCTCCGAGCAATGGCGTCGACAGGGTACCATCAAATGGCCTTTTACACGGATTCGGTTATCGGCTCGACGAAGCGAGCCGTTGGCCAACACGTGGCTAACGGCTCGCCTTTGCATCTGACAGACATTGCAATAACAGTTCCTCGAGCGAGAGGGAGGGGGTTCGTGGCAAGCGAAATGGGGATGGGCCACCGGGTTTCGGATTGGGAAGAACACCGGCAGAGTCGCCGGAGCCCGAGTCAATCAGAGAGGTCCTTGGTTTCGTTTCGTGTATCCCGTACCGTGGTCAGTGGCTGAATCAACCAAACATCATTTTGTGTACGAGGCAAAGCAAGCATCCCGATTCCCGACATCGTCGCCGCGGTTCTGACGAAGAATGGCGAGGAAGAACAGAAAAGGCAACATTGATACCAACAAGGCAACAACGCACTTACCTCGCCACTTCAAGTTTTTACTTCCTACCAAAGGACTCCGGGTCGTTCTTCAATTTCCACCAACCAGGGGGCAGACTCAATCAGATTCCAGATATACGCATCCAGCGGTCCTGGGACGGAAAGGGCCACAGATGCGAAAACAAGGACATTTCCGGAAGAAACAATTTCACGTTCAACATATACACCAAACAACACTGGAACAAAATGATCAGCGCCTCCCGCAGCATTCCATCGGCGAACCCCCAGACTTCCAGAATACCCCGGAATCTGTCAAGTGTGCATCGGACCTGGTTGAGCCACGAACCGCGATGAGCTCCCGCTCCCAAGGACCCTTCAGCCTGTCCGACGGTACAAATCGACCGCTCATGCACCCCCAACGCCAGATAGATGGTCTCGAGTCGCTCGTGACCCGCTTGCCCCAGTTCCCCTGGCGCTCCATTGGGGAGCCTCTGAGAAAAGGGTTGCCGAGTCCAGGTGCCGGGGCCGCACCCTTTATATCGACGAGCATAGGGTGCCGTCTCGCTTCCCCAGCCTCTAGCCCTGGGAAACAAGCGCCTCATATAATGCCCCCTTAGTACAGCCAGGCGGCCGGTTCAACCGCGTGCGGAGCCACGCGCCCGATATTAACCGCTCACTTAGCCGCATCAGCGCCGCCCATGGCCCCGAGAATCCGACCCAAACGGGAAATATTCCGTCCAGTCCCGGCGTTCCTGCATCTTCCGCGGGGAGTAGCATTTGGTGACGTTGGGTTACCATCGCCCGCCGGGCCCCGGAGATGGCGAGGAGAAATGGCAGTTGCGTCGGCATGGGAAAGTTTGGTTCGTCCGACTACCGTCTTACTAGAACATATATATCACCGACCGTCATCCTGGAGAAAACCGACTTTTGAAAGCACCACGCACCTCCTCCGGCATCCCAGTCTTCGAGAACTCTCCGTCGACACCGCCCACCATGATGTTCACCAACCTTCTCGGCCTCGTGGCCACGGCCACCGTCGGCATGGGCGCCTCGCTCCAGCAAGTCAACAACTGGGGCGCCAACCCGACCAAGATCCAGATGTTCATCTACGTCCCCGACAAGCTCGCCGCCAAGCCCCCCGTCGTGGTCGCGGTAGGCCCCCCTTTTCCCCCCTCAGAGCTCATGTTCAGCAGGCTGACCAACACCACAGCTCCACCCCTGCGGTGGCAACGGGCGCCAATGGTTCCAGGGCACACCCGGCATGGCCAGGATCGCCGACCAGCAGGGCTTCATCCTCATCTACCCCGGCACGCCCAACATGAGCAACTGCTGGGACGTCCACAGCCCCGCCAGCCTGACGCACGGCCAGGGCGGTGACGCCGGCGGCATCGTCGCCATGGTCAACTACACGCTCGACAAGTACAACGGCGACAAGGAGAAGGTCTACGTCATGGGCTCGTCCTCGGGCGGCATGATGACCAACGTCCTCGCGGGCTCGTACCCCGACGTTTTCGAGGCCGGCGCCGCCTACTCGGGCACCGCGCACGCGTGCTTCGCCGGCGCCCCGGGCGCCACCCCCATGAGCCAGAACCAGACGTGCGCCCAGGGCCTCCAGCGCACTCCCCAGGAGTGGGGCAACTTTGTCCGCAACTCGTACCCCGGCTACACCGGCCGCCGCCCCCGCATGCAGATCTGGCACGGCAACGCCGACACCCTCGTCCGCCCGCAGTGCGCCACCGAGGCCCTCAAGCAGTGGTCCAACGTCCTCGGCGTCACCCTCGCGAGCCAGAAGACCGGCACCCCCTCGGCCGCCTACACGCAGCACATCTACGGCGACGGCACCAAGCTCCAGGGCTTCTTCGGCCAGGGCGTCGGCCACACTGCGCCCGTCAACGACCAGCTCATGTTCAAGTTCTTTGGCCTCATCGCGTAAGCGGGGCTCGTGCCAGTGGCGTCAGCATTCGGTGTACATAGTTGGCAGGGCAGGCCTCCGCTCCGCATGTGGAATATCACCACGTGGAAAATGACATACAGGACAAGAGAATGATACAAATGACCATCCTTCCAAATTACACCTGCAGTCGCGTGGCTGTCTTGTCTTTGTTGTGGTGATGTGAAGGTGCCAATGTTGATGGTGTTGGTGACTGTTTCTGTCGATTGAGTTTGAGTTGGAAGGAGTACGGTCGTAAGGTGGTTCTTTGAGTTTGGACTCGGTGTGGTGAGCCTGAGCCGACGACAATTTTCATGATGCTGGTGTGGTGGTGACTGCAAGCATGAGGCAGATGGGGAGAAGCTGTCGAGGTTTTGGGAGTTTAGAGATCGTAGCATGGAAAGAACCACACCCGGGGATTGGTGTTTCTCAGGAGGGATCAGAAGGGACCCTCGACCCTTCCCTGTAGAAATCCTGAAGCTGTTGGTTTGGCGAACATACCTGCCCGCCTTCCAACAGCAAGAGACTCGGACCCACCCTCGACCAACGCACTTCCCCCGTTTGCGCAACAGTGCAGAGATTGCAAACTTGGACATGATTGCACTCTCCGGTGCCGTCGCTCTCTTCCCTCGCACCACAGCATCCCGGTTGTTCCGACAGCGTCGACACGAGTCCGAGTCCGCATCAAAGTCATTCGTGGTCCTTTTTCTTTACGAAGCCGCGTCCGCCTGGCAAGACGAAACATAACAGAGTTGTGATCGACAGAGAAGACATCGTGTGCTGGCGTCGACCCCAATTGCCCCCCAGGCAGCAAACACGCCAACTCGAAACACTCGGTCATTCCGGTCATCGATTGACCTCCACGCACGCATGAACGAGAAGGGAAGGCTTCTGGAAGCCCTCTATGGGCGTTTCACACCTGCATTCCAATATCGAGGCACACACGTCCGCAACATCGAGATCGCTTGGATTCTGCAGGGCAGGTGAGCTGCAAGCCTTCCGCTCCCCGACGCGCGTGTGGCGCCCCCCCCCCTCTCCCCCGGTGGACTGAACCTCAGCCAACAGCCACGGCAACGGATGGGGAACTCACCCTCGTAGAAGAAAAATACCAAAGACCCGGTTGTCGTTATTGGAAGCCCAATCACCAACAAGACGAGCTTGCTGCCTGCATTCGTCGACGATGCGGACTCGGAACCCGGATGGGCCCAACGGCACCATCTTTGGCCATACGAAGGTCGTCGACTTCGGTTGCCCATCCGTCTTCCTGCTTTTCAGATGGCGTGGCATTCTGTGGCTTGATGCGATCATGCATATCTCACCGCTTCGACCTGGAGATGAAGCCGTAGCATGATGACTTGCATCACTGGCCTTCTCGAAGCCTAGGGGAGCAGGCCACCAGTGCCCCCTTTTTTTTATACATAGGGAGTGACCTTCTGGGACCAACCAGAGAGGCCTACCAGGCAAGTTCCCTGGTATCTCAAACTGATTGCAGCCCCCTACCATCTGTCGTCACACCATGTTTGCCCAACGACAGTGGCCACAGTGCTGGTCTTCAAAGCCAAACACTCCCTCCTGACACGCTGCTTACCTTGAGGCGACCAAGGGTCATCGGCTACGGCCGTGGTCGTGTTTCTTTCTTCGAAATTTGCGATTAAACACGCGAGTGCCGTGTCCGACAAACATGGCCCCGCGAATTTTTTATCACCTCCATGCCTCCCAGGATCATGTCCCGTTCAAGGCAGGGACACTCCGTCGGTGTTGGCCAGGACGAGGTAGTATATGGGGGTCCCAGGGCCGTGGGACCCTCGCCCCGACGGCGTGCCCCCTTTGCCCTGTTGCATCCTGACATGTACTCGCCTCCCCCTGTATCATCACGACGGTCGTCTGGGGGAACGCGAATCGGACGCCCGCCTGCTTGGACCGTGTCACGCTCCCGGAAACTAGCCCGTATGTACATCTACACAAAACTCGAGGTCGACAAAATAATCAGAGTCCTTCAAAATGATGCATTTGAACCAAAGTACAGCTCAGATCATCCGCCCACCATCTGTCTCTCTACTGATACTTCTTAGGAAGAATTCGGCCCAGAAAACGATACACAAAATGCTCGACAATGACGCCCGGTACTTGAGGCCAGACTCACGAGAAGAGGGCACCCAGCGAATTGAAAGTCTCATGGCTTCTTCAGTTCGAAAGAGAAGGGCACCGGGTTGGGGTAGCTCCACCCGTCCACAGAGCATCATGGGGATCAAGAGAGAAACACTGGAGGTGCTGAGCTTGTCCCCGCTCTATATGACCTTGGCGTTACTAACAGATGGATTCGCAGAACGACTTTCTGTTATCCAACCTTGACTTCTTGCCCACTTTCGACGGGGGAGGGGTTATGGATGATCTAACATCCTTTGACGTTGGTCAACTCGGGAATGTCGAGCCCGACATACATCAGCCGGCGCCTAGCAGGAGACCAAAACGGCAGTTGATGCCAAACAGACGACAGGGCCAGTCGAACGAGGATTTCTCAGACAGCGAAACCGGTTCACCGTCAGCCAAGCGAGTACAAAGCAGACTCTCCAACTGCTCCTCGACATACGCCCGACAAGTATCCATGTTGCTGCGAGACTTTTCAATATGCGGCGACTCAAACTCCGAAGACTCGGAACCGCTCGAGATGCACAGATACCACTTTATGGACGAAGAGCCGGAGAGGGACGAAAGGGCAGAGCTCAAAGTTTTCGAGGCGTTTCCTGAGCCGGGTTACGCCCTACCGGGAGACTTTCTGACTGCACACACGCGGAGGTGCTCAGACTTCCCTGGTCAACGTCACGGTCCAGGGACTTGCTGGTGCTACATTGCGGCGGAGACACTGGATGAACAATCCTGGTTCTTACCAGATGGAGGGCTGGCCGAGCAGGCACTTCAACTGATCGAGGAGTTTCCGGATCCCAACATCGTTCTTCAGGACAGTTTCGGGAATACCCACCTCCACTTTCTAGCGTCTCTTAACTTGAGCGATCCGAGATACACCGGCTTGGCGGGGCTTCTGCTCAGTTGGGTGAAGGAGGGCCAGATTGCTAGTTTGCTGGCCAACAGTATGCCTGAACCCCTTTCATCCACCACATTTCGGATGTGACGAATCACTGACACTCCCATCTAGCCGCCAACCAGACATTTCTGCACGTCCTCCACGTAGATTGGTTTGAAGGTGCTGAAAACCCGCACTCACCACTCAAACAACTACTTGCCGAGGTCAGCAGCTCCACCCCGAGCGTCCTTTACGAGACCGACGTTTACGGGCGCAGCTTCTTCCACCGCGCCCACGCACTGATCCGAGATCCCGAGATCCTTGGGAACCTCCTGTCGACTTTCACTCCGTCACTCTCCCTTCGCCGCGACGCATTTGGATTCACACCATGTCCCAATACCAACCACGGAGGAGATGGGCCATTCATCCCCCCGCGACAACCGGGTATCACCCCCTTGGCCTTCTCCCCAAGTCCACCGCCACCATCCGTCGACGAGGCCTCCTTTCTCGCCTACCATGCACGTCTTATACAGGTAATCCAGTCGGCCTACACCAACCCCGATGTCGAGGATGCTGCCGGCCGCAACGCCCTCCACTGCCTTGCCGAAGCCGTCCTCCTTCAGCCTACCACGGACGCACAGCCTACCACGGACGCACAGCCCAAATCCCCCTCCACCAGCCGCCCAACACGCAAACGGAAGAAGACCCCCAAACCCTTGCCGGTCGTCAGGGCCGCCTCCGCCGTCGAGACCCACTCGTCGACTCCAACTACCGCAGCCACCACCAAGCGCAAACGGACTCGCCCAACCCGCGCCACCACCACCAACGACGCGTCCAGCTCGCCCGCCGCCCATACCTCGACCCCAGCCTCAGAGCGTGCCTCCTCCCCCAAACCTCCACCTCCCCCTAAGCCAATCGTCTCCCGCCTCCGCCACCTCGAATCCCTCCTGATCCCCACCAAGCCACCCCACCCGCCACGCATCGAGGTAAACCATTACTCCCGCATTGGCCTCACCCCTCTCATGGCCTTCATCATCTTCATCCCCGACTCGGACGACGACAAGTCCAAGACGCTGTTCGCCGTGATCGAGACGCTGCTCCTCAAGGGCGGCGCGCGGCTCGAGGCGCGCAACCGGCTCGGCGAGACGCCGCTGCTGGTCGCGGCGCGGCTGGGGAGGAAGATTGCGCTGACGGCGCTGCTGGAGTACGGGGCGAATGTGCACGCCAGGGACGTGTACGGGCGGGGGGTGCTGGAGATTGTGGACAGGGCGGCGGTGAGGGCGAGGGGGAAGGATAACGTCCCGCTGTATGCGAGGTTGGAGGCGGTGAGGGGGCTGTTGACGGGGAGGAGGGATTGTCGGGTTGTGTCGACCGAGGGGGAGGGGGCGAGGGGGGCGGTGAGGAGGGAGTGGGTGCTGAGGGGGTTGGTGGAGGCGGGTGCTGAGGAGTCGAGATGACTTGAGGCGGGGGTGGAGGTGGAACTGAGTATACGAGAATGGGGTATGGGATGGGACGAGGTGTTTTGGAAATAGGGATGGTGCCGATAATATGGCAACCGGATGGGGGGCAGGTGATGTGTTTATGAGATATGGGTCTACTACTGCAGCTGTAATTAATTATTAACGTAATACAACTTTTCTGCGCACGTGTCTTTGGGTTTTTTTATCGGTTGGAAACCAAGTGCCAATCCATTGTCGTCGAATGGGTCCCAAAGTACCCGTAGCCTTGCCCTCAAAGTCATTCTTCACAAAAGCCATCGGGTCGTCATGTTCCTCAGCCACCATATATGCAACTCCTGACGTGAAACTTGTCGGTAGCCCACTCACTACATCCCTGACATGCTCTGGATTACGCATTGTGCAAGAAAGGTACATGTAGGAGGGTTCCTGCCGGCGATGCCAAGGCTCGACGGCCATAGGTCGGCCTGCAAGTTGCTGTCCTCTCTCGCCTTGTTGATTTGCGGCATGAGGGTGTGCAGCTTTGGTCGTGAGGTCATTGGCTCTGCGGGGTGGGATCTTTCCAATCCTGAGCCTGCCGTTGGGCGTTGCTGGTGGTGTCGGTGCCGTCTTCGGGAGGGAGCGAGAATGGCGGTGCGGGAATGGTGGTGTGAACGGCAAAGTGGCAGAGCTGGGCATGGGGAAGTGTGAAGCGAAAAAGTGATAAAATTATATCTAGTAAAGCTGTGGGAATCATCTATTGTAGATGTGTGTTTTCCGATGCTGATGTACGCGCCCCGTCTTGAACCTCCTGCTTTTTCCAAGTCCCATCAAATTCCCATTTCCTGTCATATCCAGCCCTTGTGTCGTAAATTGACGTTGTAGCGTGCTTCTTGCAAAGTAGTAGCTTTCTAGCCTCTATAGCCCACAGCATGACCGCTGTACAGATAGCATGACCTAACTTTTGTCGCCGAAATGAATGTGAACCCCGACAGGACAGAAAAGAACCGAGGGCAAACCAAGCCGTGAAAGAAAACAAATCGGAGGGTAAGGTGACAAAATAAAACAAGGCAACCAAGCGAAGGACAACCAGCTTCTTCTGCAGGCTGCAAGCAAGCCGCGACGGATATAACGGGCCGGGGCGGGGACCTGCGTCGGGCGAGACCAGCAAAAATGGAACCACAAATGGAAAGTATTCGCACCCCACGGTTGGGGGGGCAGCATGTAGGTGCAGATGGCGCAGTGAAACAGACAGGCGGACAGACTGAGACCGACGCGGAACGGACAAAAGAAACGTGGAGTGGTGAAACCGGGACACACGCGGTTGACAGATGAGAACGACTCTGGAAGAAAAGATGAGGAAACAACACCCAACCCACGGGCATGGGAACCCAGGCTCGAGCCAGGGTGGCAGCTGCCGCGATGCCAAGGCCCGGCTTGGTGTTCCTGGGGGACGGTGCGACCATCGACGGGATCTGTCCAGCCTGGTGGGTCGATCTCGGTAGGTGGGGCCGAAAGTGACAAGCCGTGGGGCCTTTCGGCCCTCGGGGTTCGAGTCTCCACATGCACGCAAGGTGCATTTCAATGGGAACATCCACTTTTGACGACGTTGAGGAGGGTGCTGGGTTGGATGAAGTTCAAGCGATGACGAGAGTGTGCCGCTGGCGAGTGGTTGAAGTGGGTGAAGGTGATTGCGATGCCGACGGCCGGACGGAGTACGCATGGAACGGCGACGGAAAAGGGAGTGCAGAGAGAGGAATGCCGGCGCGACATATCCTCGGGTATGAAAAGCCATGAAGAGCGCCGTGGCTGAGGGTGGTGGTGATCGGCAGGTAGGGTGGTGAGAGCGGTGGACCAGGTCCTGATTCGTTTCATCCATGCCCCAATCGGGAGCTCCCATCGGATGGGAGCCGGTGATGGATGGGTGGACTGCGGGTGGATATTGATGGCTGCCGGTGGTCAAAGACCGCATCAGAGCGACGGAACAAGATGCTCTGGGAATCGGTGTTGATGATGAGAGTTCAACATGCAGTCGATCCACTGGGGTTGTAATAATCGCAGCTCGTGCCGGTGCACCCGCTCAGTTGTGGAAGTCGTCATTGAAGGTTTCGATCTTGGCGTGGGCCCTCACCTCGTACGCGGCCTCGGTGTCGAGTGTAGCGAGCGAAGGCGATGATGAGTCGTCGACGATACGACCATACGGTGTACCATCATCAAACTTGTCTTGACCAAGGTAGTCATCAAGTTGGGTGGAAATATTGCCGGCCGAAGGTAGGGTGCCAGGGTTCGAGTCGCTCTGCGTCCACGTGCTGGAGATTGTCGTGGATTGACTGCCGCTGGATGCCGAAGGCCTGCCATGGACGGGTGTTAGAATTGTAAACTCTATCAGTGAACTCGACGTTACTCAATCTCGTGCACGAAGAGGGAAACTAACGTCAAAACGAGAACATGGGACGCGCTCTGGCTCGAGGAGCTTGTGGCTGTCGACATGGCTGTGGTTGCGGATATGTTGGTATGTTCGACCGACAAGGTGTTGGGGAGGAGAAATATTGTCGAAATACCTGCCCAGGTATGGGCATTTTGGCCTCCTTAAGATCTCGACATGGAGTGTTGTTCGGGGGGGATGCTAGACCGAGATGTTCTTGAGATCCGTTCCCACATCGAGAAATCTGTGTTGAACTTTCAAACCAGTACTAGGTACCAGTAGGTACCAGTCTTGTACCCAGGCTACATCTTACCTAGGTATCTCCCCGGGAAGTGCGGGTAGAAAGGTTAACGAGGACTTGCATAGTACAATCCATGCCTGAAATAGGTATTCAGCCAATCAAAGGCACAGTTCCATCGCAAATCCGTCGGGAGACAGGGTCTCGGTTGCCTTGCCCCGGTTTCCACTGTGCTGACTGCCTGAGCCTCAAGGAGGCTCAAATGGTTCGGCACAAGGCGACTGAATGGTTCGCAAACTGAAATTTTGGTTGGTTTAAAGCGCCCTTGCACCCCCTCCCCCCCTCCCCCCTTTCATAATCTAGTCCCCCAGTTGGTTCGCCGCAAGGCGACTGAATGGTTCGCAAACTGAAATTTGGGTTGGTTCAGAGCGCCCTTGCACCCCCTCCCCCCCTCTCCCCTTTCATAATCTAGTCCCCCAGTTCTCTGCTCGTTCAATCGACCTAGAGTACGCTATAGAACCCCCCTCTTACGCACGGGCTTCGTTAACGCCCCGCAGCTTTGCCAAAATATGTCCAGCGGCTAAGTTCTTATCTTCCTTGCACGTCATCCCATTCTACAGTCGTTAATAATGGTACTACGTTCATTCGACCATCTAAGTTCCATCGTTTCGCAATCCTCCCGGCATTTGCATGCATCCCATCAGGCTGGATCAATGGGAGGATTATCCCAGGTCTTACCGTGCTTACCTTGTCAGTCCCACACCGCGAAGGCAACCTTAAACCCACCTGCATCCTCCGCTCTTGGCATTCTTCTCACCCTTTGCACGCGACGTTGCGGCGCAGGGAACAAGGCAAGGATAGGTATGGAACAAGGCAAGGGGGCAAGGCACCCTCTTATACTTGGAAGAAATACCACCAAGTAAATCCGAGTCAACATAAGGCACTTGCCAAGGATTGCCTTAATTTAGGCATACATTTCACCCTCTTCGGACATATATAAAAAGCTGACCTTTGCAGCAAAATTCCAGTTTTTCTTTCAACTTCGATCCACGGCCATACTTCTGTTCTATCTAGACACTCTTGAGAATTGAAAGAGTGCGGAAAACGTGTTTCTGGGCCCTGTCTTGGCCGTTGTCGTCTGCTACGTCCAAGTCGAATCCGAGATCTCGAGCCCCGGCTAAGAAAAGTAGCCCCTTTTTCTGACCCTGACCCTGGTTCGGCGTGGAACAACTGGTTCCGGCGGACTTGCAAGCAACCAAGTATCCGTACAAGCCTTGGATAAGGCGAGTAGGCAAGGCACGATCCCGAAACCCACGAGCAACAAGGCAACCTAGTAGAGACCCGATACTTTCCTTGCTTGCCTTATTCCCAGCGCTGACGTTGGATGACAGGCAGATGCAGAACATGCGACGTCGTGGACGTGATTGGTTCAAACGACAACTCATATCTGCTACTACGGGTACCGCATTACCGTTTTGGTATTTAGGCATCTCTTTTCCAGGTGTACCCAGTGCATTACACAGTAGATGTTTGTTGGCGCCTCCGTCGCCATCCGGTATATAAATAAGGCAGCCGCCTCTCCAGCTTCCTCAAGATGGCCCTCATCCTCACCTTCCCCGACCCTTGACCCGCGCCTGGTAGCGCACCGTAGACCGAATGGCAGCCCGTGCCGCAACGGCACCGAATGCGCCTCGGGCGAGACAGCACCTGCATCATGTCACGATGTACACCGGCGTGATACAGCGGCGCGAGAAACCGGCGTAGGATGAGGGTGCGGTCCTCGGGCATTCTCTGAGCGAGCTGCTGAATGACACCTGTGCTGTGCTGGTCTCGCTGGTCACCGGCGTCCTGCATGGTGTCGTAATCGCAGCTTGCATGCACTGGCATGGTTAGCGAGTCTCACAGCGATAGGCCAGGAGAAGAAAAACAGCCATTGGGTGATCTTCGAAGAATGATAAGGTAAAAATGCCTCGCGAGCTCGTTGAGCCCCTACGTTTTATCCAATCGCGAAGGACATCGTGAAGGGGCACGGCAGTTGGTGCGTTTGCTGCAAGGGCAGAGCGCAGGCAGGGGATCTGAGAGGGTGAGGGGTCAAATCAAGCTTGACTCAGATAACACACCTTTGCTTTTGGTGCGTGCTCCAGGTGAATGGTGAGTGCCGAACTTGAGTTGAGGGAGGTGAAAATAAACGAGGACTTGTTTATGGCTCCTTGAGCACAGATTGAAGAGGGCAAGATTGCGGGTACGTGGGTAGATGAGTCGTGATGTTGGCTGGGATGCGATGTCTTCGAGACTTATGATATCGATGGTTTTCAGGGACCTGGATACCGGGTTTTAGAAAGTTTTTGACGAAACTGAAGACTTTGATAAACAGGAGGAGAGAACAGGCGAAAGAAGATGCAAGGGAGAGGGTGTCCTGTTGAATATAAATGTAACCCTCTGCTGCGCAAAAAGCTATGCGTAGCTCGAGAAGGGCGTTGACACTGGTTCAGCGAGGATTTAGCTACATGAACACACATAACTGAAGCTTCAACATTATGGAGGGTTCACAATCTTTTTCTGACCCCCCGTGCGTGTTGTCCCCTCCCACCAACCGCCCGTGCAAGACTTGGAAAAGGGTTCCCAGATCGTGAATTACTAATTCAAGGGCGACTTCACCCGCTACTACATGTACTCTGCGTGTGTTGCTTCGCGCCGTATACATGTATGCGCCTGCGACTCGAAAGCTTCGGGTTCTCTAGCTGGGCAGAATTGACATATGTCTTTGATACAGGATGATTCGAAACCGTATTAATCCCGACATAAATATCATGCTCACTCGAGCTGGTCTCGATGTACTCCACAGGGGTGCCGATAGAAGGCCGGGCTCAGTCCAAAGCTTGCCTGCCTGCCGCTCGCCCGCCGCAGCCGCATGTGCGCACCCCCCTTCTCTGTCAACGGAGCCATGCAACGGAGTCGAATCTGAAAACTCTGCTACACCCCTCCCGTCACATTGAAGTCAACATCGCATCGCTAGATGATCTCCAACCTGCGACCCGACGGCGTCGGTGGACTTGTCGGGACACCTGTCCTCCCAAGCCACGCATCGAATCAGATACCTAGTAAAATATTGCATGGTGGGCAGATGCCGGGGCTTCATCTTCCATGCGCGTCATACGCTGAAGAAGGGCCGGGCTTCTACTCTAACAAGCAGATTCAAGTTGATATGACTGGTGCAAACATGGGTTGGGGCCCTCGAAGCAGTGACCGGAGAGAATCAAAACGCGTGAGACGTACATTGTTGGCTTTGCCTTCCGGCTCGTGTCCCCTTACCACCAGAGATGATGCGATTGTCGGGCATCCGGATCTCGTTGGGCTGCCAGCTCACCTTCTGCAAGCCGAGGTGCAGTGTTCATGCTCGCCGCGGTCTCTCCTTCCTATTCGGGGTGTATGAGGTTGTGAATGCGGATTCAGTCGTCCAAGAGCTGAGAACCGGCAAGGTGCATTCCAGTCATTCCCAATTTACGCGAGCGCAAAGTGAAGCCCGAGCGAGTGCCACGCGGTCGGGGACAGGACCGATCCAATCAGACTCGCCCGAGCGAGGAGCTGGAGGCTCTCCGCGCCGTCGGGGGCAGGACCGGCCCAATCGGACTCCCTACAGTTCTCATGTATGCCAGGCTCGAATATGCTCCTTCAAGGCGGGAAGATTCCGGCATCATCATCATGACTTGGGCAATGGCAGTTTGCACAGCTGAGACAACGGCAGAACGTAGCCCCCCGTCCGTGGAAGCGGCATAGTCTGCACTTGCCCAAGGCTGGGGCCGTCCGATCATCCCTCCCCGGAAGAAAGCTATCGTGGATGGCGGAGATGTACATCCGCGACGTGCCGCACTGCCAGGTTGTATGTTTCCGAGCGCTATTTCACATTCGCATCATCCTTTTCGCAATGTTCATCGCTTGTTTCATTTTGTAGGGCGTTCCTCTGGCGATATGAACTGCCCCTGAATCAGTGTTTACAGCCTTTTCCTCTATTCCCAGATGACAAGGCACTTTCTGCAACACGAACGTTATATAGCCGACCAGCCTCCTCGATCATCGGCGTCGGGCTCGGTAGCTTCTCTGGAGTAAGACTATGTTGTCGGAGGATCTGGTTCCTATAACAGATGTAAGTACCTAGAGACCCCGAGAAATAAGAACTGGGAATCCTACTATTCGGTATCTATGTTTGGATCATCGAGGGGAATAGCTATCCGCCTACTAACCTATACCTTCCCCACTCCTGAGGTAGTGAGAAGGAATGCCATGGACGATGCGAACGAGGAAGAGTAGCAGAGTTAGGCACAGGGAACTTAGTTGTGTGAAGCCAAGAGTGGTAAAATTATATCTAGTAAAGCTGGATTGATCATCCATTTGGATGTTTGTCGTAAAGAAGTGAAGTAGCTGGCGTCTGTTTTTTTGTTTCATTTCCCCATCTGACCCCCTTGCCTTCCAAGTGCCTCCATCCAAGTCCATCAATGATCAAACCCCAAATTCCGGCCTTTTTCCTTTCCATATCCGCGCATGTGTCGTAGTCGGTTCGTCGTTGCAGTGTGCTTCGCGCAATGCTGTTCTAGTCCAAGGGCCAAATCACGATTGTCGCCTTGATGATATGCCGCTTGATGCGACCCCGTTGTCGTTGCCGTGAAGTACATGAAGATAAACCCTCAAACCTCAGTCTCGGATAGAATCGTCCAAATTTTAAATAGCAGGGGGAAAACACACCGTGAAGAAAACACATCGCGGGACAAAATTGATAACGAATAGAAAGCATAGGTCAGATGAAAGAAAAAGCCAACGGATACATAACGACAAGTTGGACTGGGACCCTGCAAGTCGCCGACGCCCCACCCCCACCGATTCTGGCTGGGACTCGACGGGAGGGACGGAGCGGGACGGAGATATGCGACGGTGGCGGATCAACAAAAACCGAGCCCAAAAATGGCAACGGCACCCCAAGTGTAGCAGTGAGAGCGAAAGACGAACAAAACTTGAGACTGTAGAAGGAAAATAAGGAAAATGTGTAGGTGCGACAGACAAGGTCGCCTGACAGATGAATCCGCAACAAGACCAACCCACAGCCGTACTCTGTATCCGTAAATCGGGCGAGCTAATGCCAAGGCTCGGCTTGATGTTCCAGAAGGGCGCTCAGGGGCGGTGCCCCGCCGGTGCGACGGCGGGGTGGGGCCGGTCAGGTGGGGTTGCAGACGGAAACGGTCCCGGTGGGGGGGGGGGGGGGGTGATGGATGAACCTGGCCCCACGGACGTGGGCACAGGATGCATGGCAGATGGATGATCCACATTTGACGACGTGTGTACCGGTGCTGGGCTGGATGAAGTCCATTGATTGAAGGGCGATGTGATGGGAGACCGTGTGGCTAGGGACTGGGCAGATTGAAGAAGATGACGATTCCGATGTCGCGTGCCCTGGGTGTGACGCCAGTGACGGTCCGGAATGAGGGGTGTGGAACATGTGAATAGGTACCGTCCTGTTGGAGTCGGGATGGCCACCGATCCAATCGGGAATGCAGTCGGGGAGAAGCCCGGTGCCTGGAGAGTTGGACCAAGGTTGTACGGGACTCCACCCCGGGTGTTGTTCCATTGATCGCGGCTCTGTTACACCCGCTTATTTCTTTGGGGGTTGGAAGTCGGTATTAAAGGTTTCGATCTTGTCGTGGGCCCTTGCCTTATACGCGGCATCAAGATCGATGACACTGAGCGAAGGCGACGACGAGTCATCGGAGATGCGACCATATAGCGTGCCATCATCAGACTTATCTTGAATGAGATAGTCGTCAAGCTGGGTAGGAAGATTCTCGGATGCGGGTGGGAGGATAATGTTGCAGCTGGTACTGTCGCTCGAGTCACTTTGAGTCTGCTGGCTGGACACCTGCACGGATTGGCTGCCGCTGGATGCCGGAGGCCTGCCATCAATGGTCGTATGTCAGCATTGTAATGCAGATTAAACCGAGGTTACTTTAAGAGGGTTATCTGGGAAAACGTACGTTAAGACGGCCACACTGGTGGACTTTTGCGCCGATGAGGTTGTGCCAGTCGACATTGTCGGGAGTTGGTTAAGGGGGGTCGGTGTAAGTGCTGGTGATGGTCGGTGCGTAGTCGGGGGTATGTACAACCAAGGGCAAGGGGAAGTTTTTTCGTGCGAGAAAAGCAGGAAGGAGTACGTTGTATGTCGCCAAAGCCAAGCAACATTGGTATATTTGGGACTGAGAAGGAGGAGGCATGTTGGTTTTAAACATTTTCATCGAAAGCGAACTCTGGCCAGTGTTGCAGCGAAAGCGCGCCAGGGACAACACAAATACAGGGGTAACTATTTTTTTAAAAAGTTGTAAGTCAATCTCACGGACCCGAGGCGGACGCCTTTTTCTTTACGGCTGCGGACCATTGCTCTGGTCCGCATCGCAAGCCGCGCGGACTGTGCAAATGGTCCGCATCCTAACCCTAACCCTACTGCTCAAAGACGGCCAGGGGTGCGTTGCGCTCGTTACCGCTGTCCTTCCGTACATAGTCGGGTTCGACTGCCTTGCGATCCATAAGCCCTTTCCGTCGTTGGGGTTCGACTGCCTTGCGATCCATAAGCCTTTTCCGTCGTCGGGTTCGACTGCCTTGCGATCCAGAAGCCCTTTCCGTCGTTGGGTTCGACTGTCTTGCGATATCCATAGCCTTGTGATTGCCTTGCGACTGAAATGGAGAACTAGGTACACTTGCCTGGCCCAAGGCTGGGGGCCGGTCGCATATCGTGGGCGGCGGAGATGCACATCATCCGCGAGACGAGCCGCACTGCCAGGTTGTTTCCGAGCGCTATTTCACATTCGCATCATCTTTTTGGCAATCTTCATCGCTTTGTTTCATTTTGTGGGGCCGCGTTCCCTGGCGACATGAACTTCCCCTGAATCAGTGTTTGATCTTGCACCCTAACCCTCCACAACTGTGGCGCCAAGCGCCCCGCACAAGCTTCGGGCGCCCCACCATAAAGTTACGCCTGATAAGCCTCGATAAGAGAAAAAATCCATACAGGCGGGAGCAGCGCGTCCATGCTTCTTCTCCAACCACCACCGTCCAAACCATCCCAGCCACGTCAGACACGATGCCGAAACGAAAGGTCGCCGCCCTGGAGAAGGTTGAAGCCGACCTGGCCAGTCTCCAGTACCGGATCAGGAGGGACCCCAAGTGAGCCTCGCCGAATCTCGTCGCACGCGACCCAATTGCTGATTGTCAATTGCACAGATCCTATGCCCAAGAGTTCTACGACCAGTGGCTCGCCTACGATGCGCAACGTCAGATTTTCATGGCTTCGCCCACGACGGCCTCCAATGACGATGTCAAGAAGTTCCACGACCTCGTCGATCTCGTCGCCCACGTCGCCGACCTCTATCCCGAGCTCACCGCCGCGTACCCCGACCACCTGAAGGAGCTGCTCATCCGACACCATGCCGTCCTGGACCGCGAGCTGAGGGAGAAGGTGGTTGGCAGTTTGGTGTTGATCCGGAGAAAGGATGTCATCGACTCGACGAGCCTGCTCACGACGCTGTTCCCCGTCCTCATTTCGACCCCTAGCAAGAGCCTGCGATCTCTGCTTTACAGCAAGATCATCAGCGATCTCCGGGAGTCCAACTCCAAGACGACGAACCACCGCCTCAACCGAACCATCCAAACCGTCCTGCACAATCTCGTCACCTCGGACCGCACGTCGAGCAAGGGCATGTGGGCCACGCGCATCACGCGCGAGCTGTGGCGCCGCCAGATCTGGACGGACGCCAAGCCCTGCGATGTCATGAAGGAGGCTTGTCTGAGCGACAACGAGAAGGTCGTGGTGGGTGGTGTCCGCTTCTTTCTCGGAGGCGACAAGGAGAGAGAGCAGATGGAGGACGACTCGAGTGACGACGAGGTGGACATCAAGAAGGTCAAGCATCAGATTGACATCAACAAGAAGAGCAAGAAGCGCCAAAAGGCTGTTGAGAGGGCGCTTGAAAAGGTCAAGAGGTTTGTCTCCCGACCGAGTTGCCTATGCTTTGATCGCATGCTAACCCTTTGACAGACAAGAGCGCAAGAAGAAGGCTCCGCACCCGCTCAACTTCTCGGCGCTGCACCTCATCAACGATCCGCAGGGATTTGCTGAGAAGCTCTTCCAGAAGCACCTGCAAAACACCAAGAACCGCTTCGCTCTTGAGAGCAAACTGGCCATTCTCCAGCTGGTGACGCGTCTGGTCGGCTTGCACAAGCTGACTGTTCTCTCACTCTACTCGTGGTTCGCTCGCTACCTCACTCCCAAGCAGGCCTCTGTCACATCTTTCCTCGCCTCTCTTGCCCAGGCCACGCATGATCTCGTACCGCCAGATGCGATTGAACCCTTGATCGTCAAGATTGCCAACGAGTTCGTCTCTGAAGCATCGGCATCCGAGGTCGCAGCCGCCGGCATCAACGCTATCCGCGAGGTGGCCATCCGCCAGCCTCTGTGCATGAACGAGACCCTCTTACAGGATCTCGTGCAATACCAGAAGAGCAAAGACAAGGGCGTGGTGATGGCTGCCAAGGGCCTCCAGTCTCTGTACCGCGAGGTCTACCCCGAACTGCTGCAAAAGAAGTACCGTGGCAAGGAGGCAACAATGGGCTTGCGGTCAGGCGAGACGAGGCAGCGCAAGTTCGGCGAGCAAGAAGCGGGTGGCATCGAGGGCATCGAGCTGCTCGAGAAGTACAAGGACGAGCAAAAAGCCAAGAAGCTCGCCGAGAAGGAGGAGGGCGGGGACAAGGGCGACGACGAGGACGAGGACGGGTTCAACTCGGACGAGTGGGAGGTTGGTTCCGATACGTCCATGTCATCCGGCGGCTGGATCAACGTCAGCGACGACGAGGACGACGAACCGGCTACAAAACGCGCCAAGACGGGATCGGAA
This sequence comes from Podospora conica, assembly GCA_030685255.1. Taxonomy (NCBI): domain Eukaryota; kingdom Fungi; phylum Ascomycota; class Sordariomycetes; order Sordariales; family Podosporaceae; genus Podospora; species Podospora conica. The sequence continues at coordinate 275,414 of MU839421.1, read as the reverse complement.
GCCCCGGATCTTGTCGGTGCTGAGAAATTGGATGTGTCTGAGTTGACTAGCCTTTCCAAGCTCGCGACAACATCGATCCTGACGCCGGCCGATCTGTTGAAGCTGCAGGAGCTGCGCATGGAGGCCAACGTCGACAAGGCTATGGGCGGCGCGTCCAAGCGCAAGAAGGAGCTGATCCAGCGGCACATTGACGAGGGCGTGACGGCGGACGACATTGAGCTGCCGGCGACGCTGGGCAAGAAGACGACCAAGGAGGAGCGGCGCGCGATGGCGGCCGACGGCAAGCCCGGGCGCGACGAGCACAAGTCAACACAGGCCATCCGCCAGAGCAAGAAGGAGGCCGAGGGCAAGAGCTCGACCAACAAGGAGAAGGCGCGCAAGAAGAACTTCCTCATGACGCTCGGCAAGGCGAGGCAGAAGAACAAGCGCAGCTTGACGGAGACGAGGCGGGCGCTCAAGAATCACGTAGCCAAGGCCAAGAGCGGCGGGCGCAGAGCGAACGGTGTGTCGAGGAATTGAGCGTGATGGGAGGACAAGGGGAACATGGTGGTTTGAGAAATGCAATAGATACCCATGATGTGGCAATGGATACATTGATGACGCTTGGGCTTGTTGTCTGCGCATCGCAGACCTGTGTTGTGATCTGTCAATGTGACCGTGGACTCGGTGACGACATCCCCATTGGCGATCGACTGAGCGATGCAATTCCACAACCAAGAAGATTCTGTCAAATTCCCTGCCAAAAAAAAAAGAATTGCTGCTTCATTTCATCGAAGAATGATACGCAAAAGGCAAAACTTTGGACGTACCGCGGATCGAACGCGGGACCGTCTGTAGATGCAAGAGCTCTGAGGCATTGCAAAACAGAAATCATACCACTAGACCATACGCCCTAGGATATCATTGTGGTGCATTTCAACCACTCATATCGGGAAGCCGGTGCAGCTCTCGTTCACTTTTGTGAGCATCATCACTTGCCACGACCAGTCAGACTCAATTCATTGCTGGCAATTCCCTCTTTCCATCCAAGTTCCTAGGCTATATCCCGGCCAAACTACACCAACATCCAGAAACACATTCACTCCTTGTGCCACACCCCGACTGTTTACATGCCCCTCACCCCCTTCTGCCCCACATCCCCCCCTGAACAGGAACTCCCCCGTCTACTTCGCTCCTCCGCTCCACGCACGGTCAAACTGCGCAATCGCATCCGCAGCCCTCTTGACATTGTCCCGCGTTTTGACCTTGTCGCTTGCCGAAACCCAGAGCTTCTGGGCGGAAGATGCCGTTGTCGCGTCGAGGTAGGAGTCGAGCGCGAGCTGTCGCAGGCTGGTGTTGGGTTTGTCGTTGCGGGTTGTTGGTGGGGTGGAGGGGGTGGGATGCTGCTGGTTGGGTGACATGGCGCTATTCCCTTTCTGGGGGAGGGGTGTGTGAGGACTCGAGATGCGGGCTTCTCAAGGTGTCGCGTGCGTGAAGACATATGCTGCAGGCAAGGCTGAAGAGGACGATGATGGATTTGGAGAGCGTCTTGGTTGCGATGGATTTGGACATTGTGAACTTTGGATTTAGAAGAGTGTCTGGCATATATATAATGTTGTTCATTTGGACTACGTGGGTGAGTCCTCTGGTGGGCTCTTGAGTCCTCTTCAGTCCTCTCACCAGAGGGTTTGAGTCCGGTCGCGTAGCCGGGCAGTCCTCTCACCAGAGGGTTTGAGTCCGGTTGCATGGCCGGGCAGTCGTTGAGGACTGTTGACATGGATGCAAGGGCAGAGTTCCGCCGACGGGTCCAAGCCTGAGGACTCGAATCCAGACGCAGGGTTGAGGGAAGGCTCCAAAAGTCGGCGATTGTCCCGTGAGTGCCTGCATGGCGGAGATGGTGCATTCGAGGACTCGGGTTGGAACCTGTGAGTTCGTTTGAGGACTCGTCTGTTTCGGGAGCCATGAGGACTCGGCGCGGCATTGGGTTGGCCCGAGGACATGAGGACTCAGGTCCGGTCCAAACGAGCCTGCCCCAAACCATGAATGTATGTGGACTCGGCCTAGGGTGATGGGGAGAGTACCGATTTCATTTCCGAGCTTCAATGCATGCGTTGGAAATAGTCGCAATCATGGGCGACGGTATGGAGGAGACAAGGAGAGGGAGTTTATTCAATGAACAACCCTAACCCTTTTATTCCCGAAATAGACATGGCTGAAATTTCAAATATAGGCCAGTGCGTTTCTGAAATTTCGTTCCCTGACGATGACGTGGCCTGCCACGTCATCGTTCGTCAGTATGTCAATCAGCCGCGGACGTGGTACAGGTACGAAGGGCAAAGGCTAATTCTGTGCGGATTTGGGGACATTCCAGCTTTTGCAACATTGAGGGCCCGTGCCTTGCATTTTCCAGCTGGCAAGGCCCGGCGTACCCTAAGCGTTTTAAGTCTCCGGCATCAACACCATCACCATCATCACCATCATCACCATCATCACCATCATCACCATCACGTCGCCGTCGCCGTCGCTATCGCCATTACCGTTGCAATCGCCCTCGCCATCGCCGTCACCCTCGACGTCGCCCTCGCTGTCGCCGTCGCCCTCGCCGTCGCCATCGCCCTCGCCGTCGCCGTCGCCGTCGCCGTCGCCGTCGCCCCCCTCGCCGTCGTCGCCCCCCTCGCCCCCCTCGTCCCTATCGCACAGTATCCGTAAACAGGCCCGACGGGAGGCTTCCCGTCGGCACGGGTAGTGGCGGTTGCGACTACCCGTAGCCCCTGTTTGTTTGTTGCGATTACCCGTGGCCCCTGTCCGTTTGTTGCGACTACCCGTAGCCCTTGTCCGTTTGTCGACGAGAGCGATAGCGACGGCGATGGCGAGGGCGAGGGTAATAGCGACGGCGACGGCGATGGCGATGGCGACGGCGACGGCGATGGCAACGACGATAGCGACGACGATGGTAATAATAGTGCTGATAATATTGATAGTGTTGACATTGATGGTGTTGATATTGATGGTATTGATATTGATGGTGTTGATATTGATGGTGGTGACTTAAACGCTTAGGGCTGTCAGGCCTTTACAGCTGGCGGCTCCAGGGCACGGGCCCCAAATGTTCCAAAAGCTGGAATGTCCCCAAATCCGCACAGACTTAGCCTTTGCCCTTCGTATACAGGTACTTAAATCACTGTAGACCCCGGTTTGGTAGGCCACTTTTGCCCCTTTTCCCGTCTTCGCCGCAAGACATTCTTTTCACCTCAGGCTCTTCGCCTCTTTTTCACCAACACTCTCCACCAGGACCCCACCTTTGAACCCGGATTGCGGGAGCCGCCGCATTCTCGCAGCGGCGGCTGCTGATCAGTGGATCACAGCGCCGACTCGCTCCAGTACGACGGTCTCTGCCCGTATTTTACCGACATCGAATTCGACACACTCCCATCTCCGAACACACATAACCCACCCCAGAACTTTCCTCCTTGTTACGAAGTTGCTTGCCTGGACCAAGCTCCGTCGTTCAACTCTGCAGGAATCACTGAGGTCCGCCCTCTTCCCCTCTACCCCCGGCCCACGCCAACCCTCCCTTGTGGCTGGTCCCTCTCTTCTCTTCAATCCGATGCATCATCTTCTCTTCAATCCGATTCATCTTCTTCTCTCGTTTCTCCGGAGCCTGTTCATCAGGCCTCTCCGCCATCTCCAGTGCCGCAACGGCCAAATAGAGAGGCCAAGCCACAACGCAATGCGGCATCCACGCGACCGCGCAAACCCACTTCAAAGTCTCGGGCTGCGGCCACACTGCCGCCCTGCCAAAAGACCTCAAACGACACATGGCGAGCCGCTATAGCCCGCCCATCAACAGCGTCATCGCACGATGCGACAATTGCTCGCGCCACATAACAGGGAGCTGCACATACGGTCCACGACCATCGCGCAGCTGAGCGCCCTCAACATGTTCCTCGGTCAGAACATGTACCTTTCATTTGCCTTTCATCTCATGGGCTTCTTCAACTCGGTCGAGGCCTTTCCCAAACCCCCAACAATGGTTTTGACTCTTGGCCCGACTGCAAACACCCTCTCCACTCAGTAGCCCGAGGGGGGCGAGCCCCCCCTTTGTCTCGGACGTCCCCCGAGTCTCTCTTTCTCTTTGGCGACATGCGGCGATCTTCAGCTTGCCGGAAGACAGTGCTGTCAGGCCTGGCAGCGGCCAGAACCCATTCCCGCAGAATGCCATGTTAAGGGCAATTTACCTCACTAATTGTCGATGGGACCGCCATCTTGTGTCGCAAATTCTCCGAACTTTTAACCTATGCGCCTTTTCAGCGCCATGCAGCAATCATCACTGGGGGCAGCAAGTATGCTGCCAGGCCTGGCCGAGTCCCGAGCCCGTTTCCCATATGATCCCTTTTCAGCGACATGCAACAATCATCACTGGAGGCAGCACGTATGCTGCCAGGCCTGGCCGAGTCCAGAGCCAGTTTTCCACATGATCCCTTGGACGCCACACAGGTGCCCAAATCCACCAAGGTCTTTGAACGTGCACCGGGCTTATGGTCGCCCTCGCACGTTACCAGAGCCGCACCTTGTCTGCATAAGCCCTTGGCTTCCGCAGCTCACCGGGATCTCGTCGTGGTAACGGTTGGTCCAGGCAACCGCTGCCACGACGGGGTTTGGTGACTGTGGGATCTGAGGCCGCAGTCGAGGTTGTTCGCTCTGGGTGACTCGTTGACCTCTACAAGAGATGAATCTGTCGTTTCATCTTCTTCGTCAACGAGAATCTGCTGCTTAAATCATGTCCCATTTCCCTGCTGTTACAGGACGACACTCACCCAACACCGCTGGGTCATTTTTGGGACACTACCGCTGCGGCGCTGCGTCACATGCACCTGCATCATCTGCGGCCGAGGGTGGTAAAAAACCCCCCAAAAGAACAAGGCCCAATGCCATTCACAGACGACCTGCACCACTCGCAGGACAATCAGGCCCAGAACCAGGAACAACAATTCGGAGATCTGCGCCATTTGCAGAACAACCAAGCCGCACCATTCACAGCAAAACAAAAATCCCTGTCTATCTCAAGACTCTGTAACCCGTACTTAACGGGCTCGTCATGGGGGGTGGGGTTGAAGATGACCCTTAAGGCTTGCCCCCCGAATCGACGGAGAGTGTGTCTGGGTGGTCTGAAAAAAAAAGGGTTGACCACCTGCTGTTGAGATATCCTGTCAAGTCCCTGCCAACTTGACGGCAAACCCTGTCGGGAAGGATATCAACCTTGTCCAGAGCCGTTCAAAAAACAACGACCGGAACATAGCACTGGCACTGCGACCATAAAAGCTACCATAGATACTAGCTACTACAATGTCAATCTCCTATCAAACCCAAGCCCTGAGTGAAAGCGATGCCTCGGCGTTGAGCAAGTTGACTGACCTTCTCTCCCCTCAAATGTCACTTGTTCTCACATGTACCAGTACAACCAGGACTGACAGGCTGCAGGTCCCTTCCAGTGCAAAGTTGTTGGTGTCAGACCCACCCACTTACACCAGCTTCACCGCTCGTCCAGCGGCGGCGCAAATGCAGGTCACCGACCGGACCCAGCCTTGGCGGCGGCATTGGGATGGCCCGATGCCCGAGGGGCATGAGGACTCAAACTCACAACCTCCCATTGGTCTTGCAGGCTGTGATCATGTACGTGACCGGGCACGCAAGGCACGTTCCAGGGCGGCCGCAAATCAGGGCGGGCAGGCACTGCCAACTCCAAGCAAGAAAGGTTTGGGGCTTAAAGTCTCGCAGCTCCCTCCTGGCAATGCCTTGCCTTCCATTCCTTCTTCTCTTCCCCCTTCCTCATTTCTTTCCTACCTACCGGACAGCGTCATTTCAACTTCCCGGCCATTACGGCTGTGGTCCGGACGCGGCAGGACTTGGCCCCGGGGGGCGGGCCCTCTTTCTGATCCCCATTGCGGGAGCCAGCCGCCGCATTCTCACCGCGGCGGCTGCTAATCCGTGGATCAAAGAGCCGACTGGTTCCAGTTCGGTCTCTTGCGAAGCTTCAAACACGACGTCAAATACGATACACCTCCCGCGGGTACTCTCAACACACCCCAGAATATTCCTTCTAGTAACGAAGTTGCTTCCCTTGACCGAGCTTCGTCGTCTTGCTTAGTTGGAACTCCTGCGGTTGTCCCTTTTCCCCTCGACCTTTCTCTCCTCGATTTATTCACGCCAGACGAGCTCCTCAATCTCTTCGGCTGGTCAGACCATCCTCCATCGCCCCTGGCAGCCCAGCCTACACCACCTACACCACCTGGGCATACCAACCCTCAATTTCTCGACAATCCTCCCAATCCTCCCAATCCTCCGGCACCTTTCCACCAAGGCCGTTCGCCCTCTCCAGCGCCGCAGCAGCCAAACGCCGAGCAACCGTGCATCAATCTTTGCCCTCACTGTGGCCGCTACTCCCCCAGGCTGCCCAAGGACTTGGAAAAGCACATTTTGACCCATTTCCCGCCCGCAGAAGAGTGTCCCAACAGCGTCAACGGTTGCAGCAAAAAGTTCCCACGAAAGGACCAGGCCTTACGCCACTCAAAAAGTACTGGCTGCAAGCACCGCCTACAACCACATGGCAACTGAACGCCCTCTCGGTTGACATCGTTGCACCATCCTCGGCTTGGTGCCATGGAGAATCACTCTGATCAGGCCCTGCTGGCCTGGTCTACCTTCCGAGATCAGCTCATCCACTCCAAGTCGCTTTTGCTAGTTGTATGCGGAGTGCTGAAGCTGGTCGTCCTCTACCTCACTATACGACATGACAAGGCACGAAACCTCCCGAAACCTCCCCCCGGGCCTGTTCACTGCCCCACAGGACTGCCAGAATCCCAAGCTGTCAGATTCGAAGATGCCGATTCCGAAGATGTCGATTTCGAAGATTTCGATTTCCGAGTCTACTATTTAAAACCGGTCGATTTCGAAGATGTCGGTTTCGAAGATGTCGGTTTCGAAGATGTCGATTTCAGAGGCCACTGGTGGTTACCAACACCGGACTTTGAGTTTGACGACTCCCTTCTCTGGTGGAACCCTACCGGGCATGTCCGCCGTCGAAACCCCGTGCGACTCAAGCCCTCTTGGAGGCCACACCAACACCAAGTCCCACCGACAGTTGGACAATGCCTCCATCGCCAATGCTCTAGTGTCCTTGCTGTTCCCTTCAGCAACACTACCCTGAGCCAGAACATCACCAGCGTGTTCGAACGCGCCCCAGGCCTGCGGCCGCCCTAGCCCGTGGCTCCGAATCAGGTCGCCAACAAGGCGTCTGGATTGGATGCACCACTCATCCAGGGCTGCCGTTCGCCTTGGTTGGTCAAAACGTCTCGTGCAATCATCCGTGGTTTCTCAATCATCCGTGGTTTGACGGGGGGATCGGGGTTGACGAGGTCGTCCTAGTTGCTGTGGGATTCCGGTCAGACCCTTCATGTTGCGTATTTGACCCTTGTGTACGGAGTGTTTGCTAGCGGCATGTGTTGATGATGCAACATGCACCTCGAAGCCGCTAGTGGTTTATTTCTTTCCTTGGTTGGTCAACTGACAACCATTGAGTCAAATTCAACAATACCTATTTTCCTGTCAATCCAGACTTTGATATTGAGTGTGAAACCTTCCATGTGCCATGATTCTTCAATATGCCGTCACAGGATCACAGTACTACTGCCAACAGGGGACTGACAGGCATATTGCAAGCATCAGGTAAACTCTCCAGTCCACAAACCCCCAACCGCCGCCCCCAGCTCTGCTCCCTCTCTCTCTTCCCACCCACTACACTCACAAATTCACACACCCGCCCCGATGCAAACACCTCTGCACCGTATCCCCCTTCTCATCCACATCCAACCACGCACTACATCACCCACCGTCAGCCCCATGCCACCCATATCATCACGCACGAGAATCTGTCCACATAGGTAGTCACTCACGAGATCTTGAGGTTCCCCGGCGCCGAAACCGACTGCTCCCAGCAGCACAGCCACCCGTCGGCCGCGAGCGTGTCGTTGGTCCAGGCCGGGTTCACGTCGCTGCAGATGAGGGCGCTGAGGAACTTGCGCTGGAGGCAGGGGTCGGGCTCGTTGGGGGTGGGGCGGGGAGGGATGGTGGTGGTTGTGGTTGTTGCTGTAGTGTTGGTGTCTTGGGAGAGGGCCAGTGGGAGGGTCGCTGTGGACGGTGAGGAGGGTGGGGATGTGCATGTTGATGGTTTTGGTGCTGATGGGGGCGGTGATGAAGGTGAGGTGGAAGGTGAGGACCTGAGGTGAGATGATCGGATAGGTTTTGGAGATGCCATGCTGCAGAGAATACGAGAGGTATATTACCCGGGGAGCCGCAATGACGCACGGGGTGGTATCGGTTCGTGCCATTGTCTGTGGATAAAGACGACGCCGAGATTTGTTTTAAGAGTCAACGGTGTTCCATCCGGCCGGGGCAAGGGTAAGGTTTAGCGAAGGAGACATCAGACGGACGATGCATTGTCTGGGCAGAGAGAACTTGGAGATGAGAGCAACCAACGACGAGTTGATCCTGTCTTCGCCGTCCATATATTGAACCAACTGGGGTCTATAACAGAAGCTCCTCCTCGGTATGATCAGGAAGCGTAATCGACCCTGGCTGTCCCAGCTCCATCCCCGCAGTCCAGATATCGGTCTGGAACACAGTGGAACTCGCCTCGCCCGCGCAGGTGGAATTTGTCGTTTGCTGAAAGTGAATCTCGGGCTGTTCACTTTGAGGTTCCTCGTTGAACATGGGGTCGGACACGGTTGCGTTGGAGTTTTCCTCCAAGAGAAAGTCGGTAAATGAACCGGAGAACCTGTCGCCCGGCAGAGAGAGAAACGCATGCAGCGGAAACGAGGGGACAGGTCCGTCTTGCCGAAGATGCGCAGGCGATGTAATCCTTCTTGGATGATGCGGTATTGAGGTTGAGTTGTTGACAGGTGGAACCTGTGAACCCAGACCTTGGGGAGAGTCTCGGTTGGAGGCAGGAGATGCCAACTGGGCCAAGAACGCTTCCTTGAGCTCCGGAACCTTCGTCGCCAGTATTTGTCTGAAGCTCCGGAGACTTCCAACGCTGTTGGTGAAGGACACGTTGTGGCAGTGGACTTCCAGCAACGGTGGTATATCTTCCATCAACAGTGCGCAGAAGTCATCGAGAAGCGCCGTCTCTCGAGAGACATCTCGAGGAGGCTCATAGTCTGTGTTGATGATTAGATTCCTGTCTGGATTTGCCCAAAGAATACCGATTGACTCACATGGATTGGGCAACTGATTGCCAACTGACGCATCGGGGAAAATGATGCGAAATAGGTCCAGCCACTTTTCCTCCCCGGGGACATTCTTCTTGCGCTTCTTGACAGCCCGTTCTTGCGCCTGGGTAATGTACATTCGGTCTTTGAGTGGACACGGGGAGTTGATTTCGCATCTTGTCTGAGACCGCAAGTGTTCATTCAGCTCCCGCTGAGTCTTGAATGACACGAAACACCTGGTACAGTCAACGGTGTTCCTCAGGTGGCAGCGGGCAATATGTTCTCTGAGAGGCATTAGCTCCGGGAGCTTCTGTTGAGACTTTGATCCTTACTTGAGTCTGGGGACAGAAGGCCACCCCTTTCGGCAGGCCTTTGGCAAATCGTTGCAGTCAGAGTATTTCTTGTAGAAAGGGCACGCAAACTTTCGCGCGTGTTGGTCGATTGTCCTGGACGTTGGCGGTTGCCATTTCTCCTCATCTCCATCTTCATCCTCATCATCTCCTGGCCATTGGTCCCCACCATTGCTCCACGCGACATGACGGCCTTTGCGAACAGGTCCGCCCTCCCTGATGCTCGGTGGATTTGTAGCATCCTCACAACGCCGACCGGTATTGGCGCCGTTGGACTGGTTTTCACAACCTGCTGGGCGGTGCTGAGCTTGATCGCTTGGGGTTGTTGGTATCTCCGAGTCTGTTTGTACAGCCGATGTAGTGTTCTCAATGTCCTCCTCTTTGACAGGATGGTCGGGTTGTGGCGCCGCTTTGGACGTAACAGTTGTCTCATGTGTCTCATGTGCTTCTACACGACAGTCCTTCGGCGCGGAAGTTCCTTCTGGAGTTGTATCCTTCTGGGACGTCGTGTTTCGAATGGGAACGGTTTTGCCACCACTCAAAGGGCCTTCCTGGAGCTGGGGTGCCTTTGGAGTCTTGGGTTTCGGGAGGACAGGCAACGCTGGGCACCAAAGAATATCAGCGCTATAGTTCTGGTTGTGGAGTTTTCCCATTCCGTGGTCACAGAAGATGGACAATTTGTTACTTACGTGGAAGTTCGAGCGGACCATCCCGTTCCACCTCCTCCGATGAAGCCGGGTCATCGAGTGACAGTGATTCCAGGTGAAGAATATCGAATGGATCAAAGTTGGACACCAGGCCGTCGGAGGTTCTGACTTTTGCGCCCCGGTGCCCTCCTTCCATCGAGCACCGCAGGTTGGTACCTTTCTTCCGGTGTTCTAACTGATCGAAGTAAAGTTGGACAGAAGGGTGTACGTCGGGGAGAATGCGGGGCCCACCCCGGGGGACAGAATTGTCCATACCAGTCGACTATTCAGTGACGACGAGCAGTTCAGATGACGTAGGTCGGTCGTTCGAGGGAGCGGGGATTATTCCAGCAATGCGTGTCTTGGGCGGAAGGCGAAGGTAAATTCGAGTCGGGGAGACTGGAGGGGCGCGGTTCAGCAAGCGGGGGGCGCACTTCAGCCAAGGCAAGGTCCTGAAGGCAGCCAGCTCGATTCGAGAGGCCCCCAATCTGAAGCGCACCACTTTGCGCACCGCGCATTTGAACCGTTGGCATTCTGTTGCACGATGCGCAGTCGATGGAAGCGCAGCATGGAACTCGATCCCGGCTTTGCGAACAGTGGCAATGCTTGGGTGAGTCTTCTGGCCTGAACAAGGCCATTTGGAGGTTCATAAAGAAGAATCGCCGCTGCGATTCCTCGAGAATTCTAGACATCGTCCCAACTGTTAGCATTCTGGATTTCTGCGATACCCTCGACATGCTGGACCTCCCACCCACCTGTGACTTGAATGGAGGAGCCTCGACAGGGAAGGTGACACAAAATCCCACGACCATCAGAGGCTGCGTCGACGAAGGGCACAGCAGTGGCTCGGCCGGGAACTCGGTGGCACCACTGTGTGGCTGCTCTGGTGCGAGGGATCCGAGAAACGGGTAAATGGTTCAGGGCGCTCCCACGCCTCCCGCCTTCTGTCCAACCAGTCAGCTGGAGTTCTGCGGTGCATTGTTGTGCCTGTGGCAGTGTGGACTGACCAATTGTGCTGACTCTCTCTCCAGGCACACACGCGATGCGGCGTCGTATTCCATGTTGCGGTTCATGGCGGAGGCCAGCTCAATATCCGGAAGAATTGCGCTAGGGGGAGGTGGCAGCAAGAGCTGAAGTTCACGGGAGAGCACACGGCGATGGCTGACGTGGTGTGGTGTTGGATGCAAAGATGAAGTCAAATTAAAGTTGGGATCCTCTTCGCATCAGGGCCTTCAGGGGCATCGCGCGGGGTTAGTGGGCCCGGTCTACTGTAGCGGGGCGCCCCACGGGTTCAGGGCACCCGCCTGTACTTGTCGCTCCCGCGGCGTGCCTTGCACATGGACAGGAACAAGAATTTGATTCATTGACATAAAATTGGGGCTGTCATCCATGTTTATACTTTCGCAAATGTCAAACTTGTTCAATTTTCTCAAGCCGTAAAGTTCCAGAACCGCTGAAACATCCAAGTTGTCACCCCACTTATGGCGGAGGTCCTGCCTTCCACCATGACGTCAAACTAACTGCAAACTTTACTACCTAGGTACCTGCATGCAAAATATCCATCTACACCAGTTTCATCTATCTAATAACAACAAATATATACCCCCACAAAATCTCCCTGCATTCCTCACAACTGACCTGCCCACGGCCCTCGCCAGTAGTGATCCTCCTCCCTCTCCGGCGCCTTCGGTTTCTTCGCCTTCATGACTGGCATCCTGGCACTCACTCCCAGCTCTCCCCGCCCAACCCCCTCAAACACCTGCTCGCGATACTTTTTCCAAGGCCGGGCGCTGCCCCTCTCCTCCTCTCCGCGACTCTCCATCGCCTCCCTGCTCGCCCACCTCTCCCTCTGCTCTCTGAACCGCAGCAGCCCTCTACGGACCCCCACCGGCCGGAGGAGCGGCTTGGTCTCGTCCAGATTCACTTTGCGACCCGGGTGCTCCACGGCATAGTGCCGTCTGACCTCGGCCAGTGAGAACAGCACCGGTGGCTTACCTGTCTCCGAGGATGGCGGACATGTCACGCAGCTGGTCGTAGGGACATGGGCGACCGCCGCGAGCGCGTCGTCGTCGGCGGGGTGGTATCTGTGTATATGGCGTGCCAGCTCGGTGTCAGAGGGGAACGGGGGGCAAGGGCAGCGGGGGCAGGTCCCGGGTGGGTCGGTCGGAGCATCAGGTGGGCAGAGGTGATAGAACAGAGAGGCTCGGACGGGGGCCATGACATCCTTGGGGGGGAAGAGGTCGGGGAGGGGGAAGCGCTTGGGGTTGGGGGGAGCATGCTTGGTGGTGAAGTGCCGCTCGAGGAGATGGGGGGAGCGGAATGTTTGCTTGCATTCGTCGATGAAGCAGGCATATTTTCCGGGGACGTGTTGGAGGAGGTGGTAGTGGTGGTTGAGGGCGTGCTTGAATGCGGAGGATTCAGTGCGGGTTGTCTTGTTGCAGTCCTCGGCGTCGCATTTGAAGAGGCGTTTAGAACCCATTGTGACGATATGTCGTTGTTACAAGGTGCGGTGATGTACTGACTGTAAGTGGTTGAGAGCGTGAGCAGGACGGCAAAGACATGCTCCTTATTTATCAATGGTTCATCAACTGTTTAGCGGGTCAGTCAGGCTGTTGGCTTTGTGGTTTGAAGAAAGGTTGAGACAGACCATGAAAGAAATACGGAGAATTTCACGGACTATCCCATTGTTCACTCGGGTAGTTGATGAACCACGAGTTTCAACATTGCAACAAAGAATGTTGTCGAGGATCTCGACCACCAGAGAGGTGATGACCCTAACCCTGGTAGGTTTCCGCGTTGTTTCTGTCTTTTTCTCACCATCCTTCCCGGAACCCCAACCCATCAGTTCTCCACTACAGTCTACCCATCAAAATGACTCCCGACCCCTCGGCAGTCCATTCTTTCATCACAGGCCACTTCTTGCATCATGAACGGCCCCCGTCGCTCGGCGACATTGCCCTGCAGTTTGAGTGCAGTTTCGACGCAGCTCGAGCAGGCCTGCGCGCTCTCGCCGACCTCCACGGCGTCGTTCTCCATCCCAACTCTGATGAGATCTGGGTCGCCCACCCCTATTCCGCTGCGCCAACCACGTGCATCGTGTCAACCAACGGCCACGGCGGGCGTCGGTGGTGGGCCAACTGCGTGTGGTGCGGCTTTGGCATCCTGCACGCCGCCATCGAGCCCGGCGCTGGCTCGGGGAAGCTCGAGGCCCGGATCGGCGGCATCGGCGACAACGTGACGCTCACGGTCGAGAACGGACGGCTTGTCGAGGAGGACTTTGTCGTCCATTTCCCCGTCGCCATGCGCGAGGCCTGGGATAATGTTATCTACACTTGCTCGGTGCAGCAGCTGTTTCGCGACGAGGCCGAGGTCGACGAGTGGTGCCGGAGTCGTGGCATCGCCAAGGGAGACGTGCGCCCTGTCCGACAGATCTGGGAATTTGCTGGTGACTGGTATGCGCGAGACAGAGCGGAAACAGGGTGGGCGAAATGGACGGTGCAGGAGGCGACTGGCCTCTTTCGACGACATGGACTTTGCGGTCCGACATGGGATTTGGGCGGGCGAGACGGGCGTTTTTAGGCAGATGCCATTCCCGCTCTCTGGGAATTTCTGTCAAGTTCAAGGAGAGTTTCCAGAAGGGCCGGGCCGTGGACTTGGGCGTTCTCTTTTCTCCGTTATTCTTGCTCTCCTTCTCATCTTGCTCTCCTTCTCATCGCAAGCCCCTCGAATATTCCTTATATGCCAGTTCTCAGTTTTCAACGTCCCCACCTTCTGTAATCCTGCTCTCCAGAAGCCGGTGATCCCCCGAACCCGACCATGCGGCCGAAGGGGAAGCAGAAGGGTTCTCCAACGATATTGATCAGCTCCAGGCTGCATGTTGCATCCGGTCGGCATGGCGGGTAAAAGGCGTGCAGTATTTCCCCGCGTTGCCGGTCTGGACTTGGATGTCGATATTGCTTCAAACGACTTGGGGTTGAATTGACGACGAGAAAAAAACTCATCTTTTTACTGTGCAGCAGATGTTTTTGCGGCGACTTGCACATGAAACGGGGACAAGTCTTGAGAATCGTGATGCTATTTTTGCTCTCGGGGTTCGGTTGCGGTATGATCTGCGACGGCCGTTGGGGACCAATCTTGATCAGACGAAAATCCCCAGAGTTGCCGGAGTGGCTGTTGCTTTAGCTGGGACTCTAGTGGCAATAGCAGAAATGTTGGACAAGACATGCCGGCCAGCGAATCACACGATCTTCCGTCCGGTCCGAGACCCTGCCCAGGGCAAGCTCGTGCACAGTCTCGACATCCACCGCAGCGGGCGTTGCACAGCCCCCCGCAGCAAGGAGCTGGGGAGCCGGAGCTGACGCGTCGGGTCGGTCGGTCCCCAGAAGCAGAGTGGGCGCACGGACCATTCCCCTCCAGGCTCCCAGAACCTACTTGACCACAGTTCTCCCCCCCAGCCCAGGGGCTGCCCGTCACTCCCGCCAGCTTCCATTCCCGCCACAGGCCAGGCCACGACTCCGACTCTCGACTCCGACCACAACAATCATCAGCAATTAAATCGGCAATCCCGCCTACGTGCAACATCCACTCACAAACCCCGACTGAATTTTGCTTCTTCCACTTCCAAGATGGACCCGTCTTTCCTCGATGTCAATCCGCAGTGGATGCTGGGCGGCATGGCTGCATTCGACCAGGACAGTCCGTTTCTGTTCCCGCTTGACTTTCCAAAGCAGGATGGCCCGGTGATTGCATCTCGCGATATGCCGTCGACGACGATGCCGACAGCCATCCCATCCGATCCGATCTTCACTGCGCCCAGCCACCAGTATGGCGAATACCGACAAGAGACGCCGATGGCCCCAGGCGCCTTGGCTGGTGCCATCGCCATGAGTGCCGCTATGCCGTGGGCAAACCTCGCAGCCCCCCAACAATCCCTGTCGCCCGTGACACCCGACGACTTCGATTTCAGCACATCATCTTTTGATGCCTCCCCCCTTGACGGCATGCCTTCATCGCCCCTCAAGCGAAAACGCATCTATCCGGGTTACCATTCGCAGCAGCAACAGCAAACGCAGCGGCAACAGCAGATGCAGCAGCAGCAGCAACAGCAGAAGCAGCAGCAGCAGCAGCAGCAGCAGCAGACGCAGACGCAGCAGCGGCTTCCCACTCCGACCATGGCGCAGTTGGAGTTCCAACACTTGCAGCAGCTCCAACTCAACCACGTGCCGCAGCCCTCGCGCACCCAGAAGCTGCTTCTCGCGCCGTCGCCGCAGGTCACGCAACTGCAGGAGCATTTTGCGCTTCAATCCTTCACGGCGGCTGCCAGTCCATCGGGCGACGAAGGGGGGGCGAACGACGGGTCGCAAGCAAACGGGTCGCGCACACAAAAGAGCCTGGAGGAGATGGATGAGGACGAGAGGCTTCTCAACAGTGAGGAGGGGAAAAAGCTCAGCTCCAAGGAGCGCCGCCAGCTGCGCAACAAGGTTTCGGCCCGACACTTTCGGGCCCGGAGAAAGAGCAAGTTCCCCCCTCGCACATATTCCACATGACCCAGTGCTGACATGACAGCACAGCTCAAATCCAGAACAACGAGGACTTGATTCGGCAGAAGAACAACGATCTCGACCGCATTCAAACACAGTATCACCATTTGAAGGCCAATTACGAAGAGTTGGTCGCTGAAAACCAGCGTCAACGCACCTTGGTCGAATTCCTCCTCCGGTCGCCCGAGTTCGCGGCGAATGTCGCCAAGCATCCGGAGCTATTCCAGTTCAGTCAGCCGTTGTCACTGGAGCAAGTCGTGTCGTCGGCCCCGGCACCGAACCTCCAGACCAACACGCCTCTGAGTTACACCGGTGGCGGCGAGATGGACGCGTTGCTGAATCTCAATGAGTTTGACGAGGATGAGGAGGACGACGTCACGGACCAACCTTCCCGCAAGAGATTCAAGTCTCAGTAGTAGGGAAGACACTTGAGGTTGGTCGAGGCTTGTCAGGGAATGAAGGGAACAAACACGAACAAGATCCACTCCTCTCGTTGGTTGTCTCGGTATATTGGTCACACTGGTGGATGTTTGGTCTGCTGGGTTGGTCGGATCAGCGCAGGTTGTCTTTCCTTTCCTTTTGTTTTTTCTTCTTCGATGTTCGGGCTCTGGTGTTTGGGGACTTTTGCCATTTTTTGGACAATCACTCGAATAAAACCGGAAAAAAACTTGATAACAGCACATCAACTCTTACAATGAATGACTCTGGTGCGATACATTCTCGGTGCCCCGGCCAAGGAAGCGTATTGTTCTTCAGCCCCGACCCCGGGATTGGTACTGGGGAGGGGAGCAGCAGTGGAGGAGCATCATCGGTCGCTGCCCCTGCCTGAGCAGATGGCATCCCGACGCAGTACTGTCCCGACGCTCCTTCTTTTTGTGGCTTTTCACCGCCCGCCGTTTTGGCAAATTTCATTTTGCCTCTTCCATCCCGCCTCCAAGTCCGCACTTGCAACGGTCCCTCACCACAGTACTCATCTCAACGATCCAGTCGAATACCACCGACCTCTCGACTTGCTTGCTCTCTACGATACCCGAACCATGGTCGCCCTCGCCTGTTCATTTTGCTGCTGCACTGCCCCTCTTCGGTGTCAGAGATCCGGCTGTGTGGAATCGCTTCTTGCCACGACGTGGTCCGGTCGCTGCCCTTCTGCGCCTCAGCGGGACGGGAGGCTTGGCTACCGCGCGACCGCCATGCCTGGCCAAGTTCAACGCTAGGCAGTTTGGGGCCGGTTGAAAGAATCTCAATACTCGGAGCAGACCAAATCTTCACCCCTCGGGTCTGGCGGAACCTGACCAGATGGCAGAAGCTGTTCAGAGATCTTGACCATCAAGGCAGTTGGTGCCAAACTGTTGGCCACAGCTTAGTCCCTGACTTGTTGGCTAGCAAAATCGGAAAGTTGGAAGTCTCCCCAAAGTCGCAAGGCTCTGAACCTGTCTGCTAATCCCTGTACAAGTGCCCAATGCCCGGCGGCAATTCTCTTGGCCTAGGCAGTCTTCCCGCCTCTTGCGCCGACTACAAATGCGGAGTCATGTCCTCATCGCTGTCGACGCATATATCCTCCTTCTCCCGCATCTATCCTTCTCCTCGCGCATCTATCCTCGTTCTCGACGCATCTATCCTCCTTTGCAACTTGGCCACCCCCCGGCCTCAAGCCTTTCCAACCGAGCACCACCAACAAATCCCAAAAGCCATGGCAACTCTCTGCAACTACACGTCACCCGGGCTCTTCAACACATCTGGCCTCGAGCGCCAGGGTCACGGAGTGCTCTTCCCTTACAACCCCGAGTTCTACGACCTCACGTCGGGCCTTTACGGACCCGGCACAATCATCGCATGGAACTTGTTATTTGTCTCCCTCGTCGTCAACTCTAATCCTCCCGAGAATGGAAGCGGAGCTCAGATCAGCTTTTGGGCAGGCATGTCCGGCGAGCTGGTGGCATTCGTCGCATACCCCATGTTCGCGGCCACCGACCTCCTGGTTCGAGGGATACGACTCATCGGCCACGAGAATCGAGCGGATGCTCTATATTGCCTCCGGACACTTACACGGGGGTTGAATGCCGAGAATTCGCAGCCCTCACTACTAGTACGCGACATGGAATACTATCCGCAGGACACCGTGAACCTGGCCGACATCCCACCCGATATACTAAGTCTGGGGCAGCGCGTTGTTGAAGCAACAGGCCCGCTTGATGTCAGCTACAGCTGCTTCCCCCTGCTGCTTATCTGGGCGATCAACAACTCCGAGTCCGTTCCCGGGCGTCCGCATCGTCCAGCGGTAACCTTTTTCTTGGGAGCCGGCACGGCATACGTCTTTCTGGTCGTCTTTATTTTCCAATGCACCCTGGGAGACTTTGTTAATGGTATACTGGCTATACCAATGACGGAGTACTTACGATTCCTTTGGAAGTTTTTCGGTATTTATCTTATTATGGCCGATCTGGTGATAGCGAGTGTTTTGATACTTCTGTTATCTGGCTGGCTCTGGGCTGGCTACCTCTTTCTGAAAGGTGATTGGGAGATGTTAGCGGCGTTGAAATTGATGGCATTGGAGTTTTTCAAACCGAAGGACAAGAAGCCCGAGGAAGACGAACTTAGCTTTACAGCATTGTATATTGGCGCAGGGTTCCTTCTTTGGTGGCTGAGTGTGCGGTGGTTCGGCGACTGGCGCCCTACCAGCCCCTGGGTGCCTGACATAGGTGTCGCCCTCTCAGAGCAAGACCAGCTTGCTGCCGTCATTGCGGCGAGCATGTCACTTTCATATACCATTTACACTGCCTGGAGGAGGGTACCCGAGGAAGCCGGGGATGTGGCACTGGAGGAGAATTTGCTGCGGGACCAGAGCTCGGATGGCGCAGAGGCTGTAGTTATGTTCGTGGGAACTCGGAGGGCTAGCGTTTAGACGATCACGGCGGCCTGCTAGACGGGTTGAGACCAGCTTTGTATACTTTCCCCAATGTACGGTCATTTGGCCGGCTTCTTTAAGGTTTACACCTCGCTCTTCCAGCGCAATCATTCGCCTGTCCGCTCTCGCTATTTGTCTCCCATGTCCGAAGTGCCGTGGTAGTTGTCGTCAGACAAGTCACTCGTCTTCAACTTTCCTCCTCAGAGCATTCGACCGACTTCAATGACTTCGCTGTCATCGTTGTTGGAAATTTGAGCTGTGGCATAACTGAAGATTCTGGAATCAACGCCAGTGCTTGCTGTATTTCAAGTTACTAGTACTAAACTTGGAGTCCCCGACCTGCATCTTACATACCATGCCACGTGCAAAGGAACCGCTGTTCAACGTTACACGGGCGGTCGTTGACGGTATGCAGGCCGGTCTAGCATACTACTCCGTGCTGGTGTGTCAAATAAAAGTGACCTCTCATATCTCAAGTCATTCCACGGTTTCGATGAAACTCTTTAATCTTGCAGTGCCCTATAACCAACCCCTGAAGGTTAAAGCATTGCAACGCGACAGGGGGATTGCAACACGACAGGGGGGTCCGGCCCAAGTCCGAGTGCCAAGGGCCGATTCCGAGGGCTGCCTGATCCGACCCGGGCCCCGAAGTCGTCCGTCTGGTCCATTCGCCAGAGCTACGGGATACAACCATTATTATTAGAAACCCACCAAAAATATAAGATCCCCTGCGTCCCCATCACCCGGCCTCCTCTCTCCCCACATCCATCCATCGACACCCACCAAACATGTCACCATGCCCCCCCACCCCGCGACACGCCCGAAATGGCGAACGAGCGTCCTCTTCTTCGCCGGCTGCGCGACCCTCGTCTTCGCCGCCAACCTGGCCTGCGCGGCGTGGGCGACGGCCCACGGGGTCGGCGGCGTCGCCGTCCTCGCCGACAGCAGCTGCGCGCGCGTCAAGCTCGCCAACACGCTGATCCACCTGGCCGTCAACGCGCTGTCGTCGGTGCTGCTGGCGGGCAGCAACTTTGCGATGCAGTGCGTGATGGGGCCGACGCGGGCCATGGTGGACCGGGCGCACCGCGCGGGGTCGTGGCTCGAGGTCGGGGTGCCGTCGGTGCGCAACTTTGGGAACCTGGCGCGGGGGGATCGGGTGTTTTGGGTGGCGCTGGGGGTGTCGTCGTTGCCGTTGCATTTGTTGTAAGGACCCCCTCTCCTCCCGACTGGGCGTGGTGGCTGACCGTACCGCAGCTACAACTCCGCCATCTTCGCCTCCTCCTCCGCCAGCTACTACCTCACCTACACCGTCCAGCAAGGCTACGTCGACGCCGTGCTCACCGCCCCGCTCAACGACACCGCCCTGTTCCCCCTCCCGACCACCAGCACGAGCTCGTGGGCCTACGTCCCCCGCCACCTGGCGCTCGCCGTGCGCGACGGCCGCATGGCGCGCCTCACGCCCGACGAGTGCATCGACGCTTACGCCGCGCCGCTGCAGTCCGCGTGGGGCGACGTGCTGGTCGTCCAGGCCGGGGGCGACCTCGACATGAAGTCGCGGGGCTACGCGACGGCGCTGCCGGGGACGTCGGCGTGCGGCAACACGGAGAGCTTCCAGTGGATCTGCGCGGGGTACGGGCGCGAGGTGCGGGGGGGGTGCGACGTCCCGTGCGAGGAGAGGTTGCCGGGCTTGCGGGCGAGCGGGGAGGCGGTGTGGAGGCCGGATGGGAAGGAGGCCGAGTACTGCCTGGCGATGCCGATGGGGGACCGGTGTAAGCTGCAGGCGAGCGCGGCGCTGTTTTGGATCGTTACGGGGACGAGTTTGGTCAAGATGATGCTGTTTGTGCTGCTGGCGCTGCGGAGTAGGGAGGGTCGGTTGTTGACGGTGGGAGACGCGATTGCGAGCTTTCTGGAGAATCCTAGCTACTCTGGGGAGAGCGGTCCCCTTTGCAGGGACGATGTGGTGGAGAAGAGGCCGTTGGAGGCGCGCCGCGTGTTTTCTGGTGAGAGGAGGAGGGGGACCGCCGCGGCGAGTCGGAGGCGGTGGGCGGCGTGCATCTGTTTGTGAGTTCTCTGGTCCGGTTCGTGTGAGGTGGTGTCACTGACTCTGACCGTCCCCAGGTGGATCATGGCGATCCTGTTCGCGCTCATCCTTCTCGCGTGGGGGGTGTCGACGCTCGGGAAGGCAGACATCAAGGCGTCGACCATGTACTCGTGGGGCATCGGGGCCATCAACGCCCGGACGACGATCAACTTTGAAGCCATGAATGGAGCCCGTCGGAAGCTGCCAACCCAGACGCTGCTCGTGCTCGTGTCGGCCATTTCGAACGCGCCGCAGCTGGTCCTGTCGCTGCTGTACCTGGCGTACAACGGGCTGTTCACCAGTGTGTGTCTGGCGCGCGAATGGAGTCGGTTCGGCTGGGGGGTCAGGAAAGGGCTGCGCGTGTCGAGCGTGCCGAGGGGGAAGCAGAGGAGCGACTATTTTCTTCAGCTGCCGTATCGGTATGGAGTGCCTCTTCTGGGGGGGTCCATCCTGATGCACTGGCTCGTGGGACAGAGTTTGTTTCTCGTGGCCATCGACTTCTACGAGACGGGGCCCGACGGGGCTCCCAGGCATCGGCCGAAAGATACTGTCATCAGCTCAGGATGGTCACCGCTGGGCATCACGCTGGTTGCCGCGGTCGGGACCGTCATGCTCTGCGTGCTGGGCATTGTGTCGAGGAGGAGAATGCCGACGGCCATGCCGTTGGTGGCCAGTTGCAGCGTGGCGATTGCGGCGGCGTGCCATGCGCCGGCCGAAGAGACCGACCAGTGGCTCTGGGAGAAGGAGGTTCAATGGGGAATCCCGATTGACGACGATGTCAAGAGAGGGACAGACGAGCGTTTGTGCTTTACAAGCAAAGAGGTTCTGCCACCTGTGGCAGGAGAGGTGTATCGATAGGAAAGTAAAAAGGTAGACGGGGAAAATAAAAATAAAATAAATACAAAAAGCTCACGGTCAAGCACCCCTACGGGATGGTTGGCCGCTACGAAAACCCGGTCCCGACGAGGGATCCCGTTAGGGGGATCCCTTTAAAGGATGGGGTTTTACTCCGTCGAGAATCGAACTCGGGATCCCCCACGTCGAGGTGTGGTTTGTAAATGGGTCCTCCAGGGGGGCGCCCAGGACCGTTGAACTACGGACACTGGGGATCTTGGCGATGGAAGGGGGTGTGTAAACAAAGCCTGTATGGCACCCGGTGCTGGATGGGCCGGGGCCCGGGCCGGTGCCTGGTCGGGTGACTCCACTCCACCCCGAGTCCAGTCGCCGCCGCCCCACCCCGCCGCCGGCACCGCCACCTGCCTCCCGCCGACCTCCTCCTTACCTATATTCGGGTTGGAACGAGGAGAGCGGGATAGTGGGGGACTGAATGGCGGTGACTGTTCCGACTTGTAGGTATTTTCTCAAAGACGCTACAAAACCGGGACAACACTCTCCCACACCCCAGACGTCAGCACCTCACTGCTATCCGGCGCCGTCCAGAACAGCATCCCCATGAGAACCGCCTTCCATATGACCATGTCGGTAGCCGGTTGGTCCGCCGGTTCGGGCTCTTCCTCGGAAATATCCGAACCTTCCCCAAGAACCGCACCCCAAAAGGAATCCTGCCTCCATCTGACCGACCGAGCCCGGTCGACAATCCCCCTCGCGACACCAAGTTGCCGTTTAATGTACTCGAGCATGGAGCGACCAGTGTTGGGGACACTAGGATCCGGTCTCCCAATAAGATCCTCGAGCCGTCGGCGGTGTTTGTGCCCCTTCAACTGCGCCATGCACCTCTCCACCTCATCATCGCCACTAGCGTCTCCAACACCCCCCACGAGGCCCTCAAACACCCCCAGCACCCCCTCCATTGCCCCCAACGCCCCGGCAAATCTCCCAACCACCCCCTCTCGCCCCCAGTCCGTCCTCTGACCCCCTCCGATCCCCTCCCCCGGGCCAGCCCCGAGAACCATCAACCCGTCAAACAGCATCTCGCACCTCTTCCTCAAGATTTCCCCCTCATTCAACACCTTCCGCCTCCCACCCGACCACACCTGCTCCCCACCCAACCACCTCCCCACCATCCCCGCCTGCACCCCCACCAACCCCCGAAAATACCTCCGCCTCCCCCCATCCAGCTCATCAAACCACTCCCGAAACGCCCCCCACCCCTCCCGCACCACAACCCGCGACTGCTCCAACACCTCCCCAATAACCGCCATCCCCTTCCTCTCCAAATCCGCATCCAAACCCTCAAGCACCAGTCGTACCCGCGACTCGCACGTGAGCAGTCCTACACCCTCCGTCCCAGCGCTAACAGCATACACCCTCTCGACATCTTGCGCCTCGACACACCCCGGAAAGACCGAACGCTCCCCCGACCCAAAACACACCACCTTCCACCCCCCCCTGCCCCAGTGCGCGCCAGGGTCCACACAAGTCCCAAGCCAGAACCCCCTCCCCGCCGCGAGCGCCAGCGCCCCGAGCGCGTCCCCGCCGCCGCGCAGCGACAGCGCGACGGGGAACACCGCCGGGATGCACCGCGGCAAGGAGGCGTACAGGAGCCAGTGCAGCCCGTGGCTGTCGGTGCGCTGCGCGACGTGGCGGCAGGTGTGCGGCTCGTGGGGCCCGGGGGGGTGGAAGACGGGCGGGTAGCTCGTGTGGTCTGGGTGGGAGAGGCGGCGGAGCTCGGGGAAGGGGACGGAGGGGGAGAGGGCGTGGTATGGGGTATCTGTTTGCCACTGTTCCAAGCGCACCGCGGGGGCGTCAAAGGGGCGATTCTGGGGGAGGGTGGTGTGGTGGCGGAGGTCGGCGCGGGAGTGGAGGATGGCGGAGATGGTGGTGAGCAGGGGGCGGGGGGGTCGGGGGATCAGGGGCTTGCGTTGGAAGGTCGGGTGGAGGAGGAAGGAGGCGACGGTTCCGAGGGTTGGGTGGGCGTGGAACGTGAGTTGGAAGCCGTCGCCGATGAGGAGGGGGTATGGGGAGGATGGGGTCGTGGTGAGTGTGTGGGCGCCTGCGGCGGCGAGGGCGGCAACGAGGAGGCTTACCTGGGCGTGGGCGGGGACGGCGGGGATATCGGAAGGGAGGGTGTCCATTGCACTTTGGTGGAGGGTCATGCCTCTGGACAAGGCGGCGAGTCCGGTGAAGTCAAGGAGGCGGGCCCATGACGCGGTTGGGAGCTGGGAGATGTTGAGCATTTGCTTGGTTGATGGTGATTTTTCCTCGTCATCGTTGTGGTCCATGAGTAAGTATGGCATGGCTGGCCAGTCCTTCCATTCCTTCTCTTGAATCATCAGATCGAGCATCAGGTCCGACATGAGAACGGGTGTTGTCGCGGTCGAGAGCCATCGCAGCGCGTCCCACGACCATTCTGTTTTCGTCCGGCTCGCCCAGGATTGGCCGATTACTCGCGGACTGCACCTTTGGGGGGATTTTCTTGGGTTCAGTCCCTTCATCTTGCATGGTTGGATAATGGTTGAGGTCCCCAATGTCGGGTCGGGGAGGGCAATGGAAGGAGGGAGAGAACCGAGGCGTCGAAATAAGGTTGCTTGGCAAGTCTGATCCCGGCTGTTCCTTTCCATGTACCTGGCCTGGGCGCAATCTCCGGCATCCCATCCATGTCTCACCCACAGTACTGGATGACAGAGTATCCCGTTGCTACTCACGAATGTAAGTGAACAACCACGTCACGATGGGAAGCATTCCCGACTCCAAGGGACGGAACAGGGACGGGACAGGGACAGGATAGTATAATCCTCTAAAGATACAGACGTCCCGGGACACAATGAAGATCCCCGTTCGCGTGGCCTAATTCTCTTCGTAAATATCGCTGTCACTGTCGTCGATTCATGTTAGCATCGTCATCGGCAACCAGGCCTTGAGGCTTCACTTACAACCGCTCCCCGAACCTCTCCCGGCCTTCGGCGTCCTTGTTCACCCAGATACTGACACTCGTCTGGCCGCAGTGGAACTCGCCAAACCCGTCGTTCCCAATGACAACCTGCTTGTTGTCCCACCCAAGAACGTCGGTCCAGATCTCGCCAGCATGCATCTCACCCACGTGCATGCGCTTCCATCCGGGCCCGGCGTTGCTGATGACCACGGCACAGCCATAGCGACGGTCCCACGTCCCGTAGCGAACCCAGCCGATGCACGTCTCAAAGTCAAAGTAATCGGCCTGCTTGCCGTACGCGTAGAGCTTTCGCGCAAGCATGATGTGGGGCAGCATCCCGCCGCAGGAGGGCGGAAAGGGATGCTCGCCCTTGATGCCGTACAAGTCGCCGTACCAGACACATGGGTAGCCCTGGTCCCGCAGCAGGATGAGGGCGTATGCGAGGGGCTTGAACCAGCCCTCAATAGGGGCTTCCAGCGCCTGGTATGGCTGGGTGTCGTGGTTCATGACGAGCGTCTGTCAAGCTGTCAGCATTTTGGGAGTCTGGGTCAGAGGAAAGGCACATACCACGGCGGAAACGGGATCAGACTGGACGAGAGTGTGCTCAAAGACTCTTCTGAGGTCGGCGCCGGTGGATTTGCTGATCTCGCTGAAGTTGTAGACCAGAGGCGCATCAAACAAGGAGAATTTGTGGTCCATGCGGTCCAGGTAGTTCCTCTGGAGACAGTTAGCATCCTCGGGCGGGCGTGGTGGTCGGATACACTCACCATGTCGCTCAACGAGTCCTTCCAGAACTCGCCGACAAAAAACCACCCCTTGCCATACTTGGCGTCCAGTGCACCGATGAACTTTTCGAGAAACTCGACGCTGTAGTGCTTGATGGCATCGAAGCGGATTCCCTTGAGGGGGACTTCCTTCGCCAGCCACGTCCCCCACGCAACGACATCATCCACGACCTCGGGGTGGGAATAGTCCAGATCGGAACCCATCAGATAATCGTAGTTGCCCTTTTCGGCATCCACATCGCCCGTCTCGGCCCACCCATCTGATTGCTCGCCGATGATCTTGTAGATGGCGCTCTGTCCGTTGGCGGCATTGAAGTCGACGCCGCTGAAGTGGTACCAGTGGTACTTCATCTCGCTGTACTTGGTCCCACGGCCCGGGAAGTCAAAGCCGACCCAAGCATCAATCTCGTACTGGGTCTGTTAGCACGCCCATCACATTGGGGTGTTGGGTCAACCGTACCTGCTGGCTGACCTCCTGATTCCGGTTCTCCGGGTCGACCTCGACGGCCTGGCACTTTTCCCGGTGGTCGGCGGCGAACTTGTGGTTCAAGACGGCGTCCCAGTACAGGCCGACGCCCTTGTCCTTGGCCGTACGGGCGAGCTGCAGCAGCTCGTCCTTGGTCCCCCACTTGGTGGCGACCGAGCCCTTTTGGTCAAACTCGCCCAGGTCGTACAGATCGTAGACGTCGTAGCCATTGCCATCCTTGGACGAGCCCTTGCATCTGGCGGGGTGTCAGTGGTGGTGAGGTCCGGCAGAAAAGGAGGACTCACCCTGGGGGCAGCCAGATGTTGTCGATCCCCCACTTCTTGAGCTCGCCGACGTGCTTCTCGAGACGGACCCAGTGTTTTTGGTCGGCCGGGACATACCACTCGAAGCCCTGCATCATGGTCATGTTTTCGGGAGTGGGCTCCCGGGGTTCCGAGGTGTTGGCCATCTTGTGGACAAAAGATGTGTGTGTAAAAGGGGTGATGAAATGGAGGGGTCGTTACAATTTGGAAGGGGATGGATGAGGAAATGGTCCAACTGCAAACTCGTCAATGGGAAGGAACATAGGTGTATATATGTAAGGGTCATCCCGTCGATTGCTTCCAAGGTTCTGCTCGGGATGGAGCTTATCTTGCTCAGCCCCGTAAACCTGCTTCTACCCTTTTTTGTGTTCATCGCATGCAGTTGAGGTGCTGCCCTGATTCGACCATGACTGACCGGTGGACGAGCAACCCGCCTTCCATGTGCGACCCGAGAGAATCGTAAAGCTTGACTTTCTCCAATGTCCAAAAGGAGAAGTCGACGCGATCGATGGTGTTGACCTGGGATGTTTTTGAGTTACCACTTGACCATGCAATGGGAGATGCATGTGTCAGTCAACGTAGCCAAAGAGACTGTTGCACTGCATTGATGACAGCCCGACGCATGGAATCCCGAGCCTTGAAGGACTTGCCCGGTTGGAGGCTGATGGAATTGCAGAGAGGCAAAGGAAAAAGATGGCCATCAATTGGACTCTGCATAAAGGCCCAAAGAGCAGAATGATGGAAACCCCTGACGATCAATGGGACCCTTTGGTCGGCAGTTTTGACAGTCTGTGTGCCTTGGAAGAGTTTATGCGTGGGTAAAGAAGAATTGGGGGCGGTGAGCCCTGGGAAACAGAGGGCCCGGGGATGACGTCAGCGGACCGGTACACTGAACAGCAAAACCGAGTGACTCCAGCACAACTTTGAACAAACATGGAGCAATGCAACAGACAGCGACAAAGATGACTGTGAACAGAAAATAAAAGACCGTCAAAAAGGTTTCTTTTTCTTTCCCCTGGCTCCATCTTTCCCCAGAGTTGGCCCAGAGTTGGGTCGAATGGTGCGGCGCCTGATCGGTGGGGAAATTGGCTTGGTCGTCGTGGCAACCCGCGATTGTTGACCCCAAAGACCAAACAGCGAATTGCTGAGCTTCATCGAGCTCCATCTTCTGCCACTCAACTCCAATCATCTGCCACCCGAGACCTGCCAGCACATCGCCTCCTTGTCATTTCTGCAACCGCCAGCACATCATTGGCCTGCAGATCCGTTGCCCGACCACCTTTCAGTGTTCCGCGGCAGGCCGCAGCTATAATAAACACGCCGCCGATCAACGTCCGCGGCCCCAAGCCGTTCCCCATTCCAGTCATCGATGGCTTCTCCAGATTTTGACATTTTTGTCGACCCCGTGGACGCCATGGCGGAACCTTCTACCCATTCCAGCGCCGACGACGCTGCAAGTGTCGACATTCCAGTCGAGACACCTTCCTCCACCCTCGAGCCAGAGTCAATTGACCACGACGACCCCTTCGCCGACGAGCTCGACACCTCCACAACCGACCTCCCCGAAGAAGATACATCGATCCATCTCGACGACAATGTCGACACCACACATGACACTGCTCCTGTCGAGGAGGACGACACACCACAGTCTCCCAAGGAACAAAACACCATCTCCGAGGACGACGAGACCCCCAAGCCATTGCGCAGCAAGCGCACCAGCGACGGGAATGGCGTGTCGCCCCGCGGTACACCGGTCGACCGCAAGGCATCGCTTCGCACCGAAGCCCTCATCCAGGCTGCTGCCCGGGCGGTGATGGCCAAGCTCGAGAAGCGGACCAGCGCCGGTTCGACCACCGAGGCCGCCGACGACGCCGACCAGTCCATCCTCAGCACCGGCACCCAAGAACCCGATCATCTCGACAGCGCCGATGCGTCATTCACTGCCGACACCACATTCAACGACGACCACATCGACAGCCGCCGGCATTCAACCGAGTCGCAGCCTCGCATCGACACCCCGTCCGACGAAGGCGGAAACAGCAGCTCGCAGAATGGCGCCGATGACGATGTCTTTAGCGACCGCAGCCACAGTGCCCGGAGCTCCATTGGCTCGTTCGACAACCCCGGCGACCCCCACAAGTTCTCCAAGGGCTCGGATACCCACACCGAGAGACAGTCCTTTGGCTCCACAGTCCACTCGCCAAGGATGTCCGGTGTGTCGGCCATCTCTGGCCTGTCCCAGTACGATGACGAGGAGTTTGTCCCCACCAGCCGCGAGACTCGAGTTCCCTTTCGCACCCCATCTGCTGTCCGCGCCATGCAGATGAGCTCACCCACCCCCTCCGTGTTCACCGGCGCCTCGCCACGCTCCGGCCAGCGTCACACCGGCCAGTCCTTTGGGAGTGCATCGAGGAACTCGTTTCTCCAGAGCCCATCCGGCTCCACCCAGTACTCTCCCAAGGGTCGCACCACACCGAGCCGCCTCAAGCCCCGCCACGAGGAACCACCACTGGTGCTGCTGCATGTCACCGTCCTGCCGCTCCGATGGATATGGGGCGACGTTTTGGACGAGCTAGACACGGTCGACGGCAAGGCTCTTGACGAGAGCGGTCAGCTCTACGAGGCCTCCCAGCAGGTCAAGAGGATTCGCGACTCGTGGCGACAGCTCCAGGACTGTCTTGGCGACATGGTGTTTGAGCGTGGCGTCCTGATCCCGCATCCCCAGGACGACTACGAGGTCCTGGAGGAGAGGCTGCTCGAGGCTCTGGAGCTACCCTTGCTCCGCCGAGCCCGCATTCTCGACTGCGGCCACTACCTCGGCTATTCCAACATGATGGAGGATGCCGACTACGAGACCGAGAGCGATGACGGCTACACCTCCGAGACCAGCCGCCGCGCCAAGGAGGACAAGAAGCACTGGTGCAAGACTTGCAAGACCGACATTAAGTATGAGTCTCTTGGCGCCGGTCGTGTCTTCCGCCTCAAGGTGTACGCCAGCAACGGACTGCTCAAGGCCAGCGCCTGGGAGGCATGCTGGAAGACCATGGAGCGCGTCGATGTCGAGGTGGAGCCGATTGTCGAGCTGACCGTGCAAGCCGAGCTGGAGAGGCTCGCCGACATTCAGGCCGAGGAGAGGCAGCAGCGTCTCCAGCGCGAGGCCGAGGAAGACGAGGCCGCGGAACGTCAACGGGAGGCTGAGGAGGAGGAAGAGGCCGAGTTGCGACGCGAGGCCGAGCTCCTCCACGAGGCAGAACGTCAACACGAGGCTGCGCTCAAACTCGAAGATGAGCTGCGTCGCGATATGGAGTCTCGACAGGAGGAAGAGGCTCTTCACCAACAATACGCTGAGCCGGACGCCGCCAAAGACCTGCCGATGGACGAGCCCGTTATGTCCAGTCCGCCGCCTCACGTCCACGACACCCCCTTGCAAGCGCGTGTCGCCTCCCCTACGCCCTCCGCCGCCAACCAAATCATGCGTGCGTCCACGCGGGGACGTGTGGACTCGCCCACCCCGCTGCGAGAGTCCTTCTCGGCTCGGTCAATGCGCTCGGATTCAATGGGCTCCAGGCATCACATGCGCCGCGACGAGGGGCGTGCTCGGGACTACTACGGTGATTCCCCGATGCCGCACGGCATGTCGCCTTCGCCCTACCCCGAGTCGACCGCTGGCCGACGCCATCCCGACCCGTACGTCCCGCCGGCGCAACCGCACCACCTCGAAAACGCCACCTTCATGGACCTCTTCCTCGAGGCCATCAAGGTGCTCTTGCGCGATCCCAAGAACGTGGCCATCATCGTTCTCTGCATCTTCCTTGGATGCGTGATGCTTCGTCCGACGCCTCAGGTTCCTGCCATGGGATATGACCTCGCCTACCGGCAGGAGGTCAAGCCGGAGGTCGTTGCTCAGGTTCCTGTCGTCAAGGTGGAGACCCCGGTCAGCCACGCCACTCAGGAAGCCATCATTCGGGCGGCTATTGCCGCCCCCACCCAAGAGGCGGTGGGCGCCATGGCCGCTTTGGCTGTCCAATCCATGCCTGAGATGGTGGCCGCCGTCGAGGTTCCCGTCGTCCAGTCTTCTTCCGTCGAGGTTGTTGAGACGACGGCGGCCCCCCCTCAGCGACTGGAACTTCCCGCCCCGGTTGTCGAGAGCGAGCCCGAGGTTCAAGCACCGTTGGTTGATGAGGAACTCGTCGAGGAGCTCAAGGAGGACTTGGTTGAACAGCACACGGAGGAGCCTGTCGAGGAGCCCGTCGAGAAGCCCGTCGAGGAGGTCATCGTGGCTCACGAGGTGGCGCTTGTCGAGCAGCGCGAGGAGGAGATCCTTGTGGAGCAGCCTACCGAGATCCAGGTCCTGGCCCCGACGTCTGTCGCCACCATACGGTTCCCGGACCCTCCCGCAGAGACATGCTCTCTCAGCATGCCCGATGAGCAAGTCAATGCCCCCATCGAGGAAGAAACTCTGCTCTCTTTGGAAACGGAAGACAAGACCGTCGACGCTCAACCTGATGAGAACCTTGTCATCCCTGACGAACTCGAGACGGCTGAGGCCGAGGCCAGTCTTTCTGCCCCCGTGGAGCCTTTGGTCGCTGAGGAAGACACCGAGGTCTTGGCCGGTGGTGTTCCCGAGGCCCCGGTTGTTGTTGAAGAGGCGCTCCCAGCTCAGAATTGCATCGACATCCAGCCCAGTGCTGCCCCTGAGACCCCGGTGGTTGTTGAAAAGGCGCTCCCAGCTCAGAATTGCATCGACATCCAGCCCAGCGCTGCCCCTGAGGCCCCGGTTGTCGTTGAAGAGGAGCTCCTGGCTGAGGACAAGATCATCGAGGCTTCGCTCCCCGCCAATACCGAGTCCCTCGCCGAGACCCCTGCCCGTTCGGAGCCCCAGGTCGCCGAGTCGAAGCCCCTCACCGACGAACCCGTCCCCATCGACAACGAAACGCCCCCCATCCCCAAGCAACAGCAACAAGAACCGCAGCCCGCCGCGACGGCCTGCTCCTGCAACACCTGCATCCAAGCCGCCTGCCAGGGCGCCTGCCCGGGCTCCTCGCACACGGCGGCCTCCCCCTCGTCGCCCGCCTTCTTCCCCTTCGTCACGGAGAAGACGACGATCCGCGTCTACGAGACCATCACCGAGACGGTGCTCATCAGCGCCACGGCCGCGACCCCCACCACGACGACCGAGTCGGCCGTCGAGATGGCCGTCCCGCAGACGGTGGAGGAGACGGTCTACGAGACGGAAACTATACGGATTACGGTGTCGGTTCCGGTTGGGGCGGAGGCTACGGCGGTTGGGGGTCGGGATGAGCTCTGAGGTGCTTGGGTGGGAAAAAGACGATGTGGAAACGATCTGGTCATGTTTTGGCTTGTTGCTTGCTTTTTTTTGGGTTGTTTTTGCGACGGACGACGATGACGAAGTCATTTCATCACTGCACCAGCGAGCGAAGCGACTACCCCATTTGCGCGGAGGAGACGACGATGAAGAACGGAACGAGATATGAGACGAGATGAGACGGAGATCTTTTGGATGATGCGTTGGATTTATTGGCAAAGGCGATGCGCATGGGTGGAGTTTGGATAGGGAATGATCGTGCTTAGTGCTTGGGTTTTGTTGTAGCATGGGAGGAAGCAAGTTTGGAGATGGAGATGATGCTCGATGGGAGGGGGGAAGGGGGAGAGGGAGAGAGAGGTGTACATAGATTGGTAATGAATGCAGGTTGTAGTAGATATGAGAGTTGGTTCATGTGCTTGGGATTCCTGTGACATGTCTTCTGTGATGTTGGATGTGATGGTCGGATGCGATGGTAGGATGTGATACTGGTCACATCGTCACCAATATCGCTCGTCACCTGTATTGGTGAAGCGGTATCAAGCGCGTGGCCTGGTGGTGTTGAAAATATGCGGTCTTGGGTTCAAGCTCCATCACGAGAGTGGATGAGGGTGTTTTTACAAATCCTGATAGTTGTTCCTCATGGATGATACTTCATATGCAACGGATGCCATCTAGGCTTCCGTTGCATATCTACTATCGACTACGGGGAACCATTATTAGGATTTGTAAAGGCATGTTTATCCACTCTCGTAATGGATCTCGAATCCAAGGCCGTTTATTTTCTTCGCGCCAGGCTTAACCTACCGCGTCGACTTTACTCTTTTCCCCTTATACCTGGGTACCAGCGACGACACGGGTCCAGCGCCGGCGAGATTCTGCTGCCCCGCGAAGATGGGTGGTAACACAATAACCTCTGCAGTTGGTTGCCTACTTGCTTCATCCGCTTGTTCCACAACATGACATGGTCATCGAGGGACAACCCCCGCCCGGACAGCCTCGCAGCAGATCTCTCTGTCCCAAACATCCCCACTCACTTTCTCACGCAATCATTCCACCGAGAGACATGCATATCGTGACGATTCATCTACCTGCCTGCCTTTTATTTTATTTTGCCCACCGCCCTACAACCCCTCAGTGACGCCATTCCCCGCCGGCTTCCCGCTCGGCACGGTCCGCCCCGCCAGCGGCGGCAGCAGGCTCTTCGCCGTGTGCCTCGCCTGCTGCGCCAGCACGGCGTCCATGACGACCAGCGACGCCATGGCCTCGACGATGGGCACGGCGCGCGGCACGACGCAGGGGTCGTGGCGGCCCTTGGCGGCCAGCACGCCCTCGGCGTCGCCGTCGTACGTGGCCGTCGTCTGGTCGACGCCAATGGTCGCGGGCGCCTTGAAGGCCACGCGGAAGTAGACGGGCGCGCCGTTGGAGATGCCGCCCTGGATGCCGCCCGAGTAGTTGGTCTTGGTCGTGAGGCGGGGGCGGGGGACGCCGGCGCGCGCGGCGCCCGAGGCGGCGACGGCCGCGGGGAGCGGGGACGTGTCGGGGATGAAGGGGTCGTTGTGCGTCGACCCGGGGATCTGCACGCCGCCGAAGCCCGAGCCGAGGTCGAAGCCCTTGGTCGCGGGGATCGACATCATGGCGTGCGCGAGCTTGGCCTCGAGCTTGTCGAAGCAGGGCTCGCCGAGCCCCGAGGGGAGGTTGCGGATCACGCAGGTGACGACGCCGCCGATGCTGTCGCTCTTGTCGCGGAAGGCCGAGATGAGGTCCGTCATCTGGGCGTTGGCGTCGGCGTCGGGGCAGCGCACGGGGAGGAAGGCGTCGACGCTCTCGCGCGTGACGGAGCTGATGAGGTCGAGGAAGCCGGGGTTGGTGCAGGGCGAGGGGTGGGTGGCGGTGGGCGGGAAGAGGCTGAGGTGGCCGACGTCGGAGACGAAGGCGACAATCTCGACGCCGTAGGCGAGGCGCAGGTACTTCTCGGCGATGGCGCCGGCGGCGACGCGGCCGATGGTCTCGCGGGCCGAGGAGCGGCCGCCGCCGCTGCTGGCCTTGACGCCGTACTTCTCGAGGTAGGTCCAGTCGGCGTGGCTGGGGCGGGGGTACTGGTCCATGGTCTTGTTGCCGTAGTCCTTGGGGCGCTGGTCCTCGTTGAGCACCATCATGCCGATGGGGGTGCCGAGGGTGACGCCAAACTCGGTGCCGGACTGGATGAGGACGCGGTCCTTTTCGTTGCGGGGGGTCGTGATGCTGCTCTGGCCGGGGCGGCGGCGCGTCATCTGGGGCTGGATGTCGTCCTCGGTGAGCTCCATGCCGGGGGGGACGCCGTCGACGATGCAGCCGACGGAGCGGCAGTGCGACTCGCCATAGCTGCGAACTCGAGGTTAGAAGTGGAGGTGGAAGAGGGGGAGAGGCAGAGAGGGATCATACGTGTGGACGCGAAAGTACTCGCCAAAGGTCGACATGTTGGCGGTTGTGGTGGTGTTGGTTGTAGGAAAACACCGGTGGTGAAGATGGTGAGTCAAAGGGAGGCCGAGGAAGAGGAGGAAGAGGACAATGGGTCGACGCGATGGTACTCCCCGGGCGGTATTGGTAATTTTTTCGGGGGCAATGCCGGGCAATTGGGCAATTCAGAGTCAAACGACCCCTCGATCGCCGTCATCGGCTTCCCGCAGTCAGATCCCTGCAGGGGTCGGGCGTGGCGGGTGCACGGGCCAGGGCCACGGGGAACGGGACGCTGCGGCTGTGCGGCTGCAGCAGCAGTGGAAATCTTGGATCCACAGCGCCTTTCCTCACTGGACCAGCTCTTTTTCCAGTGCGTCCCTGTCCCTTGCAGCGACCTGCTTTACCGACATCTGTAGAGGAGGAATTCCATATGAACAGCAATCCAAGTCCCCCCCCCAAACAACCCCCCAAATGGCGAGAATACCCCCCCCACGCCCCCTCTGGCGGCGCGCCCTAACCACCCCCACCAACCCCCACCCCTACGCCCGCCCCCTCCAGATCTACCGCTCCACCACCACCAACCCCCACCTCAACCTCTCCATCGAGCACGACCTCCTCGTCCGCACCGCCCCGCACTCCACCGTCCTCCTCCTCTACACCAACGCCCCCTCCATCATCCTCGGCCGCAACCAAAACCCCTGGCTCGAGGTCCACCACCCCCTCCTCCACCGCGGCCTCCCGCCGGCGGGGGACCCCATCGCCCTCCTCCGCCGCCGCTCCGGCGGCGGCACCGTCTTCCACGACCCCGGCAACGCCAACTGGACCGTCATCTGCCCGCCGGCGGCCTTTGACCGCGACCGGCACGCCGCCATGGTGGCGCGCGCGCTGCAAAACCTGGGGGTGCCCTCGGCGCGGGTCAACGCGCGGCATGACATTGTCGTTGACGGCCCCGAGGGGGAGACGTTCAAGGTCTCGGGGTCGGCGTACAAGCTGACAAGGCTGCGGGCGCTGCACCACGGGACGTGTCTGCTGGGGTCGGCGAACCTGGGGCGGGTCGGGGCGCTGCTGCGGGCGCCGGGGGAGGGGTATATCAAGGCGAGGGGGGTGGAGAGTGTGAGGTCGGCGATATGTAATGTGGGGGTGGGGAGGGGGGAGTTTGAGAGGGGGGTGGTGGAGGGGTTTAGGGGGATGTATGGCGGGGAGGGGGTCGAGGTGGAGGAGGTGGGGGAGGAGATGGGGGGGGAGGAGGGGGTGGCGAAGGGGTGGAGGGAGTTGATGGTGAGTTTGTGAGGTGATGATCCGTGGGGGGTGGTGTTGCTGACATGGGACCTAGTCGCCGGAGTGGGTGTATGGGCAGACGCCGATGTTTACGTTTTCGACGTGTCCGACGGAGGAGGATCCGAGGGAGAGACCGCCGTTGCCGAAGGAGTTGCCGGCTGGAGTACGTGTTTCCCTTCTCCTTACCGGCTCGCAAACTAACTGTGCAGCTCCAAACACACCTCACTCTTCGCCACGGTGTCATCACGTCTGCGTCCATCACCGGGCTGTTTGACTCAGCCACCGACCAAAGAATCAGCGAAGGCCTCGTCGGGAGGAAGCTGTATCGTTCCTCCGCCACTGCCGATTCTGCTGGCGATGACGGGTGGGCCTCGATTCTAAATGCCGCGGCTGGCTCAGAGTCAATTTCGGACTCGTCCGCCATGGCTGGACGCGAGAGCGAGACCGTTGGGGCGTTGGGTAAGTGGCTGGATGGGATGTTGCCGGTGCTGCCCCTGAGGTAGGTAGCCCAACAGTTCGATTGTCACCAGGGAGAGTAGCAGTAATGAGAGGGACGAGGCGTCACAGAGGTGCTATTACCAGTGTAATCATATGGCGGGACATGATCAGAAAACAACCTGACTCTGTTCCCGGAACTGGCTGATAGATGATACAAGTAGATGGATATCCAGGGGGTCTACAATACTTGGACGTAATAGACAGAGTTTCCATGACTCTTAGCCGATGAATATACGAGCACACAAACTCCAGCTGCATCAATTCCCTCCTTGACCTGAAATAACATATTCATTTCTATAACATCCCAGGTATCATCTCCACCCCCCCAGAAACACACCACCACCCCCTCACTCCGCACTCCCCCCCATCACCCCCCTCCCAAACCACTCCGCCACCGTCCTAAACCGATCCTCACTCCTCTCCAAATCATCCTTAAACAGCTCATGCCTCTCCGCATTCTCCGCCTGCCCCTTCTTCAACGCCCGAATCGTCGCATTATCCCTCGCACACATCGGACACTCGCCCGCCCCCTCCCCCCCAGCCCCCCCCGCCCCGCCCTCCCCGCCCCTCAAGCACCGCTGATGAAACGAGTGCTTGCACAAAAAGTGCACCGTCGGCAGCTCCAGCGGCAGCGTGCACTGCGCGCACCTCGTCGCCTGGAACACGGCCGGCCGCTCCCCGAGGTCCTGTATCTCCTGCCGGCGCTGCGCCGTCTCGGCACGAAACGCGTCCACGTCGCGCCTGTTGTCGGCGATGTCGCGCCGCTCGCGCTCGATGCGCCCCGCCAGGTACGGCTTGATCATGCCCATGGTGGCGACCGCGTTCTTGCTCAGCGCCTGGACGACCTGCAGCGGCGCGAGGAGGCCGTCGCGGTCGATGCGCTCGAGCACGCGCGCGAGCTCGTCGGGGCCGGCGTCGGAGAGCACGCGCGGGTCCGAGGTGAAGTAGGAGAGCGCGGCGGGGTAGAGCTGGGGTTCTTCCGGGCCGTACTTGTGCAGGGCGCGGACGGCGCCGCGCGTGTCCTTGGCCGAGGTGTAGGAGCGGAAGATGTCAAAGTAGAGGCCGGATTTCTCCTTGACGAGGGTGGTGCCGTCGCGGAAGGACGAGAGGTGGGAGAGGAGGAGGACGTTGGAGTTTTCGATGGGCGGTTGGGGGGTGGGACGCGCGACCGTGGGTTGTCCGTCGATGAGGGATTTGGCCTTGGCTTCCCACTCGTCGCGGTGGGCTTCGCCCTTGTTCTCGTTGGACTTGTGGAGGTACATCTCGAAGAGGGTCGTGTAGATGTCGGCCTTGTCGGCGTCGGAGAGGGTGTCCTCCTTGAGGCAGGCCTCGAGGAAGACAATGAACTCATCGGGGTGGTCGATGAAGGAAGAAAAGGCGGTCCGGGGTTTGGGGGGGCTGTATTCGGGGGCAGCGGTCTCTGCCGGCTTCACAATGACAGCGCCGTCGGGGGTAGCCGTCCCGGGCTGCGTGGACGGGGCCACCACGGCGGCTGTCATGTATGGAAGTGGTATGAAGTTGCTGAGATTCTGCACGGCATTCGCAGCCCCAACCACGAAGCCGCCATTCGTCGCCACCGGCACGGCATTCTCAGACGGCATGGGGAGGTCGACCTTGGGCTGGTATTTGCCCGTGTAGTAGTCGATGAAAAGCCGCGTCGCCTCCTTGGGACAATGCTCGATAAGCACCCGGGCATACTTCATCATCGAAGGATAGGCCTAACCAGTCAGCACGTACCCAAACAACACGAAGGGCAAACCTTACCGTCTCTGGATCCAAATGCCAGATAAAATCCAGCGCCTCGCTGTACGCCTTGGAGTCTTCAATCAAGATATCCACAACCAAGTCCGTCTCGCCGTGCTTCTTAGCAAGGTAAGCCGCCTGCTCGTAGTACCCACCCTGTCGACACATGGAAATGGCCGTGTCCAAGTCAAACTTGAGATCGCCCGGGGACTTGATGAACTTTTCCAGCTTCTCAATGTCCTTGAGCTTGGCATAGCAGTTCAGCAGCAGCGTGGTGTGGTCCGACGTCGCCTTGTGGTGCTCGTGCAGCTCTTCGAGGTACTCGATGAGGTTGTGTATCCTCTGCGTGTCGAGGAACTTCCTGATGACCTGCGAGGGCTCGGTGCTGTCGATGGCCTTGATGTACTGCGTCATGGCCTGGTCGTAGTCGCCCTTTTGGTAGAGGTAGTCGCCGTACTTGCGAAAGATGATGTTTTGCTGCTGGGCGTCCATGCCGCTCTTCTGCGCGAGCTCGGCCGCGAGCGTGTAGAGATTGCGATGATAGAGCATCTCCAGCCGCTGCGGCACCGTCTTCTCGTGGTAGCGGTACACCTTGCCCTCCTGCGTGAGCGTGTAGACATCCCCCCAGATCTGAAAGATGTGCTGGACATCGGAGAGTATCGACTCGGTGTGCGCGACGATCCTCAGCTCGGGGTGGATCAGCGTAAAGGTATAGATGCTGTCCGCCGTGGCACCAAAGAACCGTCGCCGCATCGAATCCCCCTGCTCGGCCGGCGTTGGCGGCGAAACGATGGCAATGTAGTCCTGATACACAGCCACCAGCTTCTTC
This sequence comes from Podospora conica, assembly GCA_030685255.1. Lineage (NCBI taxonomy): Eukaryota > Fungi > Ascomycota > Sordariomycetes > Sordariales > Podosporaceae > Podospora > Podospora conica. The sequence continues at coordinate 237,092 of MU839421.1, read as the reverse complement.
GGCCCCTCGTACGCCGTGGGCATCCCCTTGCCGTCCAGCGTATACGAGTAAATAGCATCGTCGCGCGCCACCACGATATCACCCGTCCTCTTGTCCACCGCCATGCACCCGACGCCGCAGCCATTATCCTCGACCGTCTTGGGCGGCTGTCCGTGGCCCCTCCCCGACACCACCATCTTGAGTATCCTCGCCGTCGTCGCAATAAACAGCGTCGTCAAGCCCGCATCGACATGCAGCTCCACCCCCGTCACCGGCTCGTCCGACTCGTAAATGATTCGCTGCTTCGTGCCCAAGTCGTGTATCAAGTCGCCCCGAATGACCGTAACCGCGCCATTCGCAAACCCCACCGCCACCTGCGACAGGTCCTCGGTCGCCGTAAACGCCGAGATCGGAAACGGCTTCTTCCCATTATTCACCACCACCACGCTCAGGCACGTCGGCACGCCCGTCTTCTTGACCAGCTTGTCCAGCGCCCACACCTTGAGCACGGGCGGCGCCTCGCCGCCCTCCTCGCCCACCGTCACCAGCAGGCTCGTGCCCTCGACCTGGCGCATGTGCGTCACGGCGGTGGCGCCGTCGTCGTAGGCCGCGAAGACCCGCACCACCTTCCACCCCGCCGCGACGATGCGCACCGTGCCATCGCGCCCGCCGAGGAACAGGCTGTCCGAGCCCGAGCACACGCTCGCGACGGCGTTGCCGTTGCCGGCCTCGAGGAAGGCGCGCGTGTCGTCGTCGGCGAGGCGGACGGGCGTGGCGTCGAAGAAGTCAAAGGACCTCCACTGGAGGGGGGGACGCGCGTCAGCTTGGGGGATCGTTGGGGGGGTTGGAGTTGGGGGAGGGGGAAAGGGGGAGGGGAGGACGTACGCTCAGCGCCATGGCTGCATTTTATGAGCCCCGGTTGTTTGGGCGGGCGGTATCGGGGATCGCGATGTCGTCGGTGTAGATCAAGTTCTTTAAAAAGGGTTCGATGTTGGAGCTTGTTGGGGGGATGGGGGATGGGGGACGGGAGCTTGGAGCTGTGACGTTGGAGCCTCCAGCGCGCCGACCTGCAAGGTTCCACCCAGGGGCCAGTGCTGTGCTGCCGTCTTGGCATTCCCCACCCTGTCAAGACGGCGTCAACCCTAACCCTCCCCTAGTGGTTTGTTTACTTGGCCCCCCGATCCCCAAGGCCCCCGTCCCCAAGGGCTACAACAGGCGGATTTACAAACACCCAAATATCTGCAGCTCAGAGTTGGGTTCGTGGGGTAGTGGTTAACCGCAGCCGGTTGGGAGGGGAGAACTTTGGTTCTTTCCACCACCAAATGCGGATCGATTCGAGAACCAATTTCCCTTCTTTGAGATGCGGAAACCCAACTACCACCCCCGTGATTCTTCAGGCTGGAATACCTGAAGATGAGGGGACTTTCTTTTTTGCTGCCATTTCCATCCTTTTGATTCATCTCGGTGCCATCACCCAGGTACCTACCCATCCGAGATCATGACTTGGTGCCCCCCTTTAGCTTCCAGCAGCAAGCCCTCATTCCCATCTTCATCCATCACCATCAACCACCACCGCAGGGAAGTGCAGAGTTCGACTCCAATCCACGCCTCATTTATTTTTGCTTTATTTCAATCCCAGTGACACCCCCATCTTCAGCCTCGCCTCTCCTCCTTCACCCACCTCTTCAGATCCCCAAACAACTTGCCCTCCTTCCCTTCTTTCTCGACCCTCCCCAATCCAAGCACCTCACCGCCACCCCCAATATCCACCAACGGCACCATCGACGGCCTCCCATGCGCACACTGAAACGGAAAGGCACACCCCGCCAACCTGTCCACCAACACCCTACACTCCTCGACACTCAACGCATCATTGAACATGATCGCACCTAATTTGATCAGCACCATCACTGACCAGAGACCGCAAGGCAGGAAACTTACTCCGACAGGCCCGCGAGTTAATCATCTCCACCACCCCCTCCGGACACTGATTAAACCTCGCCACCCACTCGAACCCGCCCTCCTCACCCCCCGCATTCCCCTTCACCGCCGCCATCCCCGGCCGCTCCTGGACCCGCCACGCCTCCTTCCGCAGCAACTCCACCAGCAGCCGCGGCTCGAGCTGACACCGCGCGACGATGCTCGGCGGGAGCGAGTGCACCTCGACCGTCACCCGGCGCTGGTCGTCGTCCCCTTGGAAGACCTCATACACGATCCCCCAGTGGACGAAGTGCTCCCTAAAGCGAACAAGGAGTTCCCCATCCTGGCATGGCAGCTCAAGGCGCATCGGACGACCGAGGGCATCACTGCGGGCTTCGCCGTCACCAGGACCAAAATACCCCCCCATCAGCTCCTCGACGCGACAGCGCTCGTCGGCGGCGTGCTGGTCAATCAGGACGAGGACGAATCGCCTGGGCTCGGCTTTGCTGCAGTCGTCTGAAAAGATCTTGACGAGGATGAACTTGCGGTCGACCTGGCCGAGGACCTCGCAGGTGCGGAGGGCGTCCTTGGAGATGCGGTTCTCGAGCGTCTTGGACGTCTGGCCGCTGGGGAGGTCGGCGTTGACCCCGCCTAGGTCGCGGCAGCAGTGGGGGGCGCCGGAGTCGCCGTGCCCGAAGGACTCGGGGACTTGGGGTACGCTGGGGATGGCGGGTTCTGTTGGGTGGAAGACGTGGTTTGTGTGCTTGGATGGGAGTGTCGGGAGGGGAATGGTGCGAGTTGGCTGGGAGCGGGAGGGTTCTGGCTTCGGGTGAGATGGGGGCCTGACCATGAAACCGGTTCGGGGGTCGATGAGGGCTCGTTTCTTCGTTGCTGGGTCGATCCAGGAAATGGCCCCGGTGTTTTCGACGTCACCGGCGACAGAAGGTGTGGATGGATTTGGTGCCGAGTCTTTTTCGACATCATCAAAGGGCTTTCGCAAAAGCTTTCCGGACTTTTCAAAGAGAGGGTTCCAGACAACAACAGGCCTGGCAGTTTCCCCGGCATCAACGGTCCCCGAGGTTGAGGAGGCGCCTTTTAGTGTCTTGGTATCACTGCTAGACTTGACCTTTGACCAAGAAGAAAAAGGGGACTGAGCCCCTTGCTTGGCGCCTCGTAGCCCTTTGCTGTCCTTGGATGACGCTGTCCTGCTCTTAGCAGATAGGCGTGGCCGCTTCGTGGGGCGGGCTTCGGCATCCGTGGCACTTGAGGATGCTTCCGAGTGAGACCCGCCAAGGCGAGAAGATGACTTGGTGGGCATCTTGAGGGCTTGAAAGGCGTTGACGGGTCTTGGACGAAAGTGATGCTTCTTCAAAAACTCGTAGGCCATGACCTGAAGGAGGTCAACGATGGTGGCCAGGCGGGCGCCCCGTTCATCAAGAAGAGTGTCGGTATCCACGGTCTCCATCTGTTGGTCCAGGTCTATCCGCAAAAAGAACATGGGCCATCGATCAATCCCTTTCCTGGCCTTGAGCTCTCGCAGAGTGTATCGGCTCTCCTTCTTCCGTTCCTCGTCCAGGCTCAGTTCTTCAACAGCCCCAAACGCCGAGTTGACAAAAACGCGGTTAATCTCTTCGTGGAGTAAACTGGTATTGCCGTCACTCAGCAATGGCTGGACCCCAAATGCGATGAACTGGATGCGTTTTGTAGCGGCAGGGAGGACTGACACGCAGCCGCTCACCGAAATGCCGGGGGCATTGGCGCCAACTTGAATCCACGACTTGGAATCCTCAGACTCTGCCAAAGCTGTCTGTGAGAGGAGGGTTGATGTCCGAATAACATCATTGGTCGGCATCGGAGGAGTCCGCAAGACAACGACACGCGGACGAGAGTCGCTGGCGTCCCTGACATGGAGAGTCACATCTCCGGGCCAGGCGAGAAGAAGAGGTACAAGAGAGAGAAGCAGGTGGTCAAAGTGCCTAGCTGATCCCAGCCGCTCTGTCTCGGATGCCCTCTGCTTGACGCGAACCGGCATGGATCCGAAGAGGTCGCGGACGGCAACCTGGGTGCCGCTTGGAAACTGCAAGAGGCGCTGCTCGTCTCTGGCGGGGATATTCCGCACAATGACCTTGGAGTTGTGGATGGTCAGGGAATTGTGGGAGCGATACTCGTGGTGGTGGGAGGATATGGTCATTAAAGACAAGGCTCCTAGGGATGCCAAAAATGTGCCGTGTCGACCATGGCGATCAGCCCGGGGCGGATATCGTGATGTGTCTGTCACACGAGTAAGCAAAGAGACATGGTGATAGTATGAATGGGCATCAAAACATACAATACAGCTTTCCCAGCCCACCACCCTCGTGGAAATCCAGAGGGGGGATCCCCTGGCCATTGTCCTCCACAGTACAATTCCCACGACGGTAGTCTACCGACAGGTTGATTCTGGATGCCTGGGCATCGAGCGAGTTTTGAATGAGGCCATATGCGACACCGTTCAAGGAGGTAATGACGGTCGAAGATTTGATCTGGGCGACGACATCCCCAGGCAACGGCTTGATGGACATGACTGCGGTGGCAACATGACGGTCGGCCAGCTTGCGAGATGCAAGTTTGATGATTACGCCTGGTGACTGTCTTGTCCAGAACAGAAAGAATCGAACCTGCTCAGAGACTGGCCGACTTGAGAAATCCAGGCAAGACTCAAAAGTCTCGAACTGGAAAGAGCTTGGAATGACGGCTACCGAAGCAGCTGGGGACTCGGACCACTTCAGCCGCTAGCAATAAACCCAATAAAATATGGATAAAACAAAACAAAGTCAGTCAGGCCTGTCCAAGACAGCGAGTGGCACAGTCGAGGTTGTGGACTTGTGATGAAGATGTTTTGTCTCGAAGTCGTCGTCCATCAATGACGCCCCACAATATCCACCTGATCCGGCACGTGCAGGCCCCAGCCGGACCCTGGAAGCTTGGTGCTTGGCGCCTTGGCTCGCGGGCGGCTGGATCGCTTCCACTTCCCCAAATCCATCCGGCAATCCAGATTCCATCAATCCATTCTTCACGGACGCGACGGCATGCCCGAATGCCTGGGACAACGGACCCCATTAGGCTGATATTCGCATTCCGTACCGACGTTGGGTGCCGCCATCGCCTCGAAACACGCTTATACCAGACTACCACAAGATCGAGACAGTGGCACCTCGTTTTGCCTTTTTCGGCGTCTCATCGCATCGCTGGTCGGTTACAGAGTGCGGTGCACTGTACCAGCCCAGCCCGACGAGTCGAGGACAGAGGCCCGACCCTCTGTGCCCTGCCTCTGGCCAGCACAGCACAGCCCTGTACCGCGTCTGTGCGACGCGACCGCTGGTCAATTGTTTCCATCCTCTTGATCCCATCGCCCGACCAAAACACTCCCTCGACAACCTCTGACAAGCTGTGGCCCGAACCGACCGTCAGCTGCCGCGTCCCAGTCGAACCAGACAAAAAAAGGCCAACCTGGGCTGTCGCGGCCCTGCCCAGCTGATCGAACCAGGCACAGCAGCACTGTCGGTGGACTGTTCCTCGTCGCCCGACACCGACACCTTACCCCTCTGCTCTTGCCATGGCCATGACTGAAACCACATCTCAACCCCATGGTACGTCGACGCCCCCACGGCCCTCTCTCCCTCTCTCCCTCTCTCTGTCTGTCTCATGCGCCCGGTCGTTTGCCCATCACCCTCCCCAACGCCGCCCCCGCCTCGCCATGCCGCACTTCTCTTCCACCTTTCGCAGTCGCCGCTCTTCCGCCCCGCCGCTGGGCTCCTTTGGCACCGTCAACGCTGACACCATGGCAGATCGGGGCAACCGACCCGGCCGCCGCCGTCCCTTCTCGGCCCTGATGAAGAAGCTGGCGAACCTCAAAGGCGCCTCGTCGGGCGAAGGCGGTCGCCACGCCACCAAGACGGCCACCAAGAAGCACAAGGCCCAGAACAACAGCCCCTACCTCCAGTCGTCGGGCCCTGGCCAGCCGTCGCCTCCCCGCCAGAGCCACGACTCCGTCATTACCGGAAACTCGGCGAGGTCCTCGAGCGTTACATCCCTGGCGCCGACAACCGAGTCGGCTCGCCTATCAACCGACGGCCACGCTCCCACGACGACGGGCGGCCGGTCCATGGCCCCGACCATCTCGACCGAACACACGGCGCGCTCGACGGCGCGCTCGAACCGCGAGTCGTCCATCGCCGGCACGAGCCGCACTCTCCACGGCGGCGTCGACTCGCGAAGAGGCGGCGACAGCACCTTTTCGTCGCCCGCCCCGTCGGTCCGCTCCCTCACCACCACGCTGACTACCATTCAGTCGCTGGCGCCCAACGGCCACGCCCACCACCCGCACGCCAACACCCACAACCACCAATCCCAGCTGTCGAGCTCCCAGGTGATCCACTTTGATCAGCCATTCCCCACCACGTCCCCGGCTTCCGCTATCCCGGCCCACCTCACGCCCTCGGGCGGCAGCACCACGGGCCATCCGACGACGTACGCCACGGCCACGGCCAACAACCTCCTGACGGACAACGCTTCGATCCTGACGCTCGCGTCCTCCTCCAAGCGCCGCCGCCGCCGCTCCTTTGACACGGACGCCTCGGTGCGCGCGCTCGCTCCCTCGTCGTTGTGGGGCGGCAGTCGCGAGTCGCTCCCGCTGAGCGTCCTCAGTGCCAATATGGACGGCATCGGTGGTCCCGTCGCGGGTCCTACCACGCCGGGTCTGCACCGCGGACCCAATGGCTTGGCCAACGAGCGTACGAGCATCTACTCGGCCACGGGGATCCTGTCGAGCGAGCGCAACAGCGTGTATGCGAAGCAGGTTGTCGCGGCTGGAGATGCCGCGAGCATACGCAGTGGGTTTCTGGGGCATGGTCGGGCGGAGAGCATCAACGGGAGCATTGGCGGGGTGACGGCGGCGAGTCCGCTGGCGAGTCCGAGGGAGGTTGCGGAGGATGAGGCTGCGAAGAAGGAGGAGAATTCGAAGAAATGAGAATAAGATATCGAGGCGGTGGCAGTTGGGCAGACGGAAGACGGAAGACGGCATGATTTGGGATGGGAAGAGAATCATTCTCCGCATCGAGGGTTCGAAGCATGACGAATCGTGGCAATGAGGTCCACAAGAGGGGGGTGGTTCGTCTCTGGGTTCAGTGACAGGATGACATGGGGCATGGAAGGGAAACAGAACATCCACAACCCCCAGGATGGGCCTGTTAAAGCGGATACTTTGGAGCTGGGAAAGCGATGTTTTAGGAGCGGTAGACCTGGGTAGGTACGCACGCAGGTCGGTCTGGATGAGAGGTTCACTGTGTATGGGCTGTGGGTTGGGGGACAAGAGTATGGGCTGGGGCGTTTTTTATTTCTTTTGATAGGGGCCAAGGCATGATACCCAGAAAATTGATACAGTTCTCGACAATTTTACAAACTTTTCAGTGTTCTTGTTGAAGACTCCATCCATGGCAGCCCGACGACACTACCAGACAGTACCATTCCCAGGCGTCGACTCGCGATGTAAACAAGACCCGTTTGGGCCACGGGTGGGATGATCGGCTATCACCGGCTTCCATTGCCGACATCAATTCCCCCACGCAACAAGTTTGGTACAAATTGCCTGTGTCACCATTGTCCCGGTCCTATGAACCCAAGGTCTGTGGTAAAAATACTATTCAAAACGGGAATTGCGTACAGCCCACGTTTTCTTTGTCGTTACGTCAGACCCCGGAAATGGGTTCGATGGAGATGCGGGGTGCATCTCCTTCGTATTCCCATCATCCCACGACGGGAATGCCTAGCATCGACTAATCACCATCCCGGCAGTCTTGGACGATCACCGATCTCGTGACACTCTCCATCGCAGTTCCAAGACGTCTGGATATATACATCCCGACACCCCTCCAGACCAATTCCTCCCACCCTTTGTTCATCCACTGCGCGAACACCTTCACCAGCTACGTCACACCACAAACAAACATCACCACAAACAAACATCACCACCACCAACCCCCCAACCTCACCACAATGCCCCCCCCACCACCCCCCCCCCTCCTCCGCCTCGCCACCGCCTCCCCCTCCCCGGCCTCCACCACCCCCCTCACCCTCCCCCGCCTCTCCGCCCTCGCCCACCGCGCCGCCGCCCTCCACGCCGACATCCTCCTCCTCCCGGAAGCCTTCCTAGGCGGCTACCCGCGCGGCGCCTCGTTCGGGTGCACCATCGGCGGGCGCACGCCGGCCGGCCGCGACGAGTACCTCGCGTACTTCCGGGCGGCGGTGGACCTGGGGGACGTGGTGGGCGACAGCGGGGCGGGCGGGGGGGAGGCGTGGGTGCGTGCGGGAGCTGGCGGGGACGGGACGCGGGAGGAGCTGGAGAGGGTGGCGCGGGAGACGGGGGTTTTTTTGGTGGTGGGGGTGGTGGAGAGGGCGGGGGGGGGGTTGTATTGTGGGGTTGTGTTTGTTTGTCCGGAGGGCGGGGTGAGGGGGAAGAGGAGGAAGGTTATGCCTGTGAGTTTTTTCCTGTCTTTCCGGGGTTGGTGGGGTTGGGTGGGGGCTGACGGTGGTAGACGGGCACGGAGAGGCTGGTTTGGGCGCAGGGGGGGGCGGCGACGCTCAAGGCCGTGTCGACGGTGATTCGAGGGGTGAGGGTGAACATGGGGGCGGCGATTTGCTGGGAGAGTTATATGCCGCTGGTGAGGCAGGCGCTGTACGCGCAGAATGTGAATCTGTATCTGGCGCCGACGGCGGACGGGCGGGATACGTGGCTGTCGCTGTTGCGGACGGTGGGGATCGAGGGGAGGTGTTTTGTGGTGAGCTCGAATATGTGTGTGCGGGAGGGGGCGGCGGAGGAGGAGGATGGCGAGGTGGCGGTGGATGGGGATGGGGACTCCCTGCCGCACGGGGGGAAGAGTGGGCAGCGGAGAAGGTCGTGTGTCACGTCCGAGGGGTTCGAGATTGCGCTGCCGGCGGGTTCGCGCTCGGAGTCGGCGACGAGGCCGGCGTTGTCGATGACGACGGCGGGGGTGGCGTCGAGGCGGCTGTCGGTGCTGTTGGATGATGATGGGAACGAGATTGTCTTGCCGGCTTCCGCGAGTCCGTTGTCCTCGACGAGGCCGACGCTGTCGACGGCGGCATCGAGGCGGATGTCTGTCTTTGACGATGATGGGAACGAGATCGTCTTGCCGCGCAGTTGCAGTCCTGGCGCTGCTGTTGCTCCGCCACCACCGAGGAGCACGACGACGACGACGGGAATGGCTCCCACGCCTGCGGGGTCGACGGTGCTGTCCCCGACGGTGGATGGGAAGACGAAAGACAAGGAAGGGGGGTTTATCTCCCGGGGAGGATCGGCCATCGTGGGTCCGTTTGGTGATGTTCTGGCTGGACCGCAGTGGGAGGACGATGAAGGGATTATTTGGGCAGATGTCGACTTTGACGACTGCGTGAGAGGGAGGTTGGATTTGGATGTTGCCGGAAGCTATTCCAGGTATGTCCCCCTTTTCTCCCCCGAGTTCTGATGGGATGTTGCTAACCATCTGGTTACACCAACAGAAACGACTCTTTCAAGTTTTCTGTTCAGGGACTGGACTTGACGCCTCTTCCGTACTGAGCCAGTCGAAACATCGTGTATTCTATTTTGGAACTCGCTGTTGCATAAAAGCTTTGGCTTGTATTGTCATTGTATCATCTCTCATCAACAGCCTCTCGCCACAAAGGCACATCTCTTCTCACCATCTTCATCCGCCCTTTTTGTATCCGTATCTGTACATCAACCTCGTCTCTGCAACCGCTGTTCGTTCTCAAACAAATATATTGGTATCATCACACCCTTGAAACCACCAACGCCCAACTCCAACGCCATACCCCCCCGGTATCCTATCCTACACCCTCCCAAACCACAATCCCATCCTACACATACCTCCCACTCCTCGGCTGCTGCCCCACCAGCACCACATCCGGATGCACCACCACCTTGCGCGTAACACACGCCATCACAAACGTCAAAACCATCACAACAAAGTGCACCAGCGCCACCCCAAACATCGAAAACGCCCACACCGACTCGTACCGACACACGAACCGGCTCAGCTTCGCCTGCATCCGCTCATACGACCCCGGCTCCACGTTCGTCCAGTACCCGTTGCACTCCTCGGGGTGGGTGCCGGCGTCGAACCCGAACCGGAAGAAGACGGCCGCGACCGCCAGCCCCACCACCAGCACCTCGACGAAGCCGGCCCAGGCGACGTGGATGCGCCGCGGCGGGTACGGGACGCGGCCGCCGCCGCCGCGCGGGAAGAGGAGGCGGCTGTTCATCCATTGGGAGAAGATGGTGTAGGCGAGGATGAGGGCGGACTGCCACACGGGGGTGGTGGGTTAGCTTTGAGGTGCGGGGGGGAGGGGGAGGGGGGCGTACGAAGATGTAAGCGCCGATGTAGTGTCTTCCGCGCGAACTGCCGTAGATCAGGCAGATGAGGATCAGGAGGATCAGGATGATGGAGATGCAGCGGAGGACGAAGACGATCCAGAGGAGCCATTTGTGCTGGACTCGCGGCGCGACGGGTGCGGGGGGTGGGATGGCTGTTGTGGTCGTCGTCACGGCGTCTTTGGTTTCTTGCGCGCCGGTGGCGTATTGGTGCGAGAGGACATGGTCGTCGCCGGTCGTTCGACGCTGGGGGTTGGCGATGTTGAGGTTCGCGCTGGTCACGGCGGGGGGTGGTCTGGGGGGGTCCTCCATCTTTTGGGTAGGGCGAGTTGACGAAGGGAGAGGCGTGGCCGGTCGCGTCGCGGGGGGAATGGAGGTCAAGTACCACACCTGTCAGACGGTTGGGGCCTAGACCTCATTTCCAGTAACCGTATACAGTGGGTGGGATAGCTGCGGCACAGCATAGTACCGGGTTAGGCAGAATATATTGATTGAGAGGTTCGTTGGTTCGCTGGTGGGTTGAATTGGTACGCTGGGGGTAAAATTGGAATGGGTGAGATTGCGAGTTCCAGAGTGTCGGGATGGCATTCCGCCGTCAGCTTGCGGCCTCGGGTTACACAGCCCGGGTTCAATCCGTTGGATGTGACTTGTATCCTCCCTGTGTTAGTCTGTCAGACTGGATATGGGAGGAGAGAGCATGATACTTTGGAAAGAAGAAGAAGCAACTGAAAGTCTTCATCTTGGTTGAAACCGAAAGACATGTAGGTACCTAGGTACTTGGCTTCCTTAATCTGTGCAATCCAAACTTTAGGAGGCATTTGGAACTCAACATGATGATGTCCATCCACACAACAACCACACACAACCCCTGTACATTCATTATTCTACCTTTGGGACGAGGGAGGTACCGAGTACTGTATATTCTAACCGAGGTTTAACACCTTTCCAAACAGTGACCTCTTTCCACAGAGTTAACGTTCAAATGATGGCTCCCTGTCAGAGTCAGGGCCCAAAGACATGACCGTCGCCGAAAAGGGCGAATGCGGAGCACCAACTCCATCAAAGCATATGGACCGCTGGCGCAACGGTAGCGCGTTCGACTCCAGATCGAAAGGTTATCCGTTCAAATCGGGTGTGGTTCAATTCCTTGAAAGTTGTCATATGCTTCTTCTTTTTGTGTTTTTTTTGGTGATGATGTTGAGCATGAGAGTGAAGATCAATGCGGTTTTTTTGCATGTCAATCATGTGTTTCCCCGCCATCGACATGCCACCCTCATCTCTCCATAACTACGGAGTACGTAACCCGGGAAAGAGATTGGTAGAGTTACAGCTCCAAAAGTAATGCCCGTATTTTTCTTGCCTTTCTTTGTTTCTCACTTGATCACACTGGCCAGGTTTCGTCGAGCAAGCACCAGCTGCACGTCTCAGATCTGCCGGGCCGTTCCAAAACGATCAAGACAATCCCCCGACCTGGGCCGGCACCCACTCGACTGCGAATCGGAATCTTTTTGCGGGGTCAAGGGTGCAAGAGGGAGAAAAAGGGAGGTCGTCCCCTTTGAGCGAGGGAGTGGGAGCACAGACGCGAGGTGAAGATGAGAAGAACGCCATCATCAGTCGATTGCAACCAGACTGTTTCTGTTTGTCTTGGAGATGTCTTCTGGAAGGGGATCATCTGGACTCTGCCCTGCCCAGACCTGCCGAGAATCAGGACCCAGGACAAGAGGTGAAAAAGATGGGGGAGGTGGAGGAAAAGGCGGTTCCATATTGAACCGGCTCAGCACCGACCCCGTCGACGGGATGGTTCTGCGTGGTGAATGGACGGACCGATGCCGTTGCTGTTCGGCGAGCTGGGCCGTCCAAGTGCTTGCAGTGCAGCATGCAGCTCATGGAAAAAGGACCTCGATGCTCGAGCACAGTGAACCCATTCCCACTTCCCCTCCCAGCCGTTGGCCAAAGACTGGAGGTCAGAGCGGGCGTGGTTTGCTCTCACACTCATCACACAATGGCACCCCATTGTCAAACGATAGCGTCGAGTTGCGCGACAAGAGACGAGACCCAGAAGAGCGACGACGACGACATGTGGTTGTCCCGAGGGAACACAGAGCGAATCGTGGGAGCACAAAATGCGCCGATCTCTCAGCCTCAGCGCGTGTGTGGAAAGGGGATCCCTTTGAAGATTGCGGGCAGCCAAGGAAAAAAAAGGGGGAAGTGGAAAACATGTTTGTGGTTCCTGGTCAACTCGCAAACATGAACCTCGATTTTCCCTGGGTTCCTCGGCGGGCGGCACGGGCCATGATCAAATACCGACACGGCAAATAAACATGGAACAATGAAGAAGAACCAAGACTTTTTGGATAAAAAAGTTGATGCTGAAGAAGTGCGAGAGGATGGAATTGGATGGGGTCACCTCGATTTTGAACCTTGCACCCTGAAGAAACCCGAATCATCAGGCCCCAGGGGCGCGTGCACTGGGCCCCTGCTGAACCCTGCTGGCGACGGCAACTCCCTCTGGACTCCTCTGGACTCAGAGACGCGCGAAACCGACGGGACACACTGCCATCACCTTGGCAGTCCCCCTCTTGTATTTTTTCCAGCACCATCACATCACGCCGGCCATTCCCATCGCAGCGGTGCCTGTGCAAATCAATTGACGACTCCCTCTCGGTGCTCACAACAAGCAGATTCCCTGCGACTACCCGTCGGCCCATCACAGCTCCCCCGTCCCCCGACCCCGTCCCCCGGCGCCCCATCGCCGCGCATCGAATCGCCGTCTGCCAATTCCCGTCGTCCCATTCGAGAGACTCCAGAAGTCCGACGTCCGACATTCCTACCACGCACCACCACTCCTACAACCCCAATTGATATCCCCGGAGACCGACACACCGAGATCTCGCGAATGACGAGGCCACGCTCGCTTCTTTAACATTGCGCACCTTGTGCGTTGGGGCACGAGACGAGGACGACAGGCCAAGATTAGGTGGTCGAAGGGACGGGTAGCATCGACTCGACTCGACTCCACCGCCAGAGATCTACTATCACCAGAGGAAGACATCGACGCCGCCGACGCGCCGAGTCGCGACGTCCTCTCCTCCCCTCACATTCCTCCGCCGATAGATGCATTCCACGCCAAAATGCCCTGGCAACCCCTGCCTCGCATCGCCTTCGCCGTAGCGACCTTTCCCTTCGCCGCCTCCGAGCCCGCCGACCTCCCCCTCGAACTCGGCGATGAGCTGTATATAATCGAGGAGACGCCAGATGGCAATTGGCTCCGTGGCTACCTGGTCGCGCCCCCCAGTCTGCTCGCCGGCCTCACAAGCGTCAAGGGCCGCACCCTCGAGGCCCGCGTCTTCAGCGGCGTCTTCCCGCGCAGCTGCGTCGAGGTGCGCGAGGTCCTGGGCGAGTCCGACAGCACCGACGACGCCGACAGTGACGATGGCGCACTCGACGCCCCCCATCTCGGCAGCGACTCGGCTAAGAGCGGACTTGCCGACAGGAAGAGGCGGAAGGACAAGGCAAAGGCGCCCGCCTTCTCGCTCAATGGCTCCTCCCCAGAACCCAGGGCCCAGTGGAAGGGCCTCTCCCTCTCCAACGGGACCCACGGCCAGCTCTCTGTCCCGGTGAAGCGCGATCCGAATGCGCCGCGACCGCCCGCCCCCGTGCCCATGCTCAAGATTGGCGACGAGACACCCACCTCGGCATCCGAGCCGCTGATCGACGAGATCGCCTCGTGCCTCCGCGAGTGGCACTCGACCAACCTCCACGAACTCCTCCTCTCGCGCCAATACTCGAAGCTCGACACCCTCTCCCAGCTCGTAACGTCCCTCAACTTTGCGAGGCAACAGTTTCTCCACGATGTTCTCACGACGTGCGAGTACAATCAGCTGCGCGAGAAGACGGTGTGGGATCTGGTCCGCGTCAACAAGCTGTGCGCGGGAGAGGTTATTGTTCGCGACCCCCATGAGAGGGGGCGCGTCCTGACGGGGGATGATTCAGTTGTCGAGATAACGCGTCTACAGTCCGTCATGAGTCTGCTGGACGAGCCACCCACCGCTGCCGTCGAACAGTCCGCTTTGCACCATCTGCTCGTCGATATCAAGGGATTCGCCGGCGCTTCGACCGAGGCGACGACCCTGGTCATCTACCTGGCCACCAAGTCAGCCGGAGGCTCCCTGACACCACTATCCGAGAGTTACATTATCGAGGTTCCTGCCGGTGGGCAGATGGGCCATCTAGCGAGGAACGCGCAGATGCGCACCCTCTTTTCTGACCTCTCGGCCGCAGACATTGGCGAAGCTCCCTCGGCCGATGCCGAAATCTTTCTCGTCGTCAAGATCAGAGCGCCGCAACACATCATGATCCCCGCAAAGCCCAGCTCCCGCTCCGGGGCGATTTCCCAGGGCCTGCCGCAGTTCGCCAAAGACCAGTTCGCCAAAGACGCGTCGTCCAAGCCCCCCTTGTCGTCGGGAAACAAATCAGTGCGGAGGAGTTTGATGTGGGCTGGGAAGAGCACGAGGTCGGCATTCTCCCGAGGGAATCCCAAGCTCGACGCCTTGTCGGAACAGCCCGAGGAGCAAGCACCACCAAGAACCACGGGCGCGGAGAGCAGGGATGGCCCGCCCAGCACGGCCAACTCGAAAGGAGGGCGAGCGTCGCTGGACATGCAACCCGCGTCGACTGTGGCCGACAGGACGGTCGGTGTGGGCGTTCTCAAGCTGAACTCGGTCATGAGACAGCAGGACGAGGTAGAACACGTGGTGAGCATATGGGCGCCCTCTGCAAGGACGACTTCAGATCGACACGGCAACAACGACGAGTACGATCCCATAATACGCGATCTCTTGGATAGCAAAACTGGTCACTACGAAAAATCGAGACAGGCTGAGCGGTTGCAGGTTCATCTGCGGGCCTTTAACGATCCAGACGCCGACGTCCTCATCAAGGCCACGCCCACCGTGCTCTCTGGGGTCTGCAAGACGAACAAGATTGGGTTCTCCGGGGCGCCAACAAAACAAAGATCTGACATTTATCTGTCGATCGACGAGGCGATCCTGACACGGCATGTGCTGCTGTCTCGCTATGGAGGTAGCGCAACGTCCCTCCCCAGCAGCCTCCACGGCGCCAATCTGCAGCTCACCCTCGAGGTGCGAAGGGCATCCGGCGAGCGCATCGAGAACTGCATCTTCCCCTCGTCCAACAACGAAGGTCTCACCACCTGGAAGTCAGTGGCGGCGGAGCGGGGGGAGCAGTGGGGGCAGACGGTCAAGCTGGTCCTGGCGCCACAAGATGTGCACACTGCGCATGTTGTGATGCACCTGGCGGACGTACCAAATCACCCCTTTGCGGTCGCCTACATGCCGCTGTGGGAGCAACAAGCCTTCATCCGAGACGGGTCCCACGGTCTTTTGCTCTACAGACTCGACGAAAACACGGCAACGCCCCAGCCTGGCGCACAAGGCAAGGGTGGTTACCTCAGCTTGCCATTCGCCCCCAAGGAGAAGAACGAGCACCAGGCCGAAGTGACTGGCCCCTTTGCCATGGTCCGCGTCGAGACATATCTCTGCAGCACTCGGTTCTCCCAAAACAGGACAGTGCTTGGACTGGTAGGGTGGAAGGAGCACCCCCGCGATCAGATACCAACCCTGCTCAAGGAGTTTATCTTTGTGGCCGAGATCGAGGTGGTCAAGCTGCTAAACGATGTCTTGGACGGCCTGTTTGGCATCCTGGTTGAGTACGCCGGTAATGACGACTACGAAGACCTGGTGTTTACCGCGCTTGTCCGGGTGCTCGATATTGTTCACGACCGGCGGTTCAACCTCGCGCCCCTTGTCGACCAGTATGCCGAGACCCGGTTCAACTACCCTTTCGCGACGCCCTGCCTCGTCAGATCCTTCACACGGCTACTCTCGAAGCCTAGCGAGCCCGAGATATCAAGAAAGTTGCGAGCGACGTTCAAGGTGGCCCGGCACATCCTCAAGTTCATCACCCATGCCCGAGGCCAGCAAAAGGCAAAGGAGGCGGGCATTGGCATCACGAGCACGAACCCGGGATTTACGCGACACCTCCGGAGCATCTTCAAGGCCCTCGACGCCATGATGCGCAGCTCGTCCCCCGTCCTGGTCGGCAGCCAGACCCTGGCGGTGCAGCACTTTCACTCGTGGCTTCCCGAGCTCGCCGGGCTGCTGACGACCGAGGAGATTTTGCATATTGCCATTGACTTTATGGATTCCTGCTCCAACGTCAAGGGGAAGCTGGTGCTGTACAAGCTGGTGCTGATCATCAACTACGCGAAACTCGACATCTTCTCGCACCCCGAGCAGCGCTCCGCCCTCAGCGCCAACACGGTCCGGTGGATTGCGCCACACTGGGGTCACACGGACGAGGTGACGGAGCAGTGGCGAGAGCAGGTCCGTCTCTGCTGCTCGGTCCTCGCTAGTCAAGTCGACCATCTCGGCCCGGAGATCCCCGACTACATCCCCAAGATTATCGAGTCGTACCTCGCCATCCAGGCGGTACCCAAGAAGCCAAAGAGCCGACTGTCCCTTCTGTTCCCGACCACGTATCCGTTCCCCAGCAAGCCAATCGTCGGGGATGCAGTATTCGACGAGGCGCTCGTTGAGCTTTCGGCCGTCCTCTCCGCGCTATCCAACTCGCCTAGCGGGATGCAGTTGGAGCTGGCCGAGGACGACCTCCACGTCATCGTGGATAGCTCGCTCCGCGTGCACATGAGCATCTTGCAAGGCGAGACGTTCCCGTCCAACTGGCTGAGCGTCCACATCTTTCACCACAAATCGACGATGCGCACTCTGCAGTATCTCGCCAGCATCTTGCTCGAGTCCTTCCTGCCCCACCCTGACGACGCCGAGGGCTTCAACACCGAACTCTGGAAGATGTTCTTTACGACCCTCCTTAAGCTGGTGGGGAGCCCACAGCTCGCGCTCGAGACATTCCCAGAGCAAAAGAGACGCGCCGTCTGGAAGATTGCGGGTGATGTCCGCGAACACGGGGCCGACCTGCTCAGGAGAACGTGGGAGGCCATTGGGTGGGAGACGAGCGCGGATGAGCGGTCGCGCTATGGCCACTCCAAGATGGGAGGGTACCAGGTGCAGTACGTGCCGACGCTCGTGGGGCCCATCGTCGAGCTCTGTCTCAGCGTGCATCAGGGGCTGCGAGGCATGGCTGTCGAGGTGCTCCAGACCATGATCGTCGGCGAGTGGACGCTGAGCGAGGATCTGTCGGTCATCCAGACGGAGATGATTGACTGTCTGGACATTTACTTCAAGACCAAGCCGCTGACGGAGAGCATCCTGCAGAAGCTCTTTGTTGGCGAGCTGCTGGCCCGCTTCGAGCCTCTGTCGAGGACGCCCAACGAGCCGCTGTACCAGGCGCTGCAGGATCTCATTGGTACAGTCAATGAGTTTTTGGATCTGCTGGTGGCGGTCCACAGCGGTGACGGGTCTGGAGAGGCTTCGCATCTCATCCACCGCCTCCGACTGATGGAGTTCCTGCGCGACATGCAAAAGGAGGAGATATTTATTCGATACGTCCACCAGCTTGCGAATCTCCAAGCCGAGGCTAGGAACCACGCGGAAGCCGGTCTCGCCCTCCGCCTTCACGCTGATCTATACGACTGGGACCCCAACCGGACGACGCCGGCGCTGCAAGACCCCGAGTTCCCGGCGCAGTCGCAGTTTGAGCGCAAGGAGCGCATCTACTTCTCCATGATCAAGCACTTTGAGGACGGCGAGGCGTGGAGCAGCGCGCTCGCGGCCTACAAGGAGCTGCAGCTGCAGTACGAGACCAACATCTTTGACTTTGCCAAGCTCGCCCGCACCGAGCGCGCCATCGCCACCATCTACGAGACCATTGCCAAGAGCGACAAGCTGGTGCCCAAGTACTTCAAGGTCATCTACAAGGGCCTCGGGTTCCCGACGAGCCTGCAGGACAAGGAGTATGTCTTTGAGGGGTCGCCAACCGAACGGGCCTCTGCGTTCACCGACCGCATGCAGGAGATGTACCCGGCCGCTCAGATTGTCACGAGCGAAAACATTGACGATTTCGAGGGCCAGTTCCTGGTCATCTCGCCGCTCAGCGTGCACCGCGACCTGAACCACCATGTCTTCCAGCGGGCGCGTGTCCCCCAGATCATCCGCGACTATCTCGTGTCAGGCCACCCGCAAGCCTTTTCTGTTGGCCTCAAGCGCAGCACGACCGGGCCCGTTACGGAGCACTACTCGGAGAAGATCATCTACACCACAGCCGACCCCTTCCCCACCATCCTCCGGCGCAGCGAGATTGTCGCCACGCGCACCGTCCGGCTGTCGGCCAAGGAGACAGCCCTCGAGCGCATCGTGCGCAAGACGACCGAGATGGCAGCCATGGAGCGCAAGGTAGCCGAAGGCGACGAAGACGAGGAGGCCCTCCAGGCCCTGGTCGATGCCCTCTCCACCAGTGTCGATCCCTCCTCCGAGACGAGCATCGCGTGCTACCGCGAGCTGGTCCCTGGCAT
Source organism: Podospora conica (assembly GCA_030685255.1). Lineage (NCBI taxonomy): Eukaryota > Fungi > Ascomycota > Sordariomycetes > Sordariales > Podosporaceae > Podospora > Podospora conica. The sequence goes on along the minus strand of MU839421.1, from coordinate 218,262 downwards.
GACACCACGGAGCCGAGGCTCCTCGCCGGCCGACGACAGCGACCTCGACGACGACGAGCCCGAGCCCGACGCGCAGGAAAACGCCATCAAGATGGCCCTTGTCGACCACGCCATCATGATCAAGCGGTGCCTGGCGACCTTTGCGCGCAGCCCCCACAGCGTCCTCGTCAAGCACGGCGAGGAACTGCAGCTCTGTAAGCTCCCCTCCCCACACCCTCCCCACCCACATGCTAACCCCCACCCCAAGTCTTCGAATCCACCTACGCCCCCGAAATCGCCTTCTTCATGCCCGCCCAGCCCGCCGCACCGGTCCTCACCACCCCCTCCCCGACGCCCACCTGGCCACGCTCCCCGCCTCTCACCGGCGGCACCGCCCACCAGAAACAGCCCTCCCTGACCTCCCCCCTCCTCACCAACGGCACCCACGCCACAGAGGAAGTAAAAACCGTCAAGCCCGTGTCCATCCGCCACGGCCGCGGGGCGCGCCTCAGCTTCCTCGGCGGCGGCAAGCACAGCAGCAAAAAAGACAGCGTGTCGTCGCCGCCGCCGCCCGTGCCACAGGTCAACGGCCACCACCACCACCAGCGCGAGGAGAGCGACCTCGGCGGCGGGGCCGGGGCCGGGAACCGCCGGAGCTTCTTCCGCCACGGCGGCGGGGGGTCGTCGACCGTCAGCAACGGCGACCTGACGCACATGAGCGGCGGGGCCGGGAGCGATTCACGGCGGACGCTGATGGGCAGCGGGATGGACTGGGTGACGGATTCGTCCGGGGTTGGGGGGACGACGGCGGTGGGGGGCGGGCAGGGGGAGTATACCCTCGGGAGTGGAGCGGACGGGAAGGGGGGGATGTTCTTTGAGAGCGGCGCGTCGGCGTATTCTGGCGGTGGGGTCGGGGGGAGTGTGAGGAAGAGGTTGAGCATACTGAGGCTGGGGAAGAAGAGTAGCAAGGGGAGTGGGATGATGGGGAGTTTGGATGAGGAGTGAGGGACGACAGACACTACCGCACACGACGCGGGATGGTCTCTTGGTTTTGTTTCTTTTGTTCCATGGGATGGATGGGTTGGCTTGGCTTGGGCGGTCGTTGCTTTGGCTTTTATGTTGGTTGGGGAGGGAAAGATTACCCGAGTGAGCGAGCGAGAGGGAAGATGGGGGGACGCACGCGGCAGTAGCGATGGCGTTTTGTTCTTGGGAAGACTTGACTGTGCCGCCCGCTCGCCCGCCGGCGGTTCTTTTAATTTGTCTGTCTTTTTTCTTCTTCATATCTTCTTGTACTTGGATTCCCCCCCACACCTTTTTTTCTTGTTCATGTTCATTCTATTCCAGCCGCTGTCGTTACTCTTGCATGGTTTTCTTGCGTCGTCGTCGACCGCGCCTTTCCTCCCTCCCTCCCCAGGCCTTGTGGCTCGTTGTCACTTTATTTCTTTACCAAGTCTTCTTCTTCTTGTATGTTGTTTGTTTTCTTGCCATCTGTATTCCTACACCTGCATGGATTTTCCCCTTGCCTGCCGATGGGGTCTGGTATGAGGCAGGCAGGCAGGCAGTCGGGTTCTGTGTATTTTCTTGTTAGAGGACGGGGGAGTCGTTGGTAGTGGTGGTGGTGGGGAGTGTCATATAGCGTGCGTTGTGTAGTGGTTTTATACCCGGTGTGGTCGTCGCGGTGGAGAGTTTTAGGTACAAGAGAAGAAGACATATTGGAAATGTTGTGTCGGATCAATTTGCGTGTGGTGTGGTGACTCTGCTGTTGAGGGACGTGACTTCCATCCTGATGAAGCTTGTATTCTCCACTTCATCGTCCTCCGGGGGGGGGGGGGGTCGAGCTGACTATGCAGACGATGATGCCCGATAATGAGTGTCCACTGTCCAGCAGCAGAGCACAAAAAAAATAGAAGAGGCCAAAAAAAACATACAACACCAGGGATTCGCTGGTCATCACCGACCCAACTACTAGTCTGGCCCTCACCGGCTTATCTATGGGAGAGCGGACGGGATCCCGAGCTTTCCGGTGGGTATGGTCGTATGTGTCTGGAGTGGCAGTGAGAAGGGGTTAAATCTTAGGTGCTGAGGAAACGGTGCCCCCTTTAGTCGGCCGGGTGGACGGGAGATTAACGCAGAATGCGGGTTGAAGACGAGAACTGGGGGATGGGATAACACGTCGAGCATATCCGGGTACCTCGCCCGGTATGGAAAATAAACTCTGCCAGCTATCCTTCGTTATTCTGTATGTAGCTGCTCGAAACCTAGCATCATAGGTGTCTGGATTCTCCCATCCTCCACAACAGCCTGGTGTTTTCCGTTTAAGGGCCGTGACGTGACACTGGTACTTATTTTACTTGCAAGATGTCCTCGGTCTGTGGGCAGGGCAGGTTGGATTAAGGTAGAGGAGAGGATAAGTAGATGCTTGTAAAGGGTACGAAAAGAAGATAGAGATTTATAGCAATAAGCCTTTGCAGAGAAACGCAAAACAGAACATCGCCAGCGGTCGGGGAGGAGAGAGATGCCAAAAAAAAACCTCTATGTTTACCGGTTGGTAACTGACTCAGGGGCAAAAATAGGCGCCAACCGGGGATTGAACCCGGGACCTCTCGCAAATTTGTACCTCAGGGTGAACCCTAAGCGAGAATCATACCGCTAGACCATCGGCGCTGATGATCAGACAGATGTCTGATCCGATTGTTGATTGGCTGGACGGAAAAGGGGTATATGATCTCCCCTTCCGCTGTCGAGAGCCGAAAAACAAGAACTCCTGGGAAAAGGGGCACAAACAGCCGCGAACAAGGAATTCCAACACAAATCTTTCCTCTCCGGTTTCCATGGGTCCATCGGGGGGCATTTCCACCCTCTTCGCCTTTGCGTAAAGGAAAGAGACAACCACATCTCAGGGCGTTGGTTGCCTCCTGCACCCCCTCCCCCCCCTTTCAACCATGACTGCATCCCCATCCCCATCCATCCCACCAGCAGCAACGCAACAACCTGCACGCGATCAAACTCCAAAGCTTAAACCGCCTTCGTTGGCCGCCCAGAACTGAAGCTACCCCTCCTCTTTTTCCCCTCCCCCACGTCCCTCATCAATATTCCCATGACGCTGTGTATCCCCCTCCTTCTCCATCCAGCCAACCCCAACCCACGCTGGCTTGCATCTGATCTCACACAGCAACAACAAACAAACTTTTTTTTCGATGAAACTCCCCTGTTCCATTCGTCCGCTCCCCCGGCTTCCTCGGGACTTGGGAGTCCGTCAATTGGTGGTGGTGGTGGTGATTGTCGTCGGTGGTGATTGTCGTCATGTAGGACCCGAGACACCACCATCGAAGGAAGGGAACGAAGTGGTATGCAGCGCGGCGGCGAGGGTTCCATTCCCTCGACTGCTCGCTGGCTCGCTGGTTTTGTTTCAGCTGCAATCGAGAAAAATAGATGACTGCACATGTAGCGCTGCATGCTGCATCATGCGTTTCCATCTGCATGGTCTTTTCTATCGCATTCTTCACCAACACGCGCGATGCCCGCCATCATTTACGGATGGTGTTTGTTGACAGCGCATCTTGGGGCGTGGCCTTGTTGTCGACGCCACAATATATCTCAAACATGCAGGTCTATCATGGTTTTCGCTGGGAGGTCGGCAGTTCCGTCGGTGTCTCTCCCTTCGGAAGGAGGGCCTGGAGGTTGCGGGATGGGGAATCGGGAGCTTGTCGCTGTCTCTGAGGGCGGAAAGTGGGATTAGGATGACATTGATGTGTTGAGATGAAGTCACAGTGGAGGCGGGGGGAAGGGCTGGAGTCGCAATTGAGAAAGAGCATGGTAGATTGAACAACGACATATCCTACTAACTAGAATCCCTATCGCACAAGAAGAAAATGGTACAAATGAGATGCCGTCGGAAAGACTGTAAGGGGAAGTATCCAGAGCCATCATATCGTGTCCTCCGTCCTGTACATACAAAGGAAATCCCAGCCTCGAGTGGCGATACCCCTGAACCGATCAAAACAAACAACCCCTGTCAACCCTCCTACATCCGGCCCGGCCGCGCCGACTCCCAACTCTCACTCCCCACCGCATCTAAACCCCCCGTATAATACGCAGAATCCCCACCGGAACTCCCCAGACAGTCGCCATCCTCCACGCCGGAGCTCTCGGCCACCCCCACTGCGGCAATGAACGGATCCCAGTGAAGCTCGCCCGTAGGCATCAAGTAGGGAAACCTCGGGTCCTCCGCAAAGCCGTCGATGACCTGCCCCAGCTCGTCGCTTTCGTTCCCGCCACCCCCGGCATACATGGAGCCCCCGAGCATTTGGCCCAGAAAGTCTGGCACAGTCGCATCGAGGTCTCGCTCGGGCGTCGGTTCCGCCTGCGCCTGCCACTGCCACGTCCGTGCCAGCTTGCATTCCATGTCGCGCGCGATTTCGTTGGCCTTTTGTACGGCTTTGACCTCGGCCGTGAGGAAGGCGCGCTCGACCTCGGCGACGAGCATGGGCTTGACCGCGCGGAGGATTTCGCGGCGGACGAGGGCCTTGTACTCGGCCAACTCCAGAGGGGACATGGGAGAAGTGGAAGACTTGTCGTGGCCCGGGGTGGCGGCGGTGGTAATGGTGGTGGTGGCGGTGGCGGTGGGTTTGACGACGGGGGCCAGGACGGGCGTGCTGTAGACTTTTACACGGTTAGCATTGCACAGCGGGGATGGTGGAGGAGGTGATAGGACATACAAGGCGACGGAATTGTCTTGTCATCCGGAAACAAGACGCGGTACATGTTCCCCCACCGCTCCTCCTCGGAGGTATTCGCGCGGGCGCGCACCCTCAACAGGTCCTCCTGCTCGTCGGTAATGACATCCGTCCGGGCGTTGTTGCTCAACTGGCACGGCGTCGGCGCGCGCTGGTGATCCTTGAGCTCTTTGGCGTCATCAAATGACTCAAAGCAGCGGTTACAAGCCGTCTTAAGCGAGTGCTTGCGGTAGATGTGCTCCCTATCAACAGCTGTCAGCAACGCCGCCCTGAAGAGGGTCAGAGGAAGATAACTTACTTCACACGATGAACTTCCCCCCACCCCGGCCCCATACAGGTCTTCACCCCGGCATACCTCGCCGGATCATGCTGCGCAAACGGACACGCCAATTTCTTCCCACCAAGGCCGGCCTTTGTGGGTTCGCGCTTCGCCCGCTTCTTCTCCGCCACACTCCCCACCGCCTTCACCGGCACTCCCCCTGAGTCGTCTCCTCCCCTTCGCCGTTTCACCCCCCTCGAGCCCTGCAGGTCGTCGGATTCAAGCCATGAGTCCAGCCGCCCTTCAATCTTAGCCATAGAGAGTTCGACGATCCTCTTTTTGATGGCCTCAAGAAGCGGCTGGTGGGTCTTGGAGGTACCGATACAATCGCTGCTGTCTCTCTCGTTCGCGGGGTGGTGGTGGAGTTGCTTCGCGACGGCGGCTACAATTTCAGAGATGCCGGTGCTAGAAGCGGGATAGGTGGTGGTGGTCCGGGTGGCGCTGCTGGCGAGCCGGGAAGTGTCCATGTGCAGAGTGGCCGGTTCGGAGGCGATTTCATGAAATCGATCCGCTTCTCTGTTTCCTCTGTTAGTATCGCCGGGATGGGGGAGGGGGTTGAGAGGCACGTACGACTGCAGAGAGCGGACCTGAAGACATGAGATTCCGGTCCGAAAGGGGTGGGGTTAAAGGTCCAGATAGTATTGGTGGTTTGGGTTTGTGTTGGTAGTGGTGGTGAGAGTTGGGCAAGTGGCAACCGTGACAGACGTCGCAAGGGCGGTGTCAACACACGGCGTTGTGACGATTGGTGTTGGTATCCGAGAGATGTTCTCTTGATCAAGTGTAAAGACGTGCTCAGCAACTCCAAGTGGGCAATGCAGTAGATAGCTCGCTGAAAATCGTCGTCAGTTAGTCAGAGAAGCAGACAGACATCAACAACAAACCAGAGACTCACAAGACTTCAACCACTTTATACCACCCTCGCCCCCAACCCTCTTCCCACCAGAGCACAGCCGCCCGAGCCCAAGTTTGCGCAAATGCGAAAACTCCAGCATGGGATCCCCCCTCCCCTCAGTCTGTCCTCCGTCATGACACACCCGCCCACACCCACCCTCTCCGGCCCGCCGCTCCATTCGCCAATGCCTTCAATGCAATACCGCGCAGGCGTGCGTCCGACGCGAACTCCACACGACAACAACAGCCCGGTCCAGCCCGGGCATTGGGCACAAACACCAAGGGAATGTCCCCAGCTGCAAGTGCAGTGCAGCCATGACACGCATGACCCAGAACCGCATGGCATGGCACGATGGCTCAGCGTCGACCTCGAACATCGACCACATGCGATAGGTGGCCTTGCATGTCCATGCCCACGGTGCACCACCAGACCAATCTTCGATTGCTCAATTGCGAACTCTCTTGTCCTGTCTTCATCCCTCGAGTGGCTGTGCGGTGCCATCTGGTTTCCCCGCGTCCCCCTCCCCTCCCCGCGCCCCGGCGTTCCGTCCGTCCCTTCGTCCATTGGGGTGCCGATAAGGCTGTGCTCCGCGGGGTGAGACGAAGGAAGGGCAGGCGCATGCGGACGCATCCCATCGCACCTCGCAGCATGTACCAATCCATGTGCGTCGTTAGTCGTTCCGATGCGGCATGGGCAGTCGTCAGTGACGCGACGCAGTCCACGCCGGGTCTGGGTAATTTGAACTGGACGCCGCGCTAGGCGAAATGTCTTGCATCGCATCCAGGCTCCGGCAGGTCAGGGGCCTGTTCTCGGCCTCGCCATCTCTTGGTTTCGCCACCGTAGGTGCACGTCGGTGTCTGGAGGGAGCGGGTGTAACGGTTGGCTCAAATGCGGGGAGGACCGAGTCGGAGCTGTGGCTTTCGGCGTGGTGCTCGGCCTTCGGTGAGATGCCGTGTTCGGCACGACGGCATCGTGGGATTCGTCAACCGCATGGCCCGAACGGGTATCGCATGAACCCTTCAACCGCTCAATTGCGAAGACGCAAAATTCCTGTGTTTTTTTTGCTTTGAGATGAGGATGAGTCAAAAGCTTTCGGTAGACCTCGTGGAAGCCTAGATTTTCGGTCTTGTTCGAACGGGGCGCGGTCCATTTCATGGCCGAGATATCCAAATCCGGCCAAAATGATGCCGGCGAGGGCCCGGGGGCGTCGAAATTCCCGGCTGCGCAAGATATCACACTGCTATCACCTCGATGCCGTGTTTGATGGCTATGCCACGGCAAGGGGCTGTAGCCTTGTTGCCTTGATTTCGGCGCTGTGAGTCGTATGCTGGTCTGTTGGTCGTTTGTTGTTCGCAGATGGTGAGAATGTCCAGGAGCGCGCAATCGCGGGTTGGGAGGCCAAGTTTGATATGATTCCCAGGAAATAGAAGATAAAAGGATGGCGATGTCGTCGTCGATGAAGGTATCGTGAAGAGATCATCATCAAACCCTCCAACCCGCAGGAACCTCGAATAGCTTTCGGTTCCAGGAGAACACCTTTGTATTCCAGTACGACACACCCAGTTGCACACCGCCCCTAGAAATCAGCAGTCACACCGCTACACCGGCATCCAACCCACCGCAACCATGCAGCAGCGTGTTGACCCCAACATCCGCGTCTCAGGGGAGGAGTAGGACCACCTGCCTCTTGTGATACGTTGGCCAAGCTGACCAGACACAGGCCACCCTCCACCGAGCCCTCGTACTCTCTCGAGCAGTACCTCCAAAGCAATGACCAGGGCGTAACCGAACGTTTGATGGATGGCGAGGTCAGGGCGGACGGGATTGTGGCACGGTACGACAATCTCAGTGATAAGTTGGAGGAACTGAGCAGGAGGATCGGTGGCGCATGACACCTTCATCGGAGTACTATAGGCGTTGCGGGGAGGTATCATCATTTCTGCTACCATGTACAAAGTTGTCGAATTCGGCACAAGCCTGAGGCGCGTTAGCAATGTTACATAAAGAGAGAGAACTTCACATACCGCCGAGTCAAGATCGAGCCAGTCGGTTATCTTCCACCGTTCCTGAACCTCGCATTAGCTCTGTCTGGTTGACCACCCACGGATACACACCATAACTGCTGTTCTTCACCCGTCTCTGGGAGTGCATGAAGCGGGCCCCATGCCACGTGGGGAGCAAGTCCGGCCTTCAATCACACGTCGGCTTCGTCCGTGGGCTGCTGTGGGCAAAGCCTGCTTCAGACAAAGTAGCAGCTTTTGCTACTTTGCCTGAACATGAAGCCCCGGAGACCCGACTGTCCCTTATCTGACGGAGGCCATCTTTCTTGGGCCCGTTCAAAACCACCACATATCTTGGCCAGGAGAGGACTAGCCGGTGTCTTCGGCCAGTACTTTTGTCATCCTGTCGGCCAACTCTCGGAGGTCGGCGTCAACGCTGTTGAACGTCCATGAGGCTTGACAGCTGTATCGTTTGTGGCGCTCTCGGATGCTCGGCAGCAGGTGGACGGCAGATATGCTGAGAAAGACACTTGGTAAATGTACCACCACGCCTTGAACATGCGAGGATCCGTGTTGAGCTGGGCGAGGTCGATGGTGGACAGCGCCCAGAGGGCTCGAGAGCTTCGAGGTCAAAGGCCAGCGGCCCAGGTTTCATGTCAGGATGTTCCTGGCGCTGACAGGTTTCTGGCTTGACGTAGTTTGGGGAAATATTCCAGGGGGTGGGGGGAGGGGGAAGGGGTCGCCCCCCTGTGGAGTCTGTCGTAGGATCATGGCCGCGGAAAGAGTTGGCCTTTTGGAGGTCAGCTTGTGGTTTCTTTCGAGTGTGAGGGCTGGGGATTGCGTACAGTTATGTCAAGGCAGGAAGCCAGAGCAAATCTTCTCGTAATTTGGCCCTTGGGTGACATTGACCATGGAGTGAACCCCTATTCCCACCTGCGCTCCTCGGGAGGGGGGCATTTTAGGGGTGTGAGCTGAGCCGAGGGCGCCGCCGATGAGTGAAGCATCGCTGTGAATTGCTCCTCCAAGCTGGGCGTAGACATGTGCTGTGGTAGAGGTGGTTGCGGTGGTGTTGTTGAGATGGCGATGGCGATGGCGATGGCGATGGCGATGTCTCGTTGAGGTGACGCGACGACGCGTCTTGCTTGGCGAAGCTGCCCGAAATCTGTCACATGGTGTGGTACAAGGGTTAGGGTCATGGCAGCTGACCACTCTCCCACTTTCTTCATCGTCCTTGCCCATTCTTGCCCTTCTTGAATCTTGACATCAAACCTCGAGAAAATCCTTTTTTCAGCACCTAACAGGCCTCGTCACCTTCCTTCTTTCCTTTCTTCCAGAGAATCTCTTTTTCCAACCCAGTCCGCTGTCCCTGCTCACACGATCAACGCCCCATCATCAAGCACAAACGGTATCGACGAGTGAAGGACATGGAGGTTGGTGAATTGACATTTCCATAGGGTCATATGATAGAAGGCAGCTCAAGGTGCAGTATCATCTCTTCTCTTCTCTCTCAACCTAATTCCAGAAGTTATTAAATCCCTTCGCTGCCTCCCCGCCAATGTCGCCCGCCATGAACTTGAGATCGCCATGGAACTGGTTGTGCGCCAGCGTCGTCTTCCCTGCCGTCGCCTTGCGACCTCCCTCGATTCCCACATTTCCCGTCATGATGGAAGCCTTGCCCTTGGTCAAATTGTCATGGATCCAGACTCCCTCTGGCCCTCCCACGTTACGCCGACCAAGACCACCACTATTCACTGCATCACCAACACTCATCTGCGGAGCCGGTTTCGGCCGGACCTGTTCCAGTTCCAGCGGCGCAGGTGCAAGACCACGAAGCGGCGTCCTCTGATCTACTTTTCTTCGAGTCAGCAAGCAGTCCAACGGCCACAGCCAACCACCGACTCACCTCTCCACGGCGGCGGCGCCACCACAACCGACCCTGCCTGCCCGATGCCCCTTTGCCTCGTCCATTCGAGACCAACATCCCTCTCTTCAACCTCGACCACCACCCCGCTGTCCCTCTTTCCCATCCGCCCGGCCATCTCCCTCACCGCTCCATGCGTTTGCTCCAGCACCCTTGCCGCCGTCTCGAAGCCCCCCTGGAGCCCTCCCATCTGCTGGACATGCACCACGCCAATCCTCAGCGCCAGCTCGTCACGCTCGCGATCCAGCCTTGTCAGGATATCCTGCAGCTCCCTGTCTTCGCGGTCGCCCGCCCTGAGCTGGTGCCGGTATCGGGCCATGCGGCTGCGATCCTGTGTGGCTACAAGGCGGGCAAAAAAGGCCTTGAGCTCGGTGGTGACGAGCGCAATGGCCGAGACCTGGGCCTCAATGTCGGCTGTGCGGAGGGGGGGCTCGGCGCGGATGAGGGTGAGGGAGCTTTCCAGCTGGTTGAGACGAGCGGAGGTTTCCTTGACTGCGAAGAAAAGATCAGCAAATGTCTGGGCCAGGTCCAAGCCGCTCGGATGCGTACGTGTCTTGGAGGATCCCTTGATGCGCTCGCGGGCGATGCGGATCTCGTTGATGACGCTCAGTGCCGCGTTCAAGATGCCGACGATGGTGGCTGCGGAGCCCAGTACTTCAATCTTTTGCTTCGGCATCAGCAAAGCTCAACCCTCGGCCACTGCATGATCCCATCAGGGCCAGCTGGAAGATGTCTTACCATGTTTTCTGCTGACTTTCGGGGCGGAAGCTGGACTACAAAATACACAAGACAAGGGATAATAGGATATCTAGAAGACCGGCGCTACATATCATCATTACACTCAACAAACCCCATGGCTCTTTATAACACGCATTCATCCATCATCGACCACCGTCTGGGAACCAAAGGGGCCAACGCAGAGCCTCCACGACCACAGCTCATAAGTCCAGCACAGCAAGACCAACAACTATGGCTTGCAGGACAAAGCAGCCACCAAACCGGCCCGGCCCGACCTCACCCGCCACGCCCAACCTCCCTCCTACACATTTCATCCTCAATAACCGCCATAATCTTGTCTCACAGTCCCGAGTCCCAAAAGAAAACCGACATCCCAACCTGATCCCAGCTTCTCCTACTTTCCCAACACCACTCCCCCAAGTCCACTTTGTATTGAACCCAAGACCCTCTCTCAACAGCCCAACTGCCCAAAAGTACCAAGAGACAGTACAAGGCAGTACCTATACATTGTACATTGGGACACAGTTCCTCGACTGGAACTCACTTGCATTCACAGCCTCCCTGTGCATTCACACCCATCTGGTCTCGGCAACCCCGTGGGATGCACTGAGTTGATGCCCAACTCAACTCCAACTCCCGCCCCTATCCAGTTTTCTCTGCTCTGCCCATCCAATCCCACCAGCAGCAGTAGCAAGTGCTCTAGCAAAGGCAAAATGCATTTCCTCTGAGAGACAAAGTCGTGAAAGTTCATGATACCCCGACCAACAAAAGGTTCTCAATGGCATGCACGCCCCTTGCCCCCAGCGTTGGACAGAAATTACGACGCTGCTCTTCAACAAATCATCAAGGTCGTATGGTGTAGTTGGTTATCACGTCAGTCTAACACACTGAAGGTCCTCAGATCGAGCCTGAGTACGATCACAGATTCATTGGCACCTCGCGGTTGTCATATTTTTTGTCCATATTTCCCTCACTTCTTTTTTTGCCGAGCCGAGTTTGGCGGGTCCCCTCTTCGACATGACTCATGCTCGTCAAGAAAAAAAGGGGGCGTCAACGATCGCGAGATGAAAACAACAAGTACCGGAACATCAAGGCAAAGGAAATTCCCAACCGCAAAGAACCCTACAAAATTACACAAGGGCAGCAACCCGTCTTGTCCTTTTTCGGCTTCCCCCCCCCAGCCCCACCATTGGGCTCTCCTTGGGGGCGCTGGGTGGTGTGTGGACCCTGACTCTCTCCTCCTCCTCCTCCTCTCCGAATACCCTGCGCACCACTGCCCTCTCCCCCTCTGCGTCCACGCGCTCTCTCTCCTTGTGTATTCAGATCGGGTGCCCTCTGTCGCTCTTCTTTTCTCTGAGCGTCGACGCCCTGTCGCTGTCCTCCCCTCTCTCGTTGCAAGTCCCGGTTGCGCACCACCGACCGCTCCCCCTCTCCCCGGACAGGTTCGCCGTTTTCCTCTCCCCGGGGATGCTGATCTTGACTTTCCTCTCTCTGGGGACTCTCGTCGCGCTTGCCCTGCTTCTCCGCCTCAACAACGGCGTGCGAAACCATATCGGCAAGCGCAGGCTGCTCAGGCGGTACAGGCGGCTGCCCATGCACCGTCTCGTCCATCTGTGGTGGCCGAGTGCAATACCACCTCACCTCCGCCCAGCAAATCGCATGCTGGTTGCGCTCGACGTCCAGCAGCTCTGCCATGACACGGTCCTCCTCAGCCGCCTCAAGCCCCGACTTGGGCTTCTTGTCCGGGGACCAGGCGTGAGAGAGCCAGTGCATGGCCACGTACTGGCACAGCGGGCGCTTTTGGATGCGACGCCGCACCTTGCGCTGCCATTTCGTCCAGTCGTCACTGGAGTGGCAGGGCAGTTGAGGCAACCCGGCATCGCGGAAGTAGTCGAGGAGCAGGTACTCCGTGCAGAGCCTGGCCATCAGGCCCTGGCCGTCGGGCTCATGATAGTGCTTGTGTTGAACCACGGGCGTGTGCTTTTGTTCGAGCAATGTCGTGGGCTCAACAAGGTAGTCGCGAAGGGAGCGATGGACGAGTTCGAAGGAGCCATTGCGAGAGATGCGAATGAGTTCGCCGCACTCGCGCGAAATCTTGTTGGTAAGTCCGATGTACCTCTCATCCGACTTTTCGACGTCTCTTCTCGTGATGGTCCAGCCAGCCCGCGGGGGAAGTTGGCTTCTGTTGACGCTTCTGTTGACAGAGCGACTGCTTTGCTGCAGCATCTTGTCCACGGCGTCGACCATCATCAACCCCGTCTTGAGCTCCTCCTCTCCCAGCGGCCGGGCCTGGTGTGCCAGCCAGAATAGCACGTTCCTGACAAAGGCTCTGTGCCCACGCGCAGAGACCTTGGAGAGGGCGCCCTCGTACACCCCAATCATGCCGGAGGGAAGCGCTCTCAGGACGGCGTGGATTCCTTCCTGCGAGTGCAGTCCGTGCTTTTGGATCTCATCCATCACAACCTTGGCCCAGACGTGAATGCCAGCTGCCCCTTTTGCGATGTCTTCACGGACGCGCTGCTGGAAGGCCTCGTCCATGTCGACTTTCCCGCTTCTGGCGATCAAGTCAACCCGTTTCCCTACAATGACACCAATGTCGACCTCCGTAACCTCTTTTTTTATTTCGTACGTTTTGAACTCTGGAGACAGATGGCGGCTGATTGCCTGGATAGGCTGGCGTGCGAGAACCAGAACCCTGAGTTTTCCGTTTCCCTGCCTCGCGATGGTGCGGAGGAACTCTTGCTGTACCCCCAACTTGTCGGTGCACTGGTCGAAGGCGTCGATGATCAAAGTGAGGTAGTGGTTGCCGGTTGTCCCAACGTCCAAAAGACTGTGCCAAAGCCAGGCGATGTGGTCAGGATTTTGGAAATCGATCTTTGGAGGCTCGCCTTGAGTTTGCCGATCGATAGGCACAAGACATTCTGCTATGAGTTCAGGGCGTGCCATGAAGATCTCGTGAAGTAGACACAAGAGTACCTTGGCAGATGTCTTGTGCCCCTCGCGTATGTCGTCGAGGGAGCAGTATGCCACGGTGTCAATAGGAAACGGGACCTGGCCTGGGTTCGCTAACAGCCCAAGAATATGCTGAGCCAGGTTGGTCTTTCCGCAACCTTCATCTCCATGAATCCAGAGCTTGTTCACCCGGGGATTCTGATATCTCCAATCTTTGAAGTCGGAGGACTGTTCAATCCACTTACACGTCCCGTTTGTAGGCTGTGGAAACTGCTGTTCTGGACGAATGGCAAGAACACCGAGAGAGAGAAGTCTCTCTATGTTTGTAGTTGTAAAATCTATCGTCGAGTTCCTGTCAGTTTGATGCAATGTAAGATGGTAAGGGGGTCCCACATCGTGCTTTTCGAGAACTTGTCACTAACTTGTTGATATGGTTGCAGACCAGGCTCAGGTCCGCGTCAAGTTTGCCGAATCTGCATACTTGGAAATGATCGCGGTCCCAGAGCGGGACCACATCTTCGGCATTGATGCGCAGCTTTGCTGAGCTTTCGTTGACGATCTCTGCATATAAAGTCAGACAAGCAAACAGGGGCTGGGACGTCGCTGCTTAGCAGTTGGCGCCGAAGAAATGGTGAATGTACATACTTACTCTTTCCTCGATGTAATTGTCCACTGCTCCTTCGGTAAAGCTCACAACATCGAGGCCATTGTGTTCGACCAGAGGAATAAAGTCTCTCGAAATCCTCATGAGATATCGGGCATCCTCGTCATGGAAAAGTCGACGCGGTGTACGCCCTACAGGACCACTCCGGAGTTCATTGGCCCTGTAAAGCCTATCAACAGTCTCCTTCCATACATCAAGGGAGTCGGGACCATCGGGGTCAGTGTCGCGGATACCCCGATGGGGTGTGGCAAAAAAGATCTAGTGTATAGATTCATTTGTCAACGAACTTGGGACTGACAATGCATGACGGAGAAAGTCGTGTTACTCACATTCCCATAGGTGAGATGGAAAATTCCCCGATAGCGTGGGTCAGACCTAGCCACCAGAAGAGCCTGGAACGGGTATCAGATGGAGTTCATGGTTATGGATTCGTCCGCGCTTCAAGTCAGTACCACCCACCTTCTTGATAATGATGCCTCCAGTACCGTGTCCAATAAATATGATGGGGCGGAATCTGGCGCCTGTTTCTCTTCTCTGCTGGGATAACTGTGAAAGGAGCTTCATGGAATCATTGTCAATGTTCTGGGACGCAAACGGGCGAGATGATGAGGTCCGGCATTTGAAGCGAAGGACTCTCGGCGCCCTATACTCATGGAGCATTCCGTCAAGCTGCGTCGGCCAGAAGGTGCCGTCCTCGTGCTTCCAGGTGTTGATCTGGTGACCATCAACCTCATGAACGAGGACCATACTGATGGGGAGAGTTAGGTACGGTGACGCTTGAGACCAGTGCCGAGGGCCCTGTTAGAACTCACTCAAAGCGTGGTGCTGTACCCTCGGTGTGGACGGCGAGCCCGGGACCTAGCCGTCGCCCTCTGCTTTCCCCACCAGACGCCATGGTACAGACCGACAACAGACTATCGACCCCAAGAGATGCTGCTTGGCAACCGTATCTCGTTATCCTGTGTTTTAGGGGGTGACTGCAGCGACTGTGGTCAGCTCAGCAGCAATCGTATTCCAGGCCAAGTGGAGTTTCAGGCTGTATGCAAAGCGGAAGTGAATGGTGCGAACATACAAGATACTCTCCAATATTTCCAGAGTCCGAGATCTGTGTTGGGTTGAGGCATCACAGTGGTGCTTGGGAATCGCAAATTGGCCATGTGCCAGGCCAGGCAAACTCCTGTCGTCCTCTCATGCGTGGCCTGCAGACGGCAGCGCCAATCGAATCGGGTCCAAATATGGGGGTGCTCCCACGGTTCGCTGGCCAAACTGGGGGCGAGAGGTCGGGTCCCAGTCATTGGTGTGCTCGAGGTTTCGATCGGGTATATTTGTTCGCGGAAGCCCGGTCTTGGGCGCTGTTCTGTCTGTGTTAACTTGTCTTCGGGCACCACCCCAGCTGCATCAGCAGACGACCCAACCAAGTGTGTGTCGGTGAGCGCACTCGCCCATCTGTTTCTTCTATTCCCCATTTTGGCGCCCATTTGTGCATACTGGTACAGAAACCAGGCAAGCATGTAAGTTGCGCCCAACCAAAAAGATTCCCTTGAGGCGCGGGCATGAGGAGCAGATGCGTGGGATGAATGCTCACATGTCTTCAAGTTTGCAGTTGCTGAAACCACGGTCGCGACAATTGGCTGTCTCTCTGAGGGTGGCATCGTCTTCCTCGTTTACTGGACAGCGGGGAGACCATGCAGACTGGGTCAATGGCAGACGAAAGTCATCCTGGCCGCGCCGGCAAGGCACCACAAGCTTTGGGCTCGGGTGGCAGAGATAAGAGGAATATTGGGGCGTTGATACAAGAAACTCAACGCAATTTGGAGAAAGACCCTGGCGGAGGATTAAGCTCCATGAAGGCGAACCTGAGAGAAAGAGAGGAGAAGGTTAAAGCCCGGGAGCTCGAACTTGATGGAATGTTCAAGAGGATGGACCAAGTCTGGGGCGTGGGGTCCATGTCCGCGTCCGGTGAGGGGAGCCGGGGCTCGAGGGTCAAAATGTGGGAGGAAAGGATGGCGAGACAAACAGAGCGACTGCTGGAGTTGGAGGACCTTCTTTCCAGGCAGCAGGAGGCCGAGGACATGATGGCAGAGGCCTTGACAGACCTGGGCATGGAATGGGTTCTGGACGCCGTAGAGAGAAAGTTGGAAGATCAAGGCACGCCCCAGTGAGATTGTGCGATCGAACCCTAACCGGGCGCGCCTGCCAACTTGCTACATAGATGGCCTTTCCTGTCCATGGAAATAACTGCAGGTAGCTGAGTAAGAGAAGGAACCTTCCAACTCGGGTGGGCCCCCTCTCCTCTCCAAAGCCTTCCTCGACGACGCAAAGTACTGGTGCATGCTGAGAAGATGAGACGACCATGTAGATAGCGAATTATGACTGGAGGGGATAGAAACCAGCCAAGGTAGAGTTGAAGCCTCAGACATAGCAAGTGTCCCCGGACCACCTGGATGCGCCCGCCGGAGCTGCTGCGCCGTTGGGTCGCTGTCGGGCTTCTCTGCCCATGCACAGAAAAGACCACCAATAAAGAATGGAGAGAATATGCCCGATGCAAGAGCCCGGCCTGCAGGACTGAGTAGCACCGGATGTCCGGCAACCCGAAATGGGGAAGAGTTGGGGCCGGGTGCCGATGGATACACGGACAGGGAAGCTTCTACTCCAAATGCCAGAACCCAACGACCTGACATGCCCGCGTCTGTTATGGTAAACCACTGTGAGCAAGCCGGGGCTATCACCTGGACGGAATGACTCACGGTGTTTAGAGCAGACGCCCAGAGAGATTGGCAGTAGGTGTGTCGGCGACTCGTTGGTGTTTGTCCACGAGCCTTTCTTGGGCGCCATTCAAGCCAAGCATTACTGGATACACCAGACATGGAATCGGCCATGGCTAAACTTGCAGGAGAGGCGGAATCATGGATGCGAGGAGGTCTGTTCGTCGACTGGCCATGATGTGCCAATTCCTGTCGGGCTGCTACCGCGGCTGGCTGGTGAACGGATCGCAAGGTTTTTGAGATATAAGTTTTGCTCAGTTCTCACTTTCTTTCTTTGGAGCTGTGTAAACAGTCGCCTCAGAGATATCTTGCCCACGGCACAGCAACTCCAACACACCATAGCGTCAAGGTAAAACTCCCTTCCCCCCCAGTGAGAAAGTCAATCTTCACTCAGGTTTGCTGACATGCAGTTGGTTACACCCAGAGCCCTGTCGACGTTTCTTCAGCCGTCCCCGTAAACATCGCCAAGATGATGTCAGTCGCAAACCCGTTTTCGCCCAAGGGGCACGGCAAAAAGAAGCCTGATACCAGCTCTTCCAACCCGGCATTTTCTTATACGACCGGCCCGCCTGCACCCTCGGGAAAGAGCGCCACCCCCCGAACTCGGCCCGACATCCAGGCGCTCATGGCAGGCATGGATAACAAGCTTGCCGGCGCTGCTGGCAAGGTCGCTGCCGAGAAGGCTGACAAAGAGGAGGCGCTGAGGCTCAAGGAGCGGTTGGAGAGAGATGTGAAGCAGGAGAAGAGCAAAGTCGAGCGGTTGGAGCGGGGGATGAAGACGACATCCGACAACGGTACTCCGGCAAACAATGGCCGAGATATCCACAAACTCGCCGCAAGCCTCTCAGCCAGGATTGAGGGGGCCGTGGGCAGTGCGAACATGACGAGGCAGCAGCTGATAACTGAGCTGGAGACGACCAAGCTCCAGGTCAAGGCCGATGCTGAGGCCAGGGACAAGTTGAAGGCCGAACTCGACGCAGCAAAGCTCCAGGCCAAGTCGATTGCAGAGGCCAAGGAAAAGTTGGACAAGGAACTGGAGGCGGCAAAACTTCAGACCAAGGAAGACAGCCAGGCCAAGGACACGTTGGGGAAGGAGCTGGAAAATGTCAAGAAAGAGAAGGATGTTCTGTTGCAAAAGAAGGGGGCCCTGGAGACGGAGAATGCGAGTCTCGGGGCGGGAAAGAAGACGTTGGAGGAGGAGAAGAGGGGTCTGGAGAACATCAAGAGAGCCTTGGAGACCGACAAGGAGACCCTGGAAAAGGACAAGGAGACGTTGAAGATGGAGAGGGACGCCCTGGAGAAAGATCTCACCACGACCAAAGCCAACGTCAAGGCCGTCTCGGAGGCAAAGACAAAGACCCAGAAAGAGTTGGATGATGCGCTTGTCAAGGCCGAGGCTGCGAGGGCGGCCACGGACAAGCTGGCGAAGGATCTGCAAGCTGCACAGGCTGAGGTTGCCGACGTGAGGAAGGAGGTCGAGAAGCGGGACACGGAGATCCACAAGCTCAAGGCGGAATGCGCAAGTGTGCAGGAGGCGCTTGAGGAGTCGCAGATGACGCTTGATGTGGTCTATGACCTTCTCGAGCGCAGCAATGCTTATCTGGACAAGATGAATGGATGAGCCCCAGGGGGGGAGGGGGTGGGGGGTATGGAGGCGGGGTATAGCGGATATAGCAGGGCGTCGTCGGATTGGTGTGTTTTTCAACTTTGATGTGTACCTAGATAGCTTTCAAGTCGTTTCCTTTGTCGGTAGAGTCGAAAGCGTTGGCGCTGGGGTGGGTTTGTCGTTGCTCTGGAAAGGTGGTGGTGTTGATCTGACGTGGTGGGTTGCACAGCCAGAAAATTGACAGAAAAATTGGAGCCAAATCTGATTTCTGAGAAGAATGCAACAGTGCGGGGTGGGAGCCACCTCCAATGTGACTCCAGCGGGACGAGCCGCTGGCCCGTGCGCAAGAACGCAACCAAATCTAGACCGCAAAGATTCAACGTCATTCCATCCTCGACTTTCAATTGCTTCCTCCCCCATCCCCCGAGCCCACCCCCCGATCAGGATACGCCAACGAAATTCATCCCAACTTGTCTACCTACTCTCTTTACGCCATCTCGCCCAGTCATGATATTATGCGCGGCCAGAACTAGCGCGGCAGGCCAGGCGCCCCCCCATCTTGGACTGCTTTTTCAGCACAAGAGGCCTGTGGGGTCATGAAGTCGACCGTCCAATGCCGCCAACGACCCCGCCGATAATGTTGACGAAGAGGGAGGCCTCGGTGTCATGGTCGTTCGGCTGATTGGCGAAGAAGGCGCTCGAATTCTGCCCCCCCTATTCCATTCCTGCAGTTGAGGATCTGAGTTTTGGACCTCTCGGCGAATCTCAAGTTCTCAACCTCTCGGGCCTTGGCATCCATCCGGACCGAGGTGCAGATATCCCAACATGGCCCTAGTCCTTGCATCGCACCGCAGACGGCCAACCGACGAGTAGTAGGGGACGTTCCTCCAGTCTTCACAATCTTCCCCATCGTCTGCCCCGATTGCGTCAGCCCTCGGGGTCAGCCAACTTGCCGATATGTCTACATCGAGTTCCGGCTGGGTTAGGGCTAGAACACCAAGACACCAACCCTTCGGTCCCTCACTGGTCGCCTTTATACATCCGCAGATTACGGGAGCGATACTCGGGCTGCCACTTCCACCCCAGCTCCCTTGAACACCCTGGAGCGATGTGATGAGCTGTTTGCAGTTTGCAAACTCCATCGACATGCTTTCGCATTGACCGCCAGTGCTCAGGCCAACGACCAATGATTTCCCCCTCAGAATCCCAAGGCACAAGCATCACCAGATATGGAAGACTCAGGCCAGGAGATGGCGGCTGGTGAGAACATGTCATGGGATTCTAGTCAGACGCCTCCCGATACACCTCCCGAGGACGCTCCGCTCTCTGTCACACAGCCTGGAACACAACAACCCTTCCCAGAGCATCCTATCACAGCCACTATCGTCGGCAGCGAATTTCAAGACTCCACGAATATCCACATTGGTCACATCTGTGAGAACCTCGCTTTTCTGACCACTCTGATTTCGCTGACTTTCGTGTCGCAGATCAGTCCAGAGACGGGCCTGAACCCTGCCTTGTTGACCTCGAAAACGCCAATCAAGAGGGTGAAAAGCACCAGATCACAAGTACCCAGGGTGGCCTCCTCCCCAAAGCTCATCTATGGCTGCTCGAAAATGAGAATTTCAAGGGCTGGCGCTCCTTGCCTGGTGGCAAGGTGCTTTGGGTCAAGGGCGACGCTGGGAAAGGCAAGACGATGCTGCTCTGTGGTGCCATCGACGTGATAAAACCGGATCCAGCCCAAACGGACGAAACCTTACCATACTTCTTTTGCCAGAACAGCAGTGCCTTGTCTGTCATCAAGGGTCTTTTGGCTATGCTTGTCCATCAGCAACCATCACTCCGGCGACATGTTCGAGAGTGCTACGGCAATGCCGGACAAGCGACGTTGCAAATGCTGCGCGGACTTCTTATCAAGATCTTGGCCGCGCTTTCTGCAGATCCGACAAAGCCGCCCACGTACCTCTTCATCGACGCCTTGGACAAATGCCACCAAAACAGGACACAGCTTCTGGCGCTAATCCTGGAATCAGCGTCAATCGACAGAGTCAAATGGTTCGTCACGAGTCGAGCATGGGATGAAATCGAGCACCACCTCGGGAGTCGTCAGGCAAAAGAGGTAGAAATCATTGATCTGAACGAACACGATCAGGCCGTTTCTAGTGCCATCGAGGCCTACATTGATCGTCGGGCGCTCTCTCTCATCGCCGACGATACCACCCAGAGACAAATCATCGTTGGTTTGCGATCGAAAGCCCGGAACGTGGCATTCCCGCCTGCAGTGCTTTTCGCGAATGCACTGCAACGACTCTCGGCATCTCGGCAGCAAGAGCTTCTAAATCATCCGGGTACGATAGCCGGTGTGAACGACTTCTACGAGCAAATTGCCGAGGACATTCAACATCAATCCCAAGAAACATCCGAGCTCTGTCGCCATGTCCTGGCATTCGCGGTCATTGCCTATCGCCCACTCACCCACGCTGAGTTGAGATATCTCACAGCTCTCGACGACGAGGTCGGGGAACGCGCCTTGCGCCTTTGCAGGCACTTCTTCGCCCTTGATGACAGTGTCTGCGTGCTTGAGCAGCCCGCCAAAGAATTTCTTTCCCGGAAACAGGACAACCGCCTATTCCCCAACGGCTTCGGGAAGTACCACGGCGAGTTGTTCTCCGGGTCTATCAAGGCAATGTCGATGACTCTACGACGGAATCTGTACAAATTGCAGCATCCCAATGCACCGGTACCGTCATTGAGCCCGTCCGAAGAAGCCCCCCTCGTCAACATTCGATACATGTGTGCCTATTGGATTGATCACCTTCTCGAAGCCCGCTCAGCGCGTCCTGGAAAAGAATTCCACGATCAAGATATCCAGGATCTTACTGGCTTTCTCACCGGCCATTACCTTCACTGGCTCGAAGCTCTGAGTCTGCTCGGAGAAACGGGGACCTTGTCTTTGTGGACGGACCTACTGGACTGCTTGAGGGCGGACTCGAGATCCGCATTCGACCATGAAGAACTTCAGCTATGCGTCGAGCTGGCCGAAGATGCAGACCATCTGCTCAACAATCATAAACAATGCATCATGGCATACCCACTCCAAGCATACGGTTCCGCCCTTGTTTTTGCGCCCTCCCAAAGGCAGACGAACACGGTCTTTGGTATCGAAAAGCCAGATTGGGTTGAAGTTTGCTTCAAGGTGGAAGGCCGGAATCCCTGCAAGCAGACTCTAGATCTAAAGGCACCTATCGATGGGCCTGTCTACTTCTCCTCTGATGGCCAGAGACTCGCTGTGGTGGTTTTGGGTCCGTCCGGGAAGCAAGTGAGAATCCTGGATCTCGCAGCGAAAAGTGGCAGTGGATGGTCTTGCAGCACCCATGCCTCCTCATCTTGCAGCACCGACGGCTCATCTTGCAGCGCCGAGGAGTGGTCTGGCAATACCGATGGCTGGATTGCGTTTCCGCCCAGAAAAAAGAAAGACGTTATCGCCATTTCGAATGGTGGAAAGGTCGAATTCTTCAACTTGGTCGCAACCTCTACCAAAGGCCTGACGGCAAAGTGTGTCCAGGATTTGCCCATTGCCATGCGCGCCAACGTCTCGACATTCTGCCCCGATGGAACCTACCTCGTCACAGGAAATGAGACACACATAGAAATGTGGGACTGGGAGAAGAGCAGAGATTCAGTCCTCAGGATCCCTCATCTTGTCGACACGCCTGTGCGCTCTCTTGCTTGCTCAAGCCGTGGCACCAAGATTGCGTCCGCACATGGTGCGACAATTTACATATGGAACACGGGGACTGGACTTACGGAACTAGAAATCCGATGCCCTGCTGTACCCGATCTCGTCTCTTTCATCTCTTCGAGCTCCCAGCTGGTTTCTGCCAGCAACGGCCCAGATGGCTCCTCTTTCATCACTTGGGATGCAATCACCGGGGACCGTCAGCAGAAACGGCAAGCTTGCACTCAACCTGACCGGTCTCGCAAGATTGCTTTTTCTACTGACGGACATTTTCTTGCAGTGGCGCCGAGAGGCGTCATTCGGACTTGGGATGTTAGAGGGGGCCGCCCCCTCCAAACAATCGAAGGATACATTCATGATGTTAAATCGCTGGCCTTCTCCCCTGATCGCACTCAGCTCGTTACCTCTCATGACGGCCAGCTCAGGGTTTGGGACTTGCTCTCGGGCGACTTCAAGGCGGATACCAACCAGCATACCGACATGATCCGCGCTGTCAAGATATCCCAGGATGGGACGAAAATCGTGTCCGTCTCTTCGAGGACCATCAAAGTCTGGGACCCAGAACCTGGCGGAGACAGTCCATATACCATCCTGCTGAGGCCTCACGAAAGTGAGATTTCCGACGCGGTTGTTTCCCCCAATGGCTCGCAAGTCTTGTCGATCCCGAGCTCCCATGTCCCCTGTACGCTTTGGAGTATTGAGGGAAACCCGTCGCCGCCAACGGGGACTTCCGTTGAGGGTAACCTGGCTGCTTGCTTCTCCTCTGACGGCACCAAAATTGCCACCCTTGACCATTTCGGACAGGTCCGACTTCGCAATACTATCCTTCAAGGGGCTGGTCGTAGCAAACCGCTATTCCGTCACTCTGAACTTCGCTTTGGACCTTACTCAGAATCCCACACGCTCATCGGCTCGGTCGCCTTCTCCCTTGCTGGAAAACACGTTGCATCATCCTTCGACGGCTACATTCGCATTTGGGACCTGGACAAGCGCCAGTCCCTCTTCGACAAGTATACGTGTGAGACACCCGTCTCCCTTTGCCTGTTTTCTCTCAACAATCGACGACCACATCTCGCTGCCTCCTATGGACACGGAAATCGACTTGAGATCTGGGATCTCGCCACCGCCAGCGGGGAGCTCGCCCGGACCATTGAACACTGCCCTGCCAGCGTGGACCTCACCACGTTCAACGAAACAACACGCCTGTATCTGACCAGCCTCGGCCGCCACGGAGAAGCCAGCCAACACATCCGGGGCTACGGCTTCGATCCAGGTCTGGAGTGGATCACATGGGGCCCGGAGAAGGTGCTGTGGCTACCCCATAACTTCCGCCCAGACACCAGCAGCAGTGTAGCCGTCGCCGTCGTCGGGGCTGACCCGCTTCCCGAAACCATCATCGCTTTTGCCTCCCGCTCTACAAATAATCGTTTGCGAATTCTGCGCTTCCCCGCTGGGAAACACCCACCCGGCGTAAAAGTCAGCCACGAAGTCGACGATGCAAACCAAGGCAACGAGCCGCAACTTACAAATGGAACCGCCATCACCGCGGCTGATGAGGTTACCGAACGACCCTTCCTCGACGAGCAGGAGGGAGCAGCCTCGGACTCATCGGAATCCACGGCTCAAAGGGCAAACTCGATGGACTCGGACCACGGCACGATAAGAACGGTGGAAACCGGCCAATTCCGGGGCAGTTATGATTCAGCGGAACAGGGAACGAATCGCGACAGCTACTATGCTGGGGAGCGGGATCCCACAATCCGAAACAGCTATGATGCTGAGGAACAGGATGGCTCGATTAGGGATAGTGTTGATGCCGGAGGACAGGGCACGTTGCAAAGCAGGTATGGTGCTGGAGAACAGGGCCGGGTCGCCTCCTCGGTCCTGGAAGACGATCGAGGTCCTCGTGCAAAACCAGACAGTATCTGGCGACAGCTCTTTTGCTGCCTGTCCCTCCGAAGAGCTATAGCCAAAGTGATCACTGGGCAGAAGCACCGGGGGGGCAGAGGGGAGGAGAAGGGGAGGAGAAATCGCCGGAGGAGTTTGAGGAAGCGGGGATGATCTGGCTGGAAGGATAAGCTGTGGCGGTGGGACGATGGCTGCCTCTGTCTTGCCCCTAACTTGGTATGGGATGATGGTTTGCCAGGTATGCGCATGGCAGACCACGCTGTCTCTCCTTTTCCGACAAATGTTTGATGTTTCCACCAGCGGTAGCGTCTCCTTGAGTACAAGTATGGGCAAATTTGGCATGCGGACGGGAATACTCGAATAAACATACAAGTCATTGCGCTGTTTCTCAAAACATGAACAGCTCCGTGGGGAGTTTTCAAGCCACCGCATATCATCTAGGAATACACACCACCCTTCGTCATCCCATGAAGGTCGCCGTGAATCACTTGTCGAAGCCTCGGCAGAAGCGGCAGAAACCACTTGGACTGGACAGAAAATAGCAAATACCACCCCGACGCCATGTCCCGTTTTCCGAGCCCGTCCCAATGTCATCATCATACAACGGTACACCACCACCGTCCGCAATCCTTTACACTTCGGTCCCAAAGTCGTCGGCAGGCATGTCAAGCTCGATGCCCAGCTCCTCGCGGAACAGGTCGCTCAGCGAGCTGTTGTCGCGCAGGTACAACCACTCGCCCACGGCCGTGTCCTGCTTCTCGTGCTGCCCGTCACCCATAATGACGTAGTCATAGCGCTTGGGACCCGACTTGGGCGACGACAGCCAGATCTGCTTGTTGGGCGGCTGCTTGTTGACGACGTAGGTGCCGACGTCGGGGCCGAGGCGGATGTTGAGGACGCCGGCCTGTGCATGCGGGGGTCAGCGGGTGGACGGGGCGGGGGAACGGGGGGAGAGGGGAGGGGGGGCACAAACGCTGTACTCAATGTCGACGTCGTCGGCCGTCTCCTCGAGGACCTCGAGCTGGGAGAGGAGCCGGTCCATGAACTCGTCCGCAACCGCGTGGTACTCGGCGTCCGTTATGACGGCCGGGGTGCGCACGAGGTTGGGGGTCTCGACGTTCTTGGGGGGCGCATCGTCGGGGGTGATGCCGCGGAAGGGGGCGGATGTGGTGAAGGGGCGAGGGGTGGTGGGGAACGAGGCGGGGGTCGCGGACGGACGCGACAGAGGGAGCTTCGCGGGGCCGAGGGCTGCGGTGCCGGCGATGCGGGTGGCTTGCAGAGCACGGGTGGCGGACCGAGCGGTCCTGATCAGATGCTGGCGGGCCATCACGGACGTGGGGGTGTTGGTTGCTGTTTGGGGGTCCGATCCGGTCAATTGTTTAAAGGAAGCGCCGCTAAACACAAACAATAACGAAGGCGTGGTGGACTTGAGGTTGCCACGATGCCGCGATGCGATGCGATGGCTTGGAGTCAAGTTGATGTGCTGTGTTGAAAGGCCCCTGGCCTGGAAGCTCGAACCATTGAAGCTTAAAGTGACCCCACCCTTGTGAGCTTAAACAGCTTGACAGCAGGAACCCCTGCCGATAAGGTGTTGCGAGGGAGATACCTATGCTTAGCGTGGATTGTTCTGACAGAAGAGGTATTGCGCTAACAGTACTAGGTACCCTTCGCGTCACTGCCCCACCACCACTTCCCGCCCTGACGCGACGCAGGCAAAGCATATCGAAGCAGCAACCTTGGTCCACTGTCCACTGTCCATCAGAGAGCCAGACCCCTAAACATGCCGGCGCAACCTTCACTCTCACCACCAGCGACATGATCAACGCATTCCTGGTCTTCAACGGCCAGGGCCAGCCCCGACTGACCAAGTTCTATACCCAGCTCGTCCGTCCTCTCCCCCCGCCCCCCCTCCCCTCCCCCCCTCTCCTACCCACCAGCTAACCCCCCCCCCACCCAACAGGACACCTCAATCCAACAGCGGCTCATCTCCGAAATCTTCACCCTCGTCTCCAACCGTCCCCCGGGGTCCTGCAACTTCCTCCCCCTCCCGCCCCTCCTCGCCGCCTCGGGCACTTCCAACTCGGCCTCGGAGCCGCACAACGACGTGCCCTCGCTCGTGACGTACCGGCACTACGCGACGCTGCACTTCATCATCATCTCGACGTCGACCGAGTCCCCGCTGGCGCTCATCGACATCATCCAGGTGTACGTCGAGGCGCTGGACCGGCTGTTTGAGAACGTGTGCGAGCTGGACCTCATCTTCAACTTTGAGACGCTGCACGCGACGCTGGGCGAGATGATTGTCGGCGGCGTGGTGATTGAGACGAGCACGGATCGGATCGTGGCGGGCGTGCGCGCGCAGGGCGCGGTGGCCAAGAGGCCGGTGAACGAGGGGAGGAGTACGGGGCTCGGGTCGGGGTTTCAGGGGATGGGCGGGAATTTTGTGTGGCATGGGAGGTGATGGTGGGTTGTGGGTTGGGGGGGGGTTTACATCTTTGGGCGTATCGAGGGGGTACGGGGGCATATTGGAGTTGGGCTACGCATTTGGGATGGGGGGAAGACAGGTTCCATGACAAAGGGCCATGGCATTGCTGGGGTATTCCAACGCCAAACTCCGCAAGATGACCATATATTATACAAGAGGGAAGGTCTGGGACAAGACGATTTCTCTATTTCCATGTCGACGACCGCTCGCGCACCTCTGGTATCGGATCGGCTCTGGGCTTCTTGGTGGGCGTGTAATCGTACCCAAAGAACCCCCAAACTGCTTGTCGGACCTGGTTCCACTGTCAGTTTTGCCCAGGCAGAAAAGGGGCTGGGTGCACCACATACATCGTCAAACGGCTGCCTCTCGTCCCTCCAGTCCATAAACATGACGCTATACACAACGACAACTGCCAAGAGTCAATAACTAGCCCCTCATCAACACTGGAACCTGCCCCATACATGTGATAGTCGTCAGCTGCGCCAGCTGGATCATCTTGTTCCATCTTGGCCGCTGCGCAATGTGTGCTACCCGCCGCTTGTATCGCTTCTCAAAGTGAAGCTGCTCCTGCTGGGAGAGCTTGGAGAAATCTGGCGGCCATACTTTTTTCAGGCGGGAGGGACTCGATAGCGATGATGCGCTCGATGTGGTGGCTTTGCTTTTCGTGGCGGCCTTCTCTGCTGCTTGCGCCATGCGGCGCGCGAGTGTTGGGAACATGGTCGGGGGTGGTCGTCGGGTTCGCTGGAGCCGGGTCGGTCGAAAGAGGGCCGCTGATGATGCTGTCTCGGCTCTCGACCTCGAACCACGACGCCACGATGAAATCGACATTCATTGAGCCGAACTGTGGCTGGTGCACGTCTTCCTGTGGCTCAGGGCCACGCTAATGCGACAGGGGTGTCGATAGTGGTGCACCCCACCATGCAAGATCCGACAGGCCTGGAACCCCGCCTGTTGATGGAGGGGCACGCGGGACGACTCACAGTGTATCGAGTGTGCGTGTGCCGAATCGGTCCCCCAAAATTTGAGACGGGCTCTCTGACTCAAAACATCTCCAACACGGGGGCGTGTTGTTTTCTTCTCCTTGTGCCGAAAACAAGGGAAAATCATACCCAATTTCCCCAACCACGACGACGACACCACACCACGATCCCGAGCCGCCCGAGAAATCGATCCGAACCCGAGTCGATCGAGACGAAACCGCAATCATGGCCGACACGTCGGTGCCCAAGGCCATGGAGGGACTCGCCATCTCCAAGACCAAGGAGCTCAAGGGCACGGAGAAGCGGGACTCGCTGATTGAGATTGAGAAGGTGGGCAACACGATACAAAAGGGGGCAACACACGGGAAGAGTTGCTGATTGGGATTTGTCTCGTGCAGAAATACCAGCTTCTCTGGGAGGAGGACCACGTCTTCGAGGTCGATGCGCCGTCCACCGACGAGTACCCCCTGGGGTCCATCAGCGCCGACGAGCTGCGGGAAAAGTACGTTTACCACTTGGAGGACTGGGGATCGAAGATCGAACCGAACGAGACAATGGCCAGGGCGCAACCCGCCAAACTTTACGCTGGCCTGTCGTGTTATTCGCGTCGGTGGTTAGGGGCTGGATGCTAATCGCAATACGTCTGCAGGTTCCCCAAGTTCTTTGGCACCATCGCCTACCGTATGTGCTCCTGAGGGGAGGACTGTATTGGGGACCGCGCTGACAACATCACAGCTTACATGAACGGGCGTCTTCACGCCGGACATGCCTTCAGCTTCAGCAAGAGTGCGCGCTCCCACTATGATCCGACCGTTTCAGACTTATACTAACAAACCTGACAGTCGAGTTCCACACCGGGTTCGCGCGCATGCAAGGGAAACGATGCCTGTTCCCCCTCGGATACCACTGCACCGGCCTCCCCATCAAGGCCTCGGCAGACAAGCTGGTCAAGGAGGTCGAGATGTTTGGCCGGGACTTTGAAAACTACAAGGAGGAAGAGGAGGAGCCCATGCCAGTCGCTGCCGCCAAAGGGCCCAAGGAGGACCTCGGAAAGTTCAACGCGAAGAAGGGCAAGGCCGCCGCAAAGACAGTCAAGGCCAAGTACCAGTGGCAGATTCTGCACTCGGTTGGCATTCCCAAGGAGGAGATTCATCTCTTTGCCGATCCGCAATACTGGTATTTCGCCCGCTCTGGCATATTCCCCGGCGAAGCTAACTCCTGAAAGGCTCCAGTTCTTCCCGCCCGAGTGCAAAAAGGACCTGACAAACTTTGGCGCGCGCATCGACTGGAGACGCCAGTTTGTCACGACCGATGCCAACCCCTATTACGATGCCTTTGTCAGGTGGCAGATGAACCGCCTCAAGGAGCTCAACAAGATCAAGTTCGGCAAGCGGTACACAATCTACTCCATCAAGGACGGCCAGCCCTGCATGGACCATGACCGTAGCGAAGGCGAGGGCGTTCTCCCCCAGGAGTACACTGCCCTCAAGCTCAAGGTCCTCGAGTGGGCTCCCCAAGCCGCCGAATCTCTCAAGGGAAAGATTCCCGAGGATGCTTCCGTCTTCCTGGTTCCCGCCACTCTCCGACCCGAGACCATGTACGGCCAGACATGCTGCTTCGTCGGCCCGACTCTGAACTACGGTATCTTCAAGGCGTCCGAGAAGGAGTACTTTGTCATCACGGAGCGCGGCGCCAAGAACATGGCCCATCAGGGCATCTTTGCCCAGGAGGGCGTCATCGACAAGGTCGCCGATGTCAAGGGTTCCGACCTCATCGGGACACTTGTCGACGCCCCGCTCAGCTTCCACAAGCAGGTTCGCGTTCTGCCAATGGACACCGTTCTGGCGACCAAGGGAACTGGTGTTGTCACCTCGGTCCCCTCCGACTCGCCTGATGACTTTGCCATGGTCACCGAGCTCGCCAAGAAGGCCGACTTTTACGGCATCAAGAAGGAATGGGCCGAGCTGGAGATCATTCCCATCATCCAGACGCCAACTTCCGATCTGCTGGCCCCTTACCTCGTCAAGAAGCTCAAGATTTCGTCTCCCAAGGACGCCAAGCAGCTCCAGGAGGCCAAGGAGCTTGCCTACAAGGAGGGCTTCTACCAGGGTGTGATGAAGGTGGGCGAGTTTACGGGAGAGAAGGTTGAGGTCGCCAAGCCCAAGGTCAGGGAGCAGCTCATCAAGGCCGGGTTGGCGTTTGCCTACTCTGAGCCCGAGAACAAGGTTGTGTCGCGATCTGGTGATGAGTGGTACGTTTGCGCGGACGGTGGTGTCTAGGTTATTGTTACTGACATGTTCCAGCACGGTCGCGCTCATGGACCAGTGGTATCTCGACTACGGTGAGGATTCGTGGAGGGCTATCGCCTACGACTATGTCGAGAACAAGGACGGGACTGGCCTCAACACCTGGTCACCGGATACCCAGCATGCCTTCAAGGGTGTGGTTGACTGGTTGAGGCAATGGGCCTGCGCTCGTACCTACGGTCTTGGTTCCAAGCTCCCGTGGGATCCTCACTTCCTGGTTGAGAGTTTGAGGTGAGTTATTCTGTACTCGACTGTTGGTCTGATCTAACATTGCAGTGATTCCACCGTCTACATGGCGTACTATACGATTGCTCACTGGCTCCACAAAGACCTTTTCGGTCGCCAGGCGTAAGTCCGATCCTCTCTAGAGGCTTGTCCACTGCTAACAACATGACAGTGGCAAGGCCAACATTACCCCCGAAAACATGATTGACGAAGTCTGGGACTACGTCTTCTGCCGTACCCAGCTCACCGATGACATTATCAAGAAGTCGGGCATCCCCAAGGCCACGCTCGAGGGCATGAGGAGAGAATTCGAGTACTTTTACCCGCTCGACCTCCGTTGCAGCGGCAAGGACCTCATCCCCAACCATCTTACCTTTTTCCTGTACAACCACATTGGTATGTTTATCCTCATGAGGTTAGAGAGCATTGTGCTGACAAGTCGCAGCCCTCTTCCCCAGGGAATACTGGCCCAAGTCCGTCCGCGCCAATGGCCATCTCCAGCTCAACGGCGAGAAGAGTAAGTGAAGCCGGGAGCAGCACACCATCGCCATGTGGCTAACCCCTCACAGTGAGCAAGTCGACTGGAAACTTCATGACTCTGGACGACGTTGTCAAGAAGTACGGTGCTGATGCCGCCCGTGTTGCCCTTGCTGATGTAAGTCTGCCTTGCCTTGTTTGGCGTTTTTGTCTAACTTGTTGAAGGCCGGTGACGGTATCTCGGACTCCAACTTTGTCGAGGATGTCGCCGACAATACCATTGTGCGATTGTGAGTACACCCCTTCCAATAGGACTGAAACATGCTAACCCGTCACAGCTGTATGTTTATTGACCCCTCTCCTGAAAATGCGTGATACTAACCTCGGTCAGTCAACAACAAGGAGTGGATTGAGGAGGTGATCAAGGATGAGACCCTCCGCACTGGAGAGCTCAACTCCTTCCAGGATGCCCTCTTTGACAACGAGATGAATGCTCTTGTCAACGAGGCCAGGAAACACTACGAGGAGACATCGTACAAGCTGGCGCTCAAGGCGGGCCACTACGACTTCTTGAACGCCCGCGACTCCTACAGGGAAGCATGCAATGCCGCTGGCATTCCCCTGCACAAGGACCTCGTCTTCAAGTACATTAGGCTCCAGGCCTTGGTGCTTACCCCCATCGCGCCTCATTGGGCCGAGTATATCTGGCGCGAAGTCCTCGGCGAGAAGTCGTCGGTTCAGTTCGCCCTCTTCCCCGAGGTGCCTGCTGCCGACCCTGCTCTCTCGGCCGCCCGCGAGTACGTCAAGACGACGGCGTCCAACGTCAACTCGGCCGAGGCCTCGCAGCTCAAGAAGATGGCCAAGGGCAAGCAGAGCGACTTTGACCCCAAGAAGCCCAAGAAGCTCACCATCTTCATCACCGACTCGTTCCCCGCCTGGCAGACCAAGTACATTGACCTCCTCAAGGAGGTGTGGGATCCGGCGACGGGATCGCAAAAGATTGACGACAAGGAGCTCAACGGCCGCATTGCCAAGATGGGCGAGATGAAGAAGGCCATGCCGTTTGTGCAAACCCTCAAGAAGCGTCTGCGAGATGGCGAGCCGGCCGACGTGGTGCTGGCGCGCAAGCTGGTGTTTGACGAGCCCAAGACTCTTTTGGTATGTACATGTGGAAGAGGTATGGTGACGATGAAGAGAGTGCTGACATTCTTTCCAGGCCATGATCCCCGGTCTGAAGCGGACGGCCGGTCTCGAGTCGGTCGACGTCATTGCCGTGCAAGAAGGTAGCAAGCAGGGCAAGGACCTGACGAACGGCGGGGCCGAGGTCGATGTCGCTACCCCGGTTGCCGAGTCGGCGCTCCCGGGGCAACCAAGCTTCTACTTTACGAATGTTTAGAGAGGGGTTGGGATTCCTTGCTTATTGTTTATGGTTGCGGAAAAGGAGCGGCAGCAAAAGCAATAGAATCTTGTGACAATCACTGGCGCCGTGGCTTGGTGTGTTTGGACCGGACGTGCTTAACCCGTGGCTGAGGGTTCGAGCGGAGATCGCTGTCAGTCTGACGTCTGGTTGTTCCAGCTGTCCATTATGTCCGTTCGGCGGAGGCTTTTGGATGACCGTGGCATTGACCCCGGGGATCCCGCCCATCATGGACGCCGGGATATCTCTCCGCCCCTGAACCCAGCCTCCACATGTTCTCTCCAGCCTCTTTCTTTGACGTTTGAGTCGTAGAGCGATCATGACGTCCCTTTTGGTGTTACCCTAACCGCATGGTCGCCGTCTCCGGTAGGAAGGCCTCGAGGCGTATTAAAGCGCCACGACTTCCTCACGACATCAGTTCCAAAATGTTCTAGACAGCCGCTCTCCTGCCCTCGCATCTTCACTTCCTGCATAGAAGAGCTCCTTGCATACGAGAAGCCCGACCTACGCCTCCCCTGTTCTTCATCCGCCCTCCTTCCTACCACCGTCCCCTCTCAACTTCACCACCCGACCTCCCCCAAAACCACCACCACACCGCCACCATGCGCCCCTCCACCTTCCTCCCCGCCGCCCTCGCCGCCGCGTCCACCGCCCTCGCCCAGAGCACCGTGACCTTTGTCTCGGTCGTGAGCAGCACCACCAACGGCATGCCCCCCCCCCCCACCCTTCTTGACATACCGCACCCCGGACGTAGACTGACTTATTTCGCCCCCTCCCAACACAGGCCCCTCCACTTCGACCACCGTCGTCTCGCCCACCACCTCCATGACGAGCACCGGAATGGGCACCGGCACCGGCACGACCACGGCCGTCGTCGTCACGCAGACGCGCTCGCCCGGCGACCGCGCGGCGGCGGTGGAGAAGCCCGTGCTGGGGCTCGTGGCGGCTTGTGCGGTTGGGGTTATGGTTCTTTGAACTGAACTGTCTAATATTTTCTTTACTGGTATTTGTGGGGGGTTTGGGGAAGGGAGTGGTAAGGGGGTGGTGTTGGGGGAGAGGTGTGGAGAGGGTTGGATAGGAGGTGATGGAGATGTATAGCTCGTGTTAATACATGGAAAATGACTTGACCATTTGACCATGTGCCATTCCGTGATGAATGATGCTACCAGTCTATTGGGTATTGTTCTCTGTACATCTCAGAGAGATCTTCTTAACCCCCTTTCCAAGCAAAACCACGTCTCTTTAGACGTATACGCCAGCGTCATCTTCACTTATACCCATCTATGCCAGATCTGCCACCATCAACCCAGTGACATTTAACGCCCAAATGTCGCGCCTCCATGGTGACAAAGATCTCTGCGTTCCCCGTTTCTGCGCAGGCGCTGCCCTCAATACCCGCAATGCATTGCAGACCTCCGATACTACCAAACCTCGCTGGACTTTGCGTGATCGGGTAGATGCTGCGGGGCGTTTGTTTGGGCTCCAAACATCTGGACAATACCGAGCGGGCGTCGTTGAATCAAGGACTCGTCAACGTACGTGTCGATCCGTTTTGACTGTTGCGTCAAGATCCTCATTTCTCTCGTCGTCCGAGAATAAGGCCTTCAAGCAGCAATAGCAACCCCCCCACCCGGCGCCTCCTTGACCTTGGGCAAATTATCCTAAAACACACACACATCAGCACTACCGCCCCCCCCTCCCACTCCCAAAAGACAGGAAGAATACTCACAACCTCAAAAATCACCCTCACCATCAAACTGCAACTCGGACAAACCGCAATGTCCGCCTCGTCCAGCAGGTCCACCAGCGCAATCTCAAACTTGTCCCCGCACGGGCACGGGTAGTGGTACATCTGCGTGGCGGCGTCGTACGTCATGTCCTCGATCTCGATCTCGTCGTAGATGGTGGGTTCGTCGTCGGCCATCTTTTCGTTCCTGCTTGCCTGTTTCCCTCCGGGCTGGTGTTGTTGTTGTTTCTCTTTTGTTCCCGTCTCGCGGCTCTCTGGGGGGCGGTCGTCGGCTCGGGGCGGGCGGGTGAGGTGCGTGAGGGTGAGGTGCGTGAGGGATGCGCGTCGCGGTCGGGAGGAGTCGAGGGGTCGGGGGGGTCAAAGAACTGATTCTCTTGCGCCGGTGATCGGGCGGTGGTGTCGTGGTGTCGTGGTTTCGTCGGCGGAAGGGGATCGTAATCGGGATCAGAGAAGCGAATGTAGGTATTCAACGTATGAGCAGGGTCGAAGATAGAACTTTGACCGCGGCGGCAGAGTCTCAAAAGCATCCCGAGGGGCAAATTCCCAAACTTTCCAACTGGTCATGGTGGGGTTGCGCCAAAGAAGCACAGTGCATCAGACCGTGTGCGCCACGATACGACTGTGAGATGCACTGTCTCCTTTAGCATGTGACCGGCCTGAAAAGGGGCATCAACAACGCTGGCAACCCCCCGGGCCAAATCTCAACATCTCTCCGCAACTTTGCTCAGCCACCAGGGAGACAAACACGTCCAACCACACGGGGAGGGAAGTACGGGACATGAACAAATTAGAATTATAAACAATCCAAAAAGTCCCAGCTCACGGCCCGACCCAACCGTATGCTACCTCCACCCACCCTCCCAGCAGGAAACAACCACATCAACACCACGCACCAAACGAAGAGAGACTTGGACACCAAACTTGGCCCATATACCCTGCTGCTCATTGCTTACAAAAGAAATCGACTCAAAAAAATTAAGATGATAAAAGCGCTGCCAACCCTCCACCCTCACCACCATTCTGATCTTCCCCTCTCCAGCGCTTGTCCCCGTCAACTTGTGACCCTCCCTCCACCCCTTCGTCTCACCCCTCCCCGAACCCTTCCTTCCTCACGTCCACCCCACCAGCACCACGGTTTCCAGCTCTTGTTCCACCAAACATGAACCTGCCAATCCACTCAACCTGAGAAAGGAGTCCCTCCACATGTCATCGTAGAAGAAAAAGGACCAAGGCCCCAACCAAGTCAAGGCAGAACAGCGATAGGCGAATGTCGCTACGATTGACTGGCAAGGTAATTGGCCGCCTATAAACAAGGAGAAGAAGAATCTTGTCAGTCTCGATACCCCCAGGTAGAAAAAAACAGCAAAAAGGAGCAATCTCGTCGGGAAGGGCGGGGAAGGCGGGACGGGGAGGAGGGCGGGGCGGGACGGGGGATCCAAAATCCTGGACAAGGGGGTGGGTGGATGATGCGGTGTTCTCTCTCGGTGGTTATCTTACCCTCTCAAGGTTATAGTCGTATTTCTCCAGCGCAGCCAGCGAGTCCTTCCGGGAGTATCCCATGCTCGTCAGGTTCTTCAGGATGGGGTCGTCGTGCTCACCCTCCTCGGTGAGAGCCCGGCCGACGGTCGAGGGGCGCACTGGTTCCTTGGCGGGCGCCGCCGCGGCGGCAGGGGCGCTGGCGCTGGCGCTGCCCTGCGGTGGGGACGACGGCCGGGGCGTCTCGTCAAAGCCGTCAAAGATGGCGTCCCAGTCGTGGGCATCGGGTGCCGCCGTGTTCTTGCTCTGGCTAGGAGCCGACGACGATGCCGCGACGGTGCTACCGGCGGCCGAGCCCGACAGCGAGGCAAAGTCAAAGCTGCTCTCGCCGCCAAACGCGTTGGTCGCGTTGGACTCGCTCTTGGCCTGGCTGGGCGGGGGGCTGCTGTCAAACACGGCGTTGAAGTCGTCCAGACCGGAACGCGAGATGTTAGCAAAGTCGTCGTCGGCCGAACCCTCCTTGGCGTCCTCGAGACCCTCAAAGTCGTCGTCAAGGTCGTCAAAGGCACCCTTGGCCGGGGCCGACGGGGGCGCCGGTTGGCTCGCGGCCGCCACTGGCGTGGCATTGGGTGAGCCCCAGATGTCGTCCACGCTAGGTCCGGCGAGCTTGGCTCCACCCGACGTGGTAGGAGCAGGGGAGGATGGTTTCTCGCTGTGCAAAATGTCAGCTCACATCTTCTCAGAAAATACCATGTAAACAGAATCGCACCTCGCAGCCACCGGCTCAGGCATCGCAAACGCAGCCGTGGTCGCCTCCTGGCTGGTCTTGGTGAGCGTCGGCGACGCAGCCCGCGACTCGGTCCTCTTCTCGGCAATCTTGGGCGGCGGCGACGCCGGTGCGAAGTCATCCTCAAACCCGCCCTTGTCGCTCTCGCTCTCCGAGTCGTCATCGCGTTCCAGCTCCGAAATAGGGGGGAACTCCGAGTCAAACTTGGCAAAGACCTTAGTAGTGTCGTTAGAGCTGCTCGGAGGAGCCGCCTTGGCGTTCTTGAAGCTAGCAAACGCAGACTCAAAGTCCTCCTTAGCCTTGGCCTGGTCCACGGCTCCAAAAGGATCGGCGGCGGCGGCGCCCTTGTTCTCTTCAGTCGGCGCAAAGACGTTGCTTGTCTCCAGCGATGTGGCCGCAGCAGGCTTGTCCAACGTGGGAACCGGAGAGGCCACCCGGTTGGACTGCGAGTCCTGCGATGCCTCGCCCTGGCTCGCGCGGCTCAGAGGAGGCGACATCGCACGGCTCAGAGGCGGCGACATCGCGCGGGTGGTGGACTCGCTCGCCTCACCGAAGAAGCCGGAGTTGCTCAGCTGCGAACCAGAAGGTCCTGCGAGGCTGGGCTGCGATCGGCTCATATCAGGGCTCGTAGAGGCAGGCGTAGCAAACGACCCGACGCTACCGGTCGACGTGCCAGTGTTCTGTGGCTTGAACATGCTGAGCGGGGCGGGAGGCGGCGGTGTGCCGGCCTGGCTCGACCCGGCCGCAGGAGGCCCAAAGACATCGTCAAAGCTCTTATCGTTGAACCCCCGAATGGGAGGCGAAAACGTCTGGGCAATGTCGGTGCTCCCCGTCCGCCTAAAGAAGGGGTTGTTACCGCTAGCCGTGGACAGGGCGGGACTCGCGACCTGGTTCAGCACCGGCGAATTGTTGGCGCTCACTTGGCGGGCGAGCTCCTCGTTGCTCTTGGTGAGCTCCTCAACCTCGCCCTTGAGCTTGTCCCGCTCGCCCTCGTTAGTCGCGAGCTGCTTCTTGTTGATCGCCACCAGGCCCTTTTGCTGTCTGGCCTCCGACTTGAGCTTCTCAATCTGGGGCTTCAGCTGCGCAATCTCGGCGTTGACCGTCCGGATCTTGTCCTTAAGCGCAGTGTTCTCCTGCTGATCAGCCTGGAGCGCAGCCAGGGTCTGGCGCTGCTTGTTCTGGAGATCCTGATACGTGGCGTCAATCATGGCCATCTCCGTCTGGAGCTTCTTAATCTCGTTCCTCGCCACCGTGAGCTGGGTCTCGAGCGACCGGACGTCCTGCGCCTCCTTTTCATACATGGCGCGCAGCTGTGCGAGGCGCTGCTCAAAGTTCTTCTTTTGGGCGCTGGCTTGGCCGAGCTCCGTCTGCGCGCCCGTCCGCTGGTTTTGCACATCTTGGACCTGCTTGGTAAGCGATCCGATCTGGTTCGACAGGTTTGCGAGCTCAGTAGTCTCGCTATTAAGTGATTTGTTGATCTCGGGCTCCGCATCTCCGAGGAGATCGTCATCGAAGGGAGTGGCAAGCGGCGCAGCGGGTTTGGCAAGGCCGGGAGCCGAGGCGTTGGAGCCACCGGTCCCCTGGCTAGTGAGGCCGCGACCGAAAGAGGACGACGGCACAAACGGCTTGAATGTACTGGCCTGGGGTGAGGGCCTAGCGGGAGACGATGGGCCTGCAGGGCTGATGGCGTTGCCAAACGGATCATTGGCCGCCGAGCCACCCGTCCC
Source organism: Podospora conica (assembly GCA_030685255.1). Lineage (NCBI taxonomy): Eukaryota > Fungi > Ascomycota > Sordariomycetes > Sordariales > Podosporaceae > Podospora > Podospora conica. The sequence continues at coordinate 180,416 of MU839421.1, read as the reverse complement.
AAGGGCAACCTGGGCCGGTGCCGGGGGCTGGGGGTCGTCAAGCCCAAAGAGATCGTCCATGGCGGACACTCTAGGCGGCGGCGGTTGGGGTTTTGGTGGACTAAACGCAGACCCCGGGACGGCGTCAAAGGCACCGCCCGCCGTTGTCGGACGAACAAAGTTGCGCAAGCTGGGAGGTATCAAGCTGGGAGGCAAGACGGCGGGAAGAGTGTTGACGCCGTCGCGCTTGGTCCTCTGTTGCCTAATAAGATACATGGCCACGGCGAACTCGTCTTTGTTTAGGCGACCCTCGGATCGGATGTCGGCGAGGTCCCAGATCTGAGCCAGAGCATCTTCCGAGAGGTTGGACTGGCTGAAAAAGGGCACCGCCTCCTCTCCGGTGATGAAGCCCTTCTTGGTCTTGTCGAGCTCATCGTAGAGCTGATCAAATCTCGTCTTGTCGGAGGGCGTGATGAGCCAGTCTCCGGTAGTCTGGGCCACTACGGGCGGTCGGCCCAGGGGACTCCCGGTCCGCATCTGCGGGATGGCGCCTTGCCCAGTGAGCTGGCGCGGGACCGCTGAGATAGGGGGTGTGGTGGTTGTGGGCGACGGAAGTCTACCTGCAGCCGCCCGCCTAGTGGCGGCTTCGTAGAGAGGCGCGGGGAGGATGGTGGGAAGAGCACGCAGCTGGCCCGTCTTCATGGATGCGAGAAGATGCATGGCGATAACAAACTCCGTCTGCACCAGGGCGCCGCGCTGCTCCGTGTCGGCCAACATCCAGATACGACCGAGCACGTCATTTGGCAGGCCCGACTTCTCAAAGATCTGCTTGGCCTGGTCCCCGGGCAACATGCTGGCCCCTGGGGGAACTTGACGCTCAAACAAGCCAGCATACTGGGCGACCTTGTCCGGCGTGAGCTGCGGGATGCGGATAGGGGCGGCAGGGCCTGTGGTGAGAGCCTGCAGAACAGACGGCGGCGGGGCCGGCGGGGCGGGATTCGGGGTGAAGCCGTCGAAGCGAGGGATAGGGCCCGGTTGGACGGCGACCTCTGGTGACGGCTCGCGACCGGCTTGCGCATGCCCAATCAGCCGCAGTACTATTCCAAAGCCGGCGGGCGTGAGGAAGCCTCGGTTCTCCTTGTCGGCAATCTGCCAAATCTGTATTGTTGTTGTTGTCAGCCAGGGGTGGTCCGCAACATGTTACCGCGTGTTTGTCTCACCTCGCCGAGCACCCTCGAGTCCAGCCTAGTCTTCTCAAAGAACTTGACGGCGATCTCGCCCGTGACGACGCCAACATTATCGGTGTCTGCTTGCCGAAACAGCTGGCCGTATACGCGCTTCTCCTCCGGAGTGAGGTTCAAGTTCGGCACGGCTGCAGAGGTGACACGTCAACTGTTAGCCGGTGCTGCTGGACATGCAAACATATTGTCTGTCTCTTCCCCGCCGGGAGGATGGCACTTACTCAGATCGGCCGCTCCGGTCAGTCTCGGATCCGCCAATGGATCGGTAGAGGCCATGGCGAGAACGAGCCGGGGCCCTCAGCAAAGGACCGGAGGCAGAGGAGAGGTTGTTGGTGGTTGCGGCGCGAAGGGGATGGCGATGGCGAGAGATTGGGCTGCCGCCGGTTAAGAGCGGGCGGCAGCAGCAGTGAGGGAGGGCGAGGGCGAGGGCGAGGGCCACGGTAACGCAATGGCGGGAGTGGAGGGAATAATTGCCGCTCGCTGGTGTGGTCTGCGAGCCGATGTTTTGTGTGCTGAAAAGGAATGTCCTGCTGTTATGCTGCTGTCGTTGGCGACGGCGACGGCGGCGATGGCTGCTGGGGGCCTGCGTGGTTTTGTCTGGGTCCTGGGTGGGAGGTGGTGAGGTGCCTGGGCAGCAGTCACTTTCGACCGTGAGGCTGGCACGGCTGGGTTCCCTGGGATTGGGGTCGACCTTCAAGTTCCCCAAGCTTTCCTCGCTCGGTCGTTGCCCGAGGGCCACTCGGGCCAGTCCCAAACAGTTGTCGGCCGGCCCATCCGTTTTTACTGGCTCGTCACAGCCGCTAGCGAGCCAGAGTTACGTGTGATTGGTTGTTTAAACCGGACAGGGGTCCTCCAAAGGCCGGCGACACTTGGGCGACACTCCCGTCGCAAAAGGTTGCCGCCGCCATCAACCAACAGTAAACACCAACATCGGACACAAGTGCGAGTCGCCTCCAAACTTGACATCCATCAAAATCCACATGGTCTTGTGTTCCTTGATCCATATGATTGTGCTGCCCGCTATCACCTCTGTGGCGACCCCCGCCTCTCCTTCTCCTACTCCGGGCATGTCGTCGCCCTCTCTGCCCTCCATGGCGACAACCTCCTCCAACCGGCCAAACCCAACCCACCCCAAACCCCTCAAGAAAACATCCTACTGGCTATACACCCTCCCATCCCGTCTCCCCGTCTACGCTGCGCGCATGGAATGGCATCTGCACGCCCAAAGCAATGTGTCTGCAGCCCAAAGCATGGAACCGAACCAACCCGCTGCATCATCCTGTCCCCCCATTGCAGCATGCTGCCTGTCCCATCTTCCCCCTCCACTCCCGTAGGTTGGCCGTTGCCCCCGTCTCCAACCAGAAGGGCCTCCCGGCCATGCAAAATCGCCGCAGCAGGCATCCCGTCCACAGTCGTCAGCTCGTGAGCAACCTATCGACGTGTCTGAGAACTGCACTTTTGGACTTTTGGCCTCTGTACCCCGCGCCGTCAACTCGAATTGGCCGGCTTCTGGCCATTAGAACGACGGCTTGAGCCAGTCCTCCGTCTGCTCATGCACAGAGGGAAAGACGGCGGCGTGGGGAGAGCTGTGGCCAGAATTCCTACATGCTTCTTCTTGTTCAGAGTCTGGGCCCAAGCCATGCGCAAAGTGCAGCCGGAATGTGCTTGGTCATGCAAAGAAAGAGATGCACCTCACATGGCTTGAACAACCGAATTGTTCGGATTAAAATTGACTATGACCTTCAGTCTAACAAGAAAATCAGGGCCCTGCGCCAGCCAAGCAAGAATACAAAGGCATCCCGGAAGACAGTGGCCAACCCAGGCTGTGCGTCAGGCTGTGCCGTCAACCCCTGATGCTCAGACTGCAAATCGAGGACCGCAATATGTCCGCCCGTCAAACGACCGGGTCGCTATACCATAAACATCCGCAAATCGCTCCGGGACCAGCCTAGTACTCAGCCTCCACCTCCTCGTTCTCCATCGAGTCGGCCGCAACCTCCTCGTAGTCGCGCTCGAGGGCCGCAAGATCCTCGCGAGCCTCCGAGAACTCTCCCTCCTCCATACCCTCACCAACGTACCAGTGGACGAAAGCGCGCTTAGAGTACATGAGGTCAAACTTGGACGACAGAGCCGACCAGGCCTCAGCAATCGCAGTGGTGTTGGAGAGCATGCAGCTGCGACCGAGTTAGACAAGTTACACAACACAGGCGGGGGGTCAACATACACGGCGCGGTTGACCTTGGCCAGGTCTCCGTTGGGAACCTGGTGAGGGGGCTGGTAGCAGATACCGAGCTTGAAGCCGGTAGGGCACCAGTCCACAAACTGGATGGTCCGCTTCGTCTTGAGCGTGGCAACGGCGTTGTGGGCGTCGTTGGGCACGACGTCACCGCGGTACAGAAGGCACGTGGCCATGTACTTGCCGTGGCGGGGGTCGCACTTGACCATCTGGTTGTTGGGCTCGAAGCACGACATGGTCATCTCCATGACCGAGTTGGCCTCGTGGGCGGCCTTGGCGGCCGAGATGACGGGAGCATAGGCGACCAGAGGGAAGTGGATGCGGGGGTAGGGGACGAGGTTGGTCTGGAACTCGTTGAGGTCGACGTTGAGCGAGCCATCGAAGCGGAGCGAGGCGGTGATGGACGAGACGACTGCAGAGAGGTTAGCCACTGTGTACAACCACGCCAAGTGTCATATCGAGACATACCCTGGGCAATCAGACGGTTGAGGTTCTCGTAGTTGGGACGCTCGAGGCCGAGGTTACGACGGCAAATGTCGTAGATAGCCTCGTTGTCGACCATGAAGGAGCAGTCGGCATGCTCGAGGGTGGTGTGCGTCGTGAGGATCGAGTTGTAGGGCTCGACGACCGAGGTCGCCGTCTGAGGAGCGGGATAGACGCAGAACTCCAGCTTGCTCTTCTTGCCGTAGTCGACCGAGAGACGCTCCATCAACAGGGCACCGAAGCCCGAACCAGTACCACCGCCGAACGAGTGGAACACGAGGAAGCCCTGGAGACCGCTGCAGTTGTCGGCGACACGGCGGACCTTGTCGAGGACCTGATCGATCAGCTCCTTGCCGACGGTGTAGTGACCACGCGCATAGTTGTTGGAAGCGTCCTCCTTGCCCGTGATCATGTGCTCGGGGTGGAACAGGCCGCGGTAGGTTCCAGTGCGGACCTCGTCAACAACATTAGGCTCAAGGTCGCAGTAGATCGTTCGCGGAACGTATTTTCCATTGCCTGCGCAGACGGTTGTCAGTTCTGGTATTTGGTAGAGACGGGGCGGGGTGCGTCGTACCAGTCTCAGAGAAGAATGTGCTGAAGCCCTGGTCAGGGTCAGCGGCCTTGCGCTCCTCGGTGAGGTAGCCATCGGGCTGGACGACAGATGTTAGCTTAAGCGACATTTGGTTGGGTCAAGTGTTCAAGGCCTACCTGGATGCCGTGCTCGAGGCAGTAGAGCTACAGAGTGATTGTCAGTATCGCAGTCCACGGGGCCCGTCGTCGGGAAATGGCCTGATGAGGCGCGGGTTGTGGGATGGGGCAAATGATCCTACCTCCCAGCAGGAGTTGGCAATCTGGCAACCGGCCTGGCCGACTGAGCACCAGAGATGTTAGCATTTGGGGTTTTTGGGGGGTTTTTGGAGGTGCAGGGCCCGGCGCCGATGGCGGCGACGTCAAACGGCGAGGTTGCGGTGAGGCAAAGACGCGCCCGCAGGCGGTCGGCAGTATTTGTGCGGGAGCGACGTACCGTTCAGACTGATGATCTCACGCATTTTGGCGGCTCGGTGGAGGACACGTGCAAGACGATATGAATATGCAAGAAAGTTGAAGGCTCCAGAATCTGCCGAGTGCGAGACGGGATGGTGACGTTTGGAGGTTGAAAATTGAGGTTTTGGAGGAAGCCTGAAGGTCGACCTTGGGTGGTGGGGAAATTTGTTGTTGACAAGGGGTGATCCCAATCAAGGTAAGCGCGATGGCCGTGGGCTATCAGCCAGTTGAGCGGCGGTTGCTTCCCGGGGGGCGCTGGGCCACTATGTGGTCTGTGCACTCCCAGCAAAATAGCGACAGCAGGGGTCCTTGCCTCTTTCCCAACAACGGACAATTCACCTCAACCTGTGATTGCCTCTTGACTGATCCCGTTGGTTGGAAGGAGGAATGAGAACAGCAGACATTATCGCCCCTGGCGTCTCAGTTCAAAGTTGAGGGCTGTCCGCTTTGTGGCCAGGTCCTTCTTTGAAACAAAAAAAAAATACCGGCTCGTCGCAGTTCCCCCGTTGCCGTATTCCGTGTTGCCACCGAAACTCCGAATGGATACCCCTTTGCTTTTGTTTGGTGGTCTGACAAATGCACCAGCCATCTTCGTCGCCCACCGCTCTTCCAGGCCAAGCAGAGGGAGGCATGCACGGCATGCTACCTCAAGGCTTCCTCGAGTAGTCGAGAAATCTTCAACTTGAAGAAAAAGATGGCCAAATCAATCTGGCATGTTGGCACTCCGTATCGTCCGAGGCCAGAAGGCGGTGATGGAGATGCCATGTACCACCCTTCCTTTGCAAGACAGCAAAAAATGAAGACAAGTGCATTCATTTCCAATTGATCAATACAAAAAAAAAGGTCAGCACGGGCTGGAATCGATCCCGGCCCCTTTTTGGGCCGATGTAAACAAACACCAAAACATTGCCATCGCCACTTCGCTCCCCATCACGTCAACAACATAGATTTCTGGAAGAAAAACAAATTAGCAAAAGCTAATCCCCCCATGTCCGAGGTGGACCGCAATCGAAACCGCATCATGGATGCCATTTACTTTCGGTGGGAGGATATCTAACAAGAAACACCCGCTGGGTCGACTAGGCCTGCAGCAGGTGCTCTTAAGAATCGCCCGCTGGGTCGAATAGGCCAGCAGCAAGCGTCTTTGTTATTGGAATTTGGGTGCATAATCCGAACCTATATGGGCTATCGTGCAAGGCAGCGAGGCAGGAAGAAAAGCATCCAACTTTCATGTGGACCAAGACCGCAGCATGCATGTGCCAAACCTTTTCTCCAGAGCCCATCATGACATCATAACATCATTCAACATTGGAAAGCAAAAACATAATCCTTCACAGACCCAGATCAAGCCCCGACCGCGTCCAAATGGACCTCTCCCTCCGCAAGATATTCCTCGACCCTCGCTTCTCATCCTCACCAGCCGTTGCTAGTCGTTCGCGTGACCACCTCCACCGCGCTGAGGTAAAAAAGACTTTGAAGTGGTCGGGCTGCTGGCAGAGACGTCGCCGTTGGACCCCCCCGGGCTCCCGACACTTTCGCTCTTGGACATGGTCCTCCTGCGCTGAACCTGCCGACTCGCCCGCTTCGAGTGGTTGTTCAGCTCCTCCTTCTTGGCCTCCTTCAGCTGAGCCTGGGAGACGACACGCGCCGGGCTGAGGACGTCCGTTTGGTCGTTCGTGATGGCGTAGAACTCGGGCCAGACGACGACGTAGGGGTCCGGCGGGCTCGTTTCCACGGGCGGCGGTTTGTTCTGCGCCTTCTTGCCGGTGCCGTTGGCCTGGCCGCCGTTGGCTTGGGGAGGATAAGGGCCGCCATTTTGCTGCGGCTTCCTGCCAACGGGCTCCGACAGGGTGGCGAGTTTGAAGTCAAGAGTCTGCGGTTGCATCTCGCCGTCGTCGTACCCGAGCTCAAAGTCGACGACGATTCTCCCCTCGACCTGCTGAGCGATTCGCCAGACAGTCAAGGCTTGGTCGCAGACGTCCTCGAGTCCATGCTGGAGTTTTTCTTGGGCGCTCCCTTTCCGAAACAGCGGCTTCATGATGGCCATGAGATGTTCGACGGCCTTCCTTGCCCATTCCTCGCCATTCTCGTCGTATACGAATTTCGGTGTGGCGGCAAGCAGGACAGATCGGAGATAGCACTCTACCTCTGGGGTTTCATCGGCGATCTGGTTGAGCAGAGCTGATAGCTCACCGGATTCCCCCAACGAATAGGTGGCCTGGAATATGGATGCCGACAGCTCCCTCGACAAGATGGCCAGGGCTGCCGCGACCCTCATCTGCTTTGCCACCTGGGTGTTGTCGCGAATAACAGTGATGCCCTTGCACCACTTGTGATCCTTGAAACCTTCCCACAGTCCTGAATTTTTGATGATTTCCTCCGGGAAGTCGACTCCAAAGACCGATTCGGCGAAATCGCGGGCCTTGTTATACAGGGCATCAAGCCCCTTGCATCTAGTCTTCAAGTTAGGACTCGGCCCGGTATTCCATTCAAGCATTGGGGAGGGATGGACAAACTCTGAGGTGGGCAGCATTCTCACCGAGAAGCTTTCCAGCCGCTCAAGCCTCCTTGAGACATCCTTGTGGGCATCCTGGACAGCATTGAGTTGCCTCCGTGTTGCGGCATTGGCGTCGGCCAGGTCCTTGTTGCTCTTTTGCTGGGTGGCCAACTGACGGCCAAGGTCGTCGGCTCGGGTTTTTGCGTGCTTCGAAAGATCAAGGAGCTCAACCAGCCTCTTTTCTTGTTGCTCCTGGAAAATGGTTTTCCTGTTATTTTCCTCAATGAGCCTGGCATTCTCCTTGTCCAGGGTCGAGAAATGGTTGATGACTGGATCCTTGATAAAGGCCTGGATGACGCGAAGGGCCGCGTCGGCCTGGTCCTCCTTCTTGGGAGGCATCATGCTGGGGGGAGGGGAGATGGACTGGCAGAGATGCTGTGATACAACGAGCAGGGACGTCAGCACCAAGGCAACATCAGAGGACAGCGAGTCTACCGACAGTGGAAAGGAACACGCGACTTTAACTACGAGCAGCATTGACCCGCCCTCGTCTGCCTCATCCCGAAGCGCATTCTCGTCCCCCGGTCGGCCAACATCAATTCCACGGCGGCATGCTGCGGCAGAGGCAGACAAGCCGAGCAGATACCCGCCTGGCGACTCTGGCCGCGGCCTCGCCCACCCTCTCCGCGCTCAAGCAACCCTAAACACGAATCAAAAACTGCCGTCGGTGGCCTCAGTGCAGAAGGGCAGGAGGAGAAAGTGGTGTGGTGTCAATGGGGAAGCAGGTGTCGTGTCATAAACCGTTCCAAGGCTGCCCTCGCTCCCCACGGCTGCTCGCAGCAGGAAAGCGACTCACCGAGAGCAGCAAGAGAAGCGGAAAGCGACGCGCCAGTGATATTCCCGAGGCGTCCTCCCTGCCGGCCGCATATGCTGCAAGAGTTGAGTAACGGCAGGCATCTCACTCGACGAGCTTTGAGGAAGAGGGGGCGTCTGCCTCTTGAGGGCGGCCAATCTCGACGGGCCAGCAAACCATGACTGGCTGCGAGTCGGAACAAAGTCCGCGGCGGTTCCCTGCGGGGAGCTTGGGGATGATTCTCTCGTTGCTGATCGACTTATCATATCACTGGGGTGCACCCGGGAAGCTGGCTCGCTGGGTTAGGAGGCAAACACGCGTGGTTCGAGATTGGTGAATGGCGGAGCTCGGGGATACAACCGAGACCAGCAGCCTCTTGGAATACAAGCCGGCAACGCCAGATAGATGAGGGATAATGAGCACACACACCTTGTGCGAGGCTGCCCACAGATCTGGCCGTACCTCGGGTAGATCAGTCGTGTGTTGTCTCTTTGGGCGCCTCCCAACTTCCCAACTCTCTATTGCCCAATGCCGCGGAAGTTGTTGATGCATCGCCTCATGGTCATGGAATCAGGAAATCCGAAAGTCTCTGGTCGATCCCTGGCCTCACCAAAGACCCAACCACCCAAATGGTCGTCGACAATCCAATTCCCGTGGAAAACTGAAAGTTACACCGTCTGCCCTGGCCCCTGGCCATATCAATCCGTACCGGTCCGGAAACTCCGCGTGGTTGTGGCGGGGAATCGGCACGGCACGCATCTCGCGGGGGACGAGCATGATTCCCGTCCCCACGATTCAATACGAGAGGGGGGGCAGGAGGAGGAGGCGGACTGTCGGTGGCTTCGTCGATGCTCCTCCCGGGGGTCGCACGGCAGAGACGGGAGTTTGGTGCTGTCCAGTGTCGATGGAGTTGCGGAGTGGGAGAGGATGGAAATTGTTAACCCAAATGGCCCGAGCTTCTCACCTGAAACTGAAATTTCACCCCGATGCTGCACCAGCCACCTCCACGATCCCGTCCCCCAGGGCCCCCACTGTGCTGCGACGCTCCCCCACTGCCCGTCAGTGCAGGTGGTGCTGACAACATCACCTCGATCCTCCAAGGCTTCAACATTGGGGCAATGCCGAGGGATTCAGGAATATTACACAGTACCATACTCGTCCCGTCATCGTCAGCCCGAGACAACACCGAAATGGTATCGCCAACTCGGGAATGGCAATGACATAGCGACCCCCCATCGACCAACACACCCTCACCCTCACCACTTCACAACCATCTCGCTCATGGATCTGAACCAACAGCACCCAGGCTCATCAAGGTCGACGCCCTCCCGGTCGAAGCAGCCCCAAATGGGTTCCTCACAGCAGCACCAACAGCAACCCACCCCCCAGCCCTCGGAGCTCGACCTCGTCTCCAAGATCCCAAAGATCCTCCCCCACGAGCGAGTCTTTCCCATCCAGATCGGCTCTGAGCTGTTCAAGCTCTCGGGCGCATCTCTTTCCTCCGACGGTACGGATGCCTCTGCCTGTTTTCTGTCCCGCCCATGCATTGCAGACTTGCATTTGCTTCTGCAAGAGCCCCCTTTCGACATTCCATTGGCCGTCCCCATACTCCGTATAGATGCACAACTGACAGGCAGCAACAGCACCCTCCTACTTCTCCCACTACTTTGTATCCCAGCTCAAGGCCGCCGAGGAGGCGGGCGAGGACCCGTGCTCGGCCATCCGCACCCTCTACATCGACCGTGACCCCATCACCTTCCGGGACATCTCGCTGCACCTGCAAGGCTACCACGTCCAGCCCCGCGACGGCACCCACTTCGTCCGCCTCTTCGCCGACGCCCAGTTCTACAGCCTCCCCAAGCTAATCTCGCAGCTCTACGAGGAGTCCATCTTCACCTCGATCGGCCACCGCGAGTTCCAGATCCCGCGCGACCTCTTCTCGGGCCCGGGCAACTCGCCCAACTTCTTCACCCTCGGCTTCGCCGTCTTCTTCTCCTCCCCGGACGACCTCTTCCCCGGCCTCGACCGCGAGGGCCTCCTCCGGCCGCCCTCCATCATCCCGCCCTCGGTGCCCAACCGCAGCGCCGACACCTTCGACGACCTCCTCAAGCTCCTGCGCGGCTACCCCGTCGCCATCCGCTCCGAGACGCACCGCGCCGAGCTCCTCCAGGACTGCCGCTACTTCCACTTCAAAGGCCTCGAGCAGCGCCTCATCCCCCACGCCATCACCTACAACCAAGCCCGGCGGCGCGACGAGATCGCCCTCCGCCTCCGCGACATCCTCAAGTCCGGCATCACCATCGCCGCCGAGCCCACCCCCTCGGACCCCCTCGCCGCGTGGGTCGCCTACGCCCGCCCCTACGTCGACACCCGCCCCGCCGAGCTCGTCCTCGAGATCGGCGACGAGTGCACCCGCCTGCAGTTCACCCCCGGCGGCGCCGGCGGGATCCGCGCCGAGTTCCTCAACGAGTCCCGCACCCGCGTCGCCCGCCTCTTCGAGGTCGTCGCCACCAAGCTCAACCTCCCGCCCACCACCCAGCCCCTCGGCCTGCTCATGGCCCGCGGCGGCGCCAGCAGCCAGCCGCCCACCCCGGGCAACACCCCGCTGAGCGAGGACCTCGTGCGCGTCGTGCTCGACCCCGAGGCGAGCATCACGCTCGACGGGCGGCCGTGGGCGCCCGAGGACGAGTACCCCGGTGTTGGGGCTGGGGTCATGTCGGTGCCGTCTTCGGCGGGTGGCGCGCAGGACTCGCCGGTGTCCGGGAGCATGGCGCTGCCGCTGGGGCGGAAGAGGAGGCGGTTGGACTCGCCGGCGGGGCCGGGCGGGGTGGAGGAGTGGATTGTGAGGACGGGGCAGTGGCGGTTGAGGATACAGGGGGCGAAGAATGGGAAGGCGGCGGTGGAGTGCGTGCTGGTGGCGGTCAAGCTGGATGCGATGAGCGCGGAGAGGGAGAGGAATTCGCAGAGGGTGTTTTTGGGGGGTTGATTGGGTTATGGTGGTGGTGGTATTTTGTGTATTTGGCTTGTCCGAGCTAGCGAGCGAGTTGTATGCTTTTGTCTGTGGTAGAGATTTTCTTGGATATACATGGGTCTATTTGCTGTTGCCTTGTATTAGCTATCCAGCGTTCGTTCAAGCACTGGTTCGCAAAATGCATCATCAAGCTACCCTGAACCGAGAAAAAGATACCACAACATACTCCGACCATGTCAAGCACAAAACAGGCGTTACACATCAAAAACATCTCTTCCATTTCCTCAGGGTATTACGTAGTAGACAACATTGCTCGCGTCTCTGGGTATGTATGTATGACCTTGGGGGAACCAAGTCCCATCGCTGCTACCTGCAACTCAACAGACCAGACAGACAAAAGCCAACAGCACAACAACACAGCCCTGCTTCCATCTCCAACAAGCACGGCCTGCGCTCGCTCTCAGGGGCGATGTGATGTGATACAAAGCTCCGCGTATCCAACAACCCATCCTCCCATCCAAAAATTAAAACCCCCCCCTGCCTCCCCCCCAAAGATCCGAGTATCCAGAGAGAGATGAATAACAACCAACAGTAAAAAAAAAGAGAGCCCCGCCCACCCCCCCCCCAAAAGAACGCCGTGGCCAAATGCTTGCTTCGCTTTCCTTGCGCCTTGAAGGAACCATCGCTGAGGACCAAAGCCAATCAACTGACCAACTGACAGACCGAACCGATGCTGATGCAAGAAACCCGCCCCGGCTAATAGAGACACAAAACCCCCCGAAAGACGAAAAAATGAAAACCGCATCGGCCGTGATTCGTCCTTTCGTACGTCTCGCCATCGTCGTTCCGGTTCTTCATCATCTCAACACATCAAACACATCAAACCCCGCCTCCTCCCCCTCCATCTCCCCCAGCGCCGACGAATTCCAGCCATCCTAAGACCTCACCCGTCTCGCGCTATAGGCGACACCCATCCCGCCCGTCTTCGCCGTCGGCGCACTCACATCCCGCCCCGGTCGTCGCGGCGTCACCGCCGGCTTCGTCACCGGTTCCGGAATAGGCGTGATCTTGCCCACGCTCTGGGCGCGCTCGCGGCGCTCGCGGATTTGGGCGAGGGCCTGCTCGCGCGTCATGGTGGGCGTCAGGGCGGGGTTGTTGATGTCGAACGAGGGGCCGTCGTCGTCGGCGCGGTTCGCCGAGCGGGAGGGCGTGCGTTGCATCTTCATGATGCGGGAGGCGAGGCTGGGGTCTGTTGTTTCCTCGCGGAGGGGGACCTTTGTGGTTTTGGTCACTGTGGCTACGCCGTACGTGGCGGCCGAGGTGTGGGGGCGGATGTGGGGCGCCGAGGCCAGGCCGGGCTTCGATACGCTGGTGGGGAGGGAGGATGTAGACGTGGTGGGGAGAGGCGCGGACCTGGGGCCTTTGTCATAGGAGGTGGTGTCGGAGGTGTCCTGGACAACGTGGCGGACGGTCCTGGTTTCAGCCTCGTATGTTCGAGGTGATGGCTTCGACTCTGAGGCAGGTGTTTGCTGCGTGGCTTCAGGTATCGGGGCAGGCGTGGTGGGAATGTTGAACCTGAGCGGGGGCCCGAGCTGGTGGGGAGCGTCGAGCAACGAGAGGAGTGACGTGCGCGGGAGCTGCGCTGGGATGGCAAAGTCGGGAGGGTCTACTGATGGCGTGCGCGCAAACGGCGGCGGCATGGCCTCAGCAGGGGTCGGGGGCTCGCTCGATTTCGGGTTGACTGTCGAAGTCTCGATGATTGTCGTCGTGGTTTGCTGAACGGTATGGCTTAGCGCCTCGGCATCCATCTGGGACACAGTCCGGAAGATACCTTCGGTGGGGACAAAGATGGTGCTTTGCCTTCCCTCTCGCCCCATGCCTCCCTCGCGGAGCATCTCTGTCTTGGACCGTTTTGGCGACGAGGGCCGGGTGTCGGAGTCGGACGACGACATTGAGCCGGGTTTCTCACTAAGAATGACCAGGTCCCCGGCGTCGGTGATGTTCATGGCGCTCCGCTTGCGACGAGGGCTTCCGGGCGCGCCGAAGCTGACCCTCCCGAAGCTTGTCCGCGAGCGGCGAGCCGCCTTGCCGGCGCTGCAGCACTTGAGATGGCACTCGATCTCGAGGAACTGGGCGTGGTCGACGGCGCGATCAGCCCTCTGCTTCTCCCACTGCCAGAGACGGGTGAGCTCGTCGATCTCGTCCTGGCTGGTGGCTGAGAACTTGATTTCGGTGAGCTCGACCGAGGACTCGCGCGGGCGTTTCTGACTGGGTGTCGCCGACTTGGCTTCCGGTGAGGCAGGAGGTTTGCTCTCGGCAGCCATGCGTGCGAGGTCTTCCCCGTCCTTGGCAAGCGCCTTGAAGGCATCGCGCTCCTGTTCCAGCATCTTGATACGCTCCAAGGACTGGTCGAGTTGTTCCTGCAGGCCGACGAGGCTGTAGCGAGCCGCAAACGCTTCTTGTTCGCGTGTTTGGCTCCGCTCTTTTTCGCGCTCGAGATCCTCTTCGGCTGTCTTTTGCCCCGCTCTCGAAGATTTGAGCTCCTCCTGGAGCTTGACGAGCGCGCTCTGGGCTTTGAATGTCTCCTTACGCGCGCGTCGAATCTCCTTTTCCCAGAGTGCCTGGGTGTGGGCATGTGTTTCTTTTGCTCGGCCGTAGTTTTCCTGTAGTTGGACACGTCAGCAACCCCTCCTTCTCGTCGCAAAAAGGTACTCACCATGACGGTTTCGAGGCGCTCGCCAACTTTTCGTTCGCGCTCCTTGGCGTCGTCCACCTGTCGTCGGAGCTGCCTGGCTTCGTCGCGGTAGCGGCGCATCTCGGCCTCGGCCTCCTCGCGGCCCACCATGGCGCGTTTGAGGGCGGCGTCGGCTGTTTTGCGCTCGAGGGCCTTGGACTGCATGGTGAGCGAGTTGAACTGATTGATCTTGTCGTGCACCGTGCTGTCACGGGCGTCCAAGCTGTCGGCGAGATTTTCCTGGTTGGTGCGGCGCATGGAGGGGAAGAGGGAGTCGCGCTGCTGGTTGTGGGAGAGAGGCTGGAGTGGTGTGGTGCTGCCGTCACCATCCGGCGAGCCGGGTGGACTCGAGTAGTCCATTGTCGGAGGCTCTTAGCGGTGTCGAGTGCTCGGGTTCGAGGGGTGAGGCGGTGAGTGTGTCCGAGGGCGAGCGATCGGCGCGACGAGGTAGGGTCAATGCCGGTGAGGTTGTGTCATGCGACGAGCTCGACTCGATGAATTGTCGACCTGAGCGAGGGTGAGGATGCTCTCGGATGATTGCGCACGTCCAAGAAATGCCCAAAAAAAAGAGGCAGGTCCAAACCCAAGAAAAGATGTTGCTGGCGTCTGTTTGCTGTAGAGGTAGAGAGGTAGCGAGGTAGGGGTTCAGTTCAGGGTGGAGAGTATGATGCGATGTCCGAGCAGATGGCAGATGCTGGAGGTAGAGGATGCTGTGCGACGCAGGAACAGCGGTCGGAGTGGATGCGCGGATGATGCTCGCGTTTTTTCGTGCCGGGTTGGAGAGTTTGGGGGAGGACCAGTGTCTGCGTCCACTGTGGATGCGTTGTGGGCGAGTTTTGGTGGAGTCTTCTGTATTTACGTGGACAATTCGCGGGACAGCGAATGTGGGGTGGACCAACCACAACCGGAGGACACTCGTTGCCAGGGACGACGCGACAACATCTCGGCAGCCTTGTGCAGCATGCTCCCCGGCCTGGAGCATGGGCCAATCGATGGCGTGGTGGCGCTCCCCGTTGGAGTTCGGAGCCAAACCATGATCGCATCCCCGTCCATCCCATCCCACTTCAGCCTTGCAAAATAGCCGTGGGAACGAGATCTGGCAATATCACCCTGCTCGCCATCAATGTCCCATTAACCACTTTGTGGTCTGTCCTTTTTCTCTCCACGGTGAAATTCATTCTCTGTCTGTCTGCCTGCCACCTCCAACGATCAACCCCCAACACAATGGCCGACTCCTCAGCAGTGCGGCGTCGAAAGCCGGCCCCGGCCGACAAGGCCAAACCGGCACCCTCGGAGCCCGAGTCCGCCGAATCCTCAGAAGACGAGATCACCGAGACCAAACCCGTGTCCCTCAAGAAGCGCATTGAAGAGGAAGACCGCGACAGCTACTGGCTCGACGGCCTCCGCGTCCTCACCTTCCTCTTCATCGCCTCGTGCGGCCTCAGCTACCTGATCTCGAGCGGCGAGAGCTTCTTCTGGGGCATCAGCAACCCCCCCAACTACACCAAGATTGACTGGTGGAAGGCCAAATTCGTACGCCCCTCCCCCCTCTCCCACCACCAACAAACAAACCCCAACTAACTTCCGCCCCTTCAGCGCGGCCCCCTCTACCTCACCCCCGAGCAACTCACCGCCTACGACGGCACCGACCCCTCCAAGCCCATCTACCTCGCCATCAACGGCACCATCTACGACGTCTCCTCCAACCCGCGCACCTACGGCAAGGGCGGTTCCTACCAGTACTTTGCCGGCGTCGACGCCGCGCGCTCCTACGTCACGGGGTGCTTCGCCGAGGACCGCACCCCCGACATGCGCGGCGTCGAGGACATGTTCCTGCCGCTCGACGACCCGTCGATCGACCGCCTGTACAAGCCCGACGAGCTGGCGGCGCTCAAGGAGAAGGAGCGCGCCGAGGCCCTGCAAAAGGTGCACGAGGGGCTGGACCACTGGGTCAAGTTCTTTGCCAACAGCGTCAAGTACCCGTTCGTCGGGTACGTCGTGCGGCCGGCGGGGTGGCCGGGGACGGAGCCGGTGAGGAAGCTGTGCGAGCCGGCGCAGAAGAATCGGATGAAGAGGAAGGCGCCGGGGCAGGGTTAGGGTTGGGTTGGGGGGGTTATGGCATGAATGGGGGTGTTTGGGAGGAAATTAGATGCAGTGCTTGGGCTAATAGAGTGTGTGTGGCTTGAGAAGGAACCTTGAGGGTGGAAGATGTGCTATGGGTGCAGTCATCTTGTATACGCAGGAATTGTGCTTGATATGCAAGAGACTGACAGGAGTCCAGGGCACAAATAGGACAGAAGAGACAATGGCAGAAGAGTGAAAATACTTGGATATGTAAAAATATCAATACACCTTGCTTACATCGATCGTTCGAGGTTTTCCACTCTCGCCTTTTCAAATCCGTGCTATGTCTCTCCGCGATCGCAACATCGACCCAGGTACACACCCCATCGACCTCAAATCAGAGAAAAAAAAATAACCTGGTATTATCGAAGAAGAAGATAGGTATGCCATTCCCGTGACAACACATACACAACACACACTACACCACCATTGACCCAAGGGTATTCTAAATGCTTGAACCCAACCACCCCCACCCCCGGACTCCCTCCCTCCCTCAGCCCATCACCCCCTACACCTAGAGCAACAAAGCCCAGACACCAGCAGCCACCAACCCGGCCATCCCCGGCGCCGCGGCGAGCATCCCCGCGCCCGCAGTCGGGAGCGCGCCGTTGGCCGAGTCCGTGGTCGAGCCGCCGCCGCCGAGAGGGTTGTTGCCCGCGCCGCCGGCACCCGGAATGCCGCCGGCAGCGCCTCCGTTGCCGCCTCCGCTGCCGCCGCCGAGGCCAATGTCCGCGGGGCCGACGGTGGTGGCCTGGGCGGCGAGGGCGCGGTAGTTGGCGAGGGAGCGGGTCGAGTTTGCGGCGGTGCTGTCGGGTGTGTTAGCACTACACCGTGCACTAGATCGGACAGGGGGGGAGCTCACTTCTCGTTGATGACCATGACCATGCCGTTCTCGCAGTGGCGGCCCTGGACGCAGTACAGCCACACGGGGTTGGTCGAGTTGATCTGGACCGTGTAGGTGGGGATCATGCCCATGCCGGCGCTGGCGGCGGCGGGCTGGAAGCCCGAGTGGAAGCCCGTGACGTTGGTGTGCATGGCGATGGGCTGGCACGGCGCGTCAAAGTTGGACTGCGTCACCGTGTGGTTGCCCGACATGAACTGGAACTGCACAAACTCGCCCGGGTTGACGCGGATGTTGTTGGGCGAGAAGGTCAGCGTGCCGTTGCGCGCGACCTGGACGACGGTTGTTCGTTGCGCTGGGGGGGTGTTAGTGGTGCTGTCCAGATGTCCCGGTTTCTCGTCTTCCATCGAGTCCCCTCCTCTTCCTGTCTCCCACCCTCCTGTCTCCAGAGCCAACGTACCGGAAGCGATGCTCGCAAGAGCGGCAAGGACGAGTGTTGAGAACTGCATTTTGGCGGTTTGTGTGTGTGTGTGCGTGTAAATGTCGACAGAAAAGACTGAACGGGTATGAATATTTTCGTAGAGAACGGAAAAGGGCGAAAGATGGCGACTGGCGCTCAGTTGGTCAAACAGGACTAGCCTGGAGGTGGTGAAGATTAAAGTTGGAAAAAAGAAAGTAAAAGGAAAACGAATCCCTTCGGCCGAACAATACACAGGTTGCTGAGTAGGAGGAAGCGAAGAGAGAGGAGGAAAGGGAGGGTCGAGACTGGTGGCACTGGGAGCAGCGCATGAATATAAGAGAGCCGTCTCTCACACGACCCCCGTCGCAATGGCACCGTCTCGGAAGTCTCATGGATCGACGCCGACCCCGGGGTGACCCAGGAGGGGAAGGGGGGGGGCGAGTCCCGCAGGGGTGGTCGAGGGGGGGGGAGGCTCGCGATGGGGGGGGGGAGGTTGACGGTATGAAACATGGCGACGTTTTGACCAACGACCCTGGCGCGTCGCCCCCAAGAGCCCACGCCCGGGCACCGTTGCACTTGCAGCGGGCCATCGGAGCACTGAAGACGAAGTGTGCAACTCGGCAGCAGTGAAAACGACATTGACGGACTGACCCCCCAGAGCCCCAAGCCTTGAGAGCGGAGGAGGGACCTGGAAGTCTAGCCGGGGGTGTCGTCGTCTGGTCCCCCCAGAGCCCCCCCCCCCAAAACGCCCAGACCTGCAGGGCAATCGACACACTGCCAGTGGGGAGCAAAGAACAGACAGCCGCGTCGGCAGGTTTCACCAACATGTTCCCATCTTGGCCATTCAACTGTTAGCTGCCGGCGGGAGGCACGGCATCCCGATGGCTTGGTTTGGTTGTGCTGTCGCCTCAATTGGAGCAGGGCGAAAGACGACGGCGGCGACGCTGGCCAGTGGCCCCGACCGTGGCCGTCTTTTCGGCCTGCGAAACAGTCAAGAATAAACCACATCCATCCTTGAAGCGCCCTTGTACTTGGCTGGTGTGTGCGTGTCATGGCGATGACGACGACGTCAATTGACAGCGCCGCCGGAACAGAGGCGACACGGGTGGCAGTGAGGTCGTCTTCGAGGTCGACCCCGGTGGAAAAAAAGACAAGAGCCCAAGCCGGGCGAGGGTGAAGCCGAATTAAGGTTTGCCCTCCCATGCCGGGACAGGGGGGGCACGGGCAACCTGCGACTGTCTTCAAACGTCTCCCGGTTTCACCCCCCTTTGGCTTTTTCCTTTCCTTCAGCACCGAGCACCGCCAAACTTCAACGCGGTAAAATTCCACTGCCAGCCATCTTTTTGCTGGGATCCATCCTCGCTATCGTCGATGCGACTTGATCGAGAGGCGATGACCCCTCGGCATCTTGCAGCGCTGGTGCGGCAGTGGAGAGGATGTTTCGATGTCGTTTGAAACATCTCTCCCTTTTGATGCCAAGACTGGTGATGGACATTCATCCGTGGGCAAATCATGGAACATTGTCAAAGTCCCCGGGTCGGACGGCAGTCTACATTCTTGGCCATGTTGAGGTGACATCCAATTGTATTTTCATAGAAGCGCCTGTGTTTGAACAAGGCTGGCGCTTGATGGAGACTCGGGAACCACTCGACAAGTCAAAGTTGCATCTGTTCGGCGTCTCTCATCAATACATGGAAGCCCGAGTAGCCTGGACAATGTAAAACGATGATTGTTTTCAGGTTGATGGAATCTCTATCGGTACATATGCCAGAGCAATATTTGCCATACTCTTCCAGACAGCCATATCTCCTCAACATGACAAGCCCCCCAGGACTCTGAATCCCACCGCACCCTCAAAATAGCTTCAACCCACAAGCCTCCCACGCAGACCAGTCAGCACACAACCGGCCACGGATCTTCCACGCAACCCTTTCCATTCCACGGCGCAGATCATCAGGTCATCCCAAGTCAAACGACACCTCCCCTCGGCGCCGCACAAGTACGGATCCGTGTAAACAATCTTCCGCCAAGCCAAACGATCGCCTGCGCATTGGTCCGGCACAGCTCCTGACCCGATTCCGTGATGAGCAGGGCCATCTCGCTGATGTTACACGTCCACGGTTGACGCTTGCTCCCGCAGCCGGGCTTGGGAGACTCTTGACGGATATATCTCGAGACTGCTGTTCCTTTGTCCTCCGGCTATCCATTTTGATGTGACCACGATCTTCAGTCTGGCTTGTCGAGTCTGGAGATGGGTAAGTCCATGGCTGCTTGGGGGAGAGTTGTGTCGACAACGTACCTGAATCAACCGACAGTGCTTGTCGTGTTGTAACCCAACTCGGGTCCATAGGACGTGGAATACGGACACCAAGGACTGCCCGTATCCTCGCTATCCTGCACGCTCCTTGAGAGTACACAATTCGGTACTGATGTTCTGCACCGTTGACCGAGAATCGCGGTATCTCGTCCCCTCTCGTCGAGCACCTCAACCATACCGCTGTCTTTTATCCCCCATGCTAACACACCCCCATCCCCCCCTCAAAAATCCAACAACAACTCCGGCGCCGTCTTCTCCAAATCCTCAACCTACCCCCCACCAAGCCGTTAGCAAGCCGCCCAAACACCCCGCCCCCGCCCCCTCCCCAAAAAGCAAAGGAACCAAACAAACAAACCTCCAAAAACCCTCCCCCCTTCCTCTCCGCCGCCGCCCTCGCAATCGCCTCCCGCACAAAGATATCCATATACCTCGCCACCGCCTCGTTCGCGTCCCTCGTGATCCTCGTCCCCTGGCTGGGGAAGAACTCGTGGAGCACGCGCGTCAGCAGCTCGGTCGGGATGGTACTGCGCTCGTCGTCGTCGTCTTCCTCCTCCTCCTCCTCCTCCTCGTCGTCGTCTTCTTCCTCTGCTTGTTGACTGTTGTCGTCGACGTCATTCATCTCTTGATCCTCGTCTTCGTCGGGGCTCGAGTCGATGCTGACGATTTCTCGGGCGCCGTTCTTGGTGGCTGTTGTCGACGTGGTTCGTTTGCGGGCGGCCGCCGAGGCGGTGCTGCTCGTGGATGCTCGCCCGCCGCGCGTGGGCTTGGTGGCGCTGGAGCGCCCGGTGGCCGTGGAGGTTGTCTTTTTGGGAGGCATGGCGGGCACTTGGTGTGGTGGTAAACCGCAGAATTGGTACGAGGAACAGGATTTGGTGACACGGTAAGGGTGAGCGTAGACCTTGAAATGTGTTGGGCAAAGGGAAAGTTACAGAAGGTCAACAGTGACGAGAGCCGAGGCGCGACCTGAACACCTCGGCGCTTACATAATCTCAACACTGAGTCTGGCAGAATCGCATTTGCAAACGGGCCTCAAAATACACTCGCACATTCCGACAGTCGTAATCGCATCAATTCGCAGGTGCTCATCAAGGAATCTAGGCGTAACAAGAAAGGGCAGAAGCGTTGCAAGGAACGTCAGGGAATGGCTAGAGAGTATAAATTACAGCGGGCGACCTTGAACCCATTCAGCGTCCCATAAACGCCAAACATGCCCATGTACCCCGATTCCACCGTCCCTGGCACCAATGATGCCCCAAGACCGTAGCCTGCCCCGTCTATCACCGCCCAACCCCTAATTCACCATTACCCCCGCCTTGTCTCCGCCACCGTAGTTCATACCGTGGTTGGAGACATTTAGCCGGAGCCGCCCTTGAAGGCCTTGCCGAACATGAGGACCTGGAGCTGATCGTAGATCGAGAGCACACCGGCACCGGCAACACCACGGAGGATGTTGGCACCGGCACCCTTGAAGAGGGACTTGACGCCCTCCTTGGCGACGATCTGCTTGAAGGCATCGAGCGAGCCGTTGTACTTGACGGCCTCACCAGAGGTCATCATCATGCGGCGACGGACGGTGTCAAGGGGGTACGAGGCAATGCCGGCACCGGTGGTGACGCACCAACCGAGGGCGAACGAGGCGAGGAAGTTGCCCTCGAGGTTGCCGGTGAGGAGGACGGGCTTGATCGAGTCGTACATGCCGAAGTAGAGACCACGGTAGACGACAATTCCGAGAACGGAGGGACCGAAGCCGCGGTAGAGACCAGCAATACCGTCGGAGGCGAGCGTCTTGCGGTAGACGTCGACCAGGCCGTTGAACTGACGCTCACCACCCTTCTTGGACGACTTGGCGTCGTTGGCGAGACGGGTACGGGCGTAGTCGAGGGAGTAGACGAACATGAGCGAAGTGGCACCGGCAGCACCGCCGGAGGCGAGGTTGCCAGCCATCCACTTGGCGTAGCCGTCCTTGTCCTTCTTGTAGCCGAACATCTTCTTGAACTGATCGCGGAAAGCGAAGTTCAGGGCCTGGGTAGGGAAGTAACGGATGACGTTGGCGGTGTTGCCACGCCACAGGGCCATGACGCCCTCATCAGCAGTGGTGCGCTTGAAGCAGTCGACGATGCCATTGTAGCGGCGGTCGAGACGGCCGGCCTTGATCATCTCATCCTGTGCGGTTGTTAGATACCCGACATGGGAAGGGCAGGGGAATCACATGGGAAGATACATACCTGATTCTGGACAAGAAGCTTGATGCGCTCAATGGGAGCGGCAGCAGTCTTCGAGACGGCGGCAGAGACACCACCCACTGTTGTAGAGGTTAGCACATTGACCTTTGGGTAATCGAGATCGTCGACGAGGGGGTGCGATGGTCGGCTCGGGGCGTCGACGCATCGTGGGGGTCGAGGGGGGGTCGAGGGGATGGAGAGCAGACATACTCAGGAAGTCCGCCATGAAGGGCTGTGCCAAGATACGTTAGCCCAAGCTCGGCACCAAGAAAAGCTTTTGTCAATCGCCATGGTCGAGCTCGCACAAATACTGGCGACCCCATTCGCGACCAAGCAAATGGTGTTGCAAAGTCCGAGGCGTCATGCCAATCGACGACGGCGATGGGGTTGCGGGTATCGGGAGCGGTGAGGTCGACGACGAGGTTTGTTGACAGATCGCGGGAATTTCAGAGGGAGACAACATACCGGCATGCCCAGCACCTTCATATCCTCCTTGTTAGCCATTTTGGCGACTTTGGGATTGACCGAAAGAAGTGAGTGGAGAGGAGAGATGACCAAGCTCTGCTGATGAGAGGCTGGAGGATGGAGGGGATGAGGGAGTCTTGCGAAATAAATCTGCAGACTGTGGTTTTGAGGGAGGGAAAAAAATTCGCAAGAGGCACGGAACCGGCTGGCTTTTGAGTGCGAATCTTTCCGGTCCCCTTGTCGCGCTAGCGCACGGGCCAGTCTGGGCTCCTTCCACGGCAACAGGCGGTTCGCTGCCTCTGAAAAGTCGAGAATCGAGATGGAGCCCGGGCCCCCCAGGCCCTGCTTCAGTGCCGGCAAGGCCCGGGGCTCCAGTGCATTTGCCCTGAAGTAACGGATTCTCCAGTAATCCGTATCGAACCTGATTGCAACGTTCAACTCGCGCCCGTCGAGGAATTCCCTCACCGCGGGTCTTTTTCGGGCACAGGAGGCAGCATGCATGTCACTTGTGACCCTATTCTGTGCTAGCTGGTACCTACAGCTCGGGTGCGCTAGAAATCCTTGAGGGTTGCCAACTTTGCACGCTTCACCCGTAGACGCCAATCAGCGAGGACTGGGTTCACCGTTGATGTCATCACCAGATACGTATCCGTAGGTGCCTCTATCGTCAACCTCTCCATGTTCTTCCCCTGGCCCAGTCCGGCCTCGAGTCAGCTCCGGCGAAATGTCGCATGCTTCATCCCTTCGCCGCCTCGAGTCCCGCCCGGCTGAAGAGCTCCACGACGGGACTCTTGCCGGGAAGGGTTTTGTTTTTATTAGCCTTATGAAGATATTTCGGCCAATGGCAAGCTGCCAATTGGTTGCGGCTGGGCCCGCTGAGAAAGTTTGGGAGTCCGTGTTGTTTGATGCCAGGGACATGAGTCCCAGGTCTCGAGTTCAGGTTCAATGTTCTCGGACTCTACCAGCCTCTCCACCAATGTCAAGACTTTTCCTCGCCACTGCGGTTCTGACTTGCAACTCCTGCCTCTTTCGTATCAGAATCGGGCTCCCACTCGGTCGGGGGACCGGAGATTGAGGCAACAAGACCTTTGCCATCCGGCCTCGAGCCGACGTTGTGGGTCGGTATCTTGGGTTCCAACCCCTCCCCCTCCCCCTCTTCTGAATCGAGACATGAAAGGTGGGATCAATACATTGGGTCCAGTGCCCCTTTCTGCTGACCAGAGTGAAAAGGGGGCTTGTTTTGTCAAGCAATGGCTTCGTCTCGGTGGCAAGCCCATGATTTGTTTGTTTCTTGCACTTGCTTGGTCTTGCAGCTTGCATCAGGTTTGAACTTTGAAGCTGAGCGTTCAAAGTCTTGGCATCGGGAAGACCCGGCTCAATGGGCATCTTGGTCACGTGTCGGACAGAGGGATGTTGTGGGCTTGAGGTTTGGACTCGACAACCACATGGTCAAAGGTTTGGCTGCCAGAGAAGTGAGAACCTTTATGGTCTCTGTCCATCCCGCCAACCTCAAGGCAAACATCGCATCACCTCACCGACATGACCAAAGTGCTTCATGGGTATATATTTATCGAGTCGATACCCTCGACTCTCTCGCTCTCGAGCGATCCAGATTCAACGAGCTTTGCAGCCGAGAGAGGCCCTTTTCCATGACCTTGACGTCACTCGACTGCTCAGCGCTGGGCGTGCCCATGGGTTCGTTCATAACTTGATGCCATTCCCGTCTAAGGATCTGGAGCCCTTCCGAATCCCTATGCTACCACCGAGCCTTGTGCGAAGCGATGCCCCTTCCCAATCCCAGAGACGAAGCCATGCCCGATGAAACACCTGTAAACCCCAAAGCGAGCCGCCAACGACCAATTCGCAACGCCTGCCGGTTATCCCTTGCCAGGTCTGTCGTTACTCCTCTGCGGTGAGGGCGGTTTACTCGGCATCGCCAATGGCGCGAGCTGTGTGCTTGTCAGTGTCGCCCTCGCGGAGCATCTCGGTCCAGCCCAAACATACTGTAGATCTTCATCTTGCTGTGCGACACCACCTGCTTGATCTGCCCCTTCTCCTCGAGGTCCTTGAGGCACCGGCGGGCGAGCGAGCCGTTGATCTTGAGCCTGTCGACGAGGGTGGCGACGGTGACGAGGCGGTACGACTGGACGTCCTTGTAGAGCTTGTCGGAAGTGGACTTGTCAAGAATGACGGCGTGTTGCGCCTTGTCCTTGACTGCAATTGCGAGTGCTGTCAGTCCCCGGTCGCGCGCATCGGAAAATGGCGGAAACACGTACCCTTTCCCTTGGACCACTTCTTCTTCTGCTTCTTCGCACCGGTCGACGCGGGAGCCATTTTGAAAGTAGGTGCTGGTGGTTTGGGGAGATGGAGTTGATGGCAGCTCTATCTCTGCGTGGCTAAAGGCGGGGAGATTTTCTCAAAGGTTCGCGTGCAAGTGCTTGCCCCAGCGTCAGAGCTTAGGTCAACCGAGCCCTAAAAAATATCCGGGGCTGTGAGTGGCCCACCGCCTTGCACCTGCCAGGCAAGCGGGGCCACACCAAAAAAATCACGACCACGACACCACCGAACACTCTCTCCCCAGTATTCCTGTCCCTCGCCCACAACTTCAATCCACCAACACCCCCTCGGATTCCGCAGGCCAGCCGATACGCAAATATGTCTGAGGGCGAAATTGAGGTCGAGGCCGTCACCGGCTACGAGGTGCTCCCCAAGGAGTACATCCAGGAGCTCGGCACCACCAAGCTCTTCAGTACGTCGAACCGCTCCCAGCAGCAGCCCTAGAATTCGAGAATCGACTCTGGGCAATTGATTGCTAACGGCTCTCCCACAGACCGCTGGAGCTACGATGATGTCGAGATCCGCGACATCTCCCTGACGTAAGAACCCATTTCCCACACGAGCGCCGCCCTTCGAGACCCGACAACCGAACATCGAAACCCCGCGAACACATGCCTTGGTTGCCCTGGCGGATAGCTAACGAGCCATCTCTCTGCAGCGACTACATCCAGATCCGCTCCCCCGTCTACCTCCCCCACTCCGCCGGTCGCTATGCCGCCAAGCGCTTCCGCAAGGCCAACTGCCCCATCATTGAGCGCCTCACCAACTCTCTGATGATGCACGGCCGCAACAACGGCAAGAAGCTCATGGCCGTCCGCATCGTTGCGCACTCGTTCGAGATCGTGAGCACTGTGTCACCCCCCGGCCCAGTGGCGCCATGCTGACGGAGCTGCAGATCCACCTGATGACGGACCAGAACCCCATCCAGATTGCCGTTGACGCCATTGTCAACTGCGGTCCCCGCGAAGACAGCACCCGTATCGGCTCTGCCGGTACCGTCCGCAGACAGGCCGTCGATGTGTCGCCCCTGCGCCGCGTCAACCAGGCCATCGCCCTCCTCACAACCGGTGCCCGCGAGGCGTCCTTCCGCAACGTCAAGTCGATTGCCGAGTGCCTCGCTGAGGAGCTGATCAACGCTGCCAAGGGCAGCAGCAACTCGTACGCGATCAAGAAGAAGGACGAGTTGGAGCGTGTGGCCAAGAGCAACCGGTAAATTGCTTGCTCTGGGGGGTGGCTTCATGGATCGGGGTTCGGGCTGGGTTATCACGGCATGTTTTGCAAGACTGCATTGCGCGTTACGGGCTGGTGGATGCGGTTTTCACGGCACTCATGTGGTACAGGCAATCATCAGGGCTCTCGGTAAATGAGAGGGAATTGTCAATTCACACATCACCAAATGTCTGGAGCATCTTGCCGTGCGTGGTCTTGTTACATAAATCAGTGCCAGTCTGTACCATAACGATTCATTGGAGTTTGGTTGGGACACTGGAATGGGCCACCTCAAGGGAACAGTTTACGTTGTGCTTTTGGAATGTGACCACGGTGATCAAGTCTGATGAAGCTACATGTACTTGGTCAGCATGGGATTTCTCTTGCTGGTTGCGGAGGTCCACGGCGGTGATATCGCGGGGGGAACTCTGAATCCCTTGCCACTTTGTCAAGACACAGCCCTCAGGCATCCAACATGGGACACAGTCCAGATCTCCCACGACTTGACCCCTATCTACCTTCACAGTCTACCTAGCAATCTCACACCTCCTGTACATGCCCACATGCTCCATCCCCTCCTCCCACCACCGTCCCAGCGACTCATCGACTTGGAACCCGTTGCGTGCCCACATCTCCATGGCGCCTACCTGCGCGTGGATACATACCAGACCATTCCAGGTGAGATCCCGGCCGGGCTGGCTAACATTGAACAGCGTTGGGTGCTCCTGCGCATATTGCAAGGCAGCAGAGATGAGGAGACGAGCGAACCCACGCCCGCGATAGGCGGGGAGCACGGCGAGCCGGCCCAAGGAGAGATGTGGTTCTTCGTCTTGGTGGTCCGGGGCGGTGGTGGCTTGGGGTTGTTAGCCTAGGTTGGGAACTCTACCACCCCCTCTCCCTGAGGTCTATCTAATGTCACGTTGTCATGAAGAAGAAAACGGGAGAGACTCACCACTCCCCATCTCCTCCGCATTCACCAGCTGCCCGCCAAAGTACACCCCCCCGGCCCGCGGTGTCTCGCCCTGCTGCGGAAAGGGCACGAGTCGGATGGTTCCCACGGGCTTCATACCCTCTTCTGAGTCGCCGGCATAGAGAACCCAGTGCCAGCACCGAGGGTCCTCGTCGTCAAATTCGTTCTCGAGGGCGACTTTTTGCTCGTCTACAAAGACGGTCTCGCGGACGACCATGGAGTCGAGAAAGGTTTGCGGCGTTGGCGGGAGGGAGGAGGAGGAGGTTTTCTGGATGCATGATCGGAGGGTGGGGTGGTAGGTTTGGGAGATGGAGGGGGTGGGAGGGAGGAGGGAGATGGTTGTTTTTGTGGTCATGGTGGGTGACGGTAAAGGGGGTAAGGGGGTGTGTTGTGAGGTTTTCGCTCTGGAGGTTTTCTTTTCTCTTGAGCTGTCGGGCGGGATTCAGTGTGCTGTTTGGATTCGGCGGCAATGTCCAGTGTGTGATTTATACTCGGATTCTCTCCTTGGTCGCGTCAAGGGCGTGGCGTATGCTTGATCGTGTAAAGGGCGTGGCAGTGGTTGTGGTGCGGGGTGGCCGGGATCGTATCGAGACAGAAAAAAATACTTCCGGGCCCGCCGTCTCGCTTCCGGTGGTTTCGGTCCAGGTTCCAACGACAGCCCGTCTTGGCACGGCCGCTGTGGGTCCAAGACCCGGGACCTGTGAACTCAGTCTGTTGGTGTAAAGTTTGTTTTGTGACATATCTCTCCGGAACGAGAAATGCCTCGGTTGGTTGTTGGATCACCAACTGCGTCACCATTGCTTCTCGCTGTCCTACCCGTCCGACCCCGCAGCTCAATCTCAAGCAACACAGCGAGATCAAGATTCCATGTGGACATGTCTTCTTCTGGCGGCTTCATATCAAGCCAATGTGTAGACGCATACCCAGTCGTGGAGCACAGTGTTTATGCCGAGGGTGAGAGGGGGCAAGAACTTGCCAATGAATTTCGGTCGACTGACAGAACTGGGCGCTTGGAGACTGGCGGGTGTCCACAGCAGCTAAAGGGCGTGTCGAGAAGAGCAACGGATATGACAGAGTACATGATGGGGTACGGTTGTGGTAGCCCAGGTTGCAGTGGATGGTCGTCTGTCCAAACCGACCTGGATGCTCCTTCCCCCTTTTTCTACCAGCCGAGCCGCGTCTTTTCTTCTTTTCTTCTTTCTTCTGCCTGTCCCTCGAGACATCTCTTCAATCAACATGTCGTCCTTTGACTACTACCCTCTGGCGCCCATTTCCAAACCAACCATCGGATTTCGCCCGACGCCGACATCTTACCGACCATTTTACTGTCCAGTGGGGGCAGCCACCGACTCTCTGCTTCCCCTGGAAAGATGCTTCCCCCTTTCCAGGCCTCTGGGCTACAGCATCCCCCCGAGCTTCAACTCACTGCCACAGAAACGACCAAAACCGCATTTCATGTCCAAAACCTTCAGCGAGCAGGCAGCACTATCTAAAACACCAGCATCCCTCCCCCCTACTCCACCGAAGACGACATTCGAAGAACTTGAAGAAACAACACCTCCAAGCGCGTTGCCGCATTCTTCCCCTTCACCACTGGTCGCCCCTGCAACCACA
This sequence comes from Podospora conica, assembly GCA_030685255.1. Lineage (NCBI taxonomy): Eukaryota > Fungi > Ascomycota > Sordariomycetes > Sordariales > Podosporaceae > Podospora > Podospora conica. The sequence continues at coordinate 151,819 of MU839421.1, read as the reverse complement.
CCAGCATCCAAATCCCACGATTCTGTTGCCTTGACCACGGTCCCAGTACCAGAGGAAAGAGTGGTAATCGCCATCGACTACGGAACCACCTTTACGGGAGTCGCCTATCTTGTTGTCAAGCACAAAGACCAGGACCTAGATGACCTCGCCAATGACATCAGGGTGATCCAGTCGTGGAAAAAGCACAGCACCGAAAAGGTGCCGTCGGACTACTCCTACTCCCCATCCCTGACCCATTCCTGCGAGCAATGGGGCTACGATATCGACGACAACTCTCGTGTCCTTAGGTGGACAAAGTTATCTCTCGAACCTTCCAACGATCGCACACTAGAGCTGAAGAATCTTGCAAAGCTGCTCTACGAGATGAGGCAAATGAGCTTGAGCCGCGACCAAATCATCAACAACGACATCCCCCGACATCTCGGGAAGGAGCCAGAAGATATCGTGACCGACTATCTCGAAAATATCGCCGAGAAGATACTGGACGAGATCACCAGTCAGGTGGGGAGCCATGTGCCCGGCAAGGTCCCAATCGACATTGTGGTCACTCATCCGGTGGTATCTGCTGCCTCTTCGAAGAAGTTTGGACTCTGCTAACGCTCTGGAAGAAATGGTCGACCAAGGCGCTAAACTCGACATTTCGTGCCATCACCACGGCGTTCAATCGCCATCGGTTTCCCAAAATCCGCGACACCTTCTTTGTGAGCGAGCCAGAAGCATGTGCTCACTATACGCTCCGTGTCGCCTGGCAAGAGGGCCATCTGAAGTTTAGAAAGGTATGAAGATCGACTGTCCTGCATTTCACTCGCTAACCAGGGCAGAATGACTGCTTCGTCGTCGTTGACGCAGGTGGTGGCACCGTTGTAGGTTTGAGCACTCCAAACCCCAGCCCCTGAGCTCATGCCTCTAGGATATTGCCTCGTACAGAGTGGTGGGCTGCGACGAAGAAAAGAAGCATATCAAGCTGGAGCAAGTTGGCATTCCCATCGGTAGGTACACCGCACGGCTGCCGTTACCAGAAATAACGGACTTTGGTAGGAAAAAGATGTGGCGCCACGTTCATCGACGACGGCTTCATCAAATTCGTCCAGGAGCGACTTGGCAAGGAGCATTGGGCCAAACTCACCGGATCCGAGGACAACGATATCACCTGTGACCATGGCATCGTCAACCCCAATGTTCGGATGCTACAGGAGCAGTTTGAGCCGATCAAGCTTGAATTTGGTGGAAAGGAAGACAAGGCCGACTGGCCCATCCAGCTTCCATCGGGTGTTGGTATCAACGACAGCGACGAGATGGGTATTTCGAACGGAGCTATCAAGATGACGACGCAAGTCTGCCTATTTTCGAGGCGCCTATGGTGTACTAACGCCAGGCAGTGACGACGTGAAGAATATGTTTGCGTATTCTGTCGACAACACCCTGATCCTCATTAGCCAAGCGGTGACACAGATTGAGGTTATGGAGACCGGTCTCAAGGTCAAGGTATGATCTTCTCTCGCAATAACCAAGTTGTGCTGACCGGCGGAAGAAAATATTTCTCTCTGGAGGCTTTGGCCAGAGTCCATATTTTTTCGAGAGAGTAGAGAAATTCGGCGACACTCGAAGGATTATTGTCGACAGAGGAGATGACTGGTGAGCTGAGGTGACCCTGCTTAAACGCATGCCTGCTGACCGAGGACAGCTGGGCGGCCGTTGTCAAAGGCGCCCTAATCAAGTCCTTGGGACTGTACACGGCCAAGCCCCGAGTGGTGAAGACTTGTCCGAGGCACTACGGCATCAAGGTAAGATCTGCCGAGGGCACCCACAGGGCGTCTGACCACATTCGCTGGTTCGTTCGCAAAGGCGATGTCATCTTTCCCACCCGCCCGCTCATCAGGACACACGACTGCCACTGGTCAATGAAGGCGAGCGACTTTGCGTCGGCAAAGCAGAGTTTAAACTCCAGCCAATCCTCCAGTTCGGCACTGAGGGAAGTGGTCTTCGTGGCGACTTCACTGAATGCCGCCCCTACTCGCATCGACAAGTCCAACCAGAGTGAGTCCACCAAGCCTAGAGGATAGATATTGTGATGCTCACTTCTCCCAAGGTCGAAGCCAAGTCCTCAGTCTTTCGTGCGATCTTACTCGGGTCCCGAAAAGTCACATTGGCGAGTTCAGCACCAAAAAGGGGGGAAAGTACCTGAAGTTTTCGGTCACGATAGAGATCCATGTCCTCGACAAGGTCAGTGTGAAGGTGATGAGCGGCGGACAAGAGCTTTGCTCGAAGCGGGTGCCGTTGTAGTAGGGGAGGTTGTGATGGAGATGTACATGTGTGTGTTTTGGATATTCTTGATGAAGATGTAGCCTCTGTCTTGTCTTTCGTTGACCACATGATGATGCTTTGTGGAATGCGGGCCCAAGTAACACGGATGGGCATTGCCCTTGAACTCGGACGTTGCCACACCATCAATATCGCCTGCTTCGTTACCTCGCAGCACGTACTTAAGCGCCCTGTGTCAGGGGTGTGTGATGAGGGAGCAACACAACGTCACAGACCCTCATAAACTGAACTGGCTCTCATCCTTCCCGATCACGGCTGTTCCCCGCCCCCAAGCTACTACAACTCTCCCACCCACGATACCATGGTCTCTCCCGCGGAACTCCCCGCGAATGCTCCCGACGACGACGACGACAACGACAGTATACCCGACGCCACCAGCCCCCAACCGGCACCACCCCCCTCCACCACACCAGAAGTCGGCGAAGGCGAACCCGCAGAGCCCACGCCGCCCCCAGACCCCTCCACCTCCGACCCCGACCGAGCCCACCCCCTCTCGCCGGGCGAGCACCAACAACAACCCGCAGAGGAACTCCCCGCCGCGCCCTCACACCCGCCTAGCCACGACGCAACCAGCACCACCAGCACCTCCCGCCGCAACCGACCAAAGTCCCCCCCCAGTAGCACCCCGACCCCCACCCCAGCGGAAATCAACAAGACCGCCGCGCTCCTCCGCCGCGTCTTCTCCCTCCGCCTGCAGGTCTGGGCGCTCGAGGGGGCGCACGCGCTGGACAGGCCGGTGCAGCGGGAGAGGGCGAGGCGGGCGGATGAGTTGCTGGCGGAGGTGAAGGGGGTTGTGGAGGGGTGGATGGCGCAAGAGAGGGGGTGGACGGGGGAGGAGTGGGGGGAGGTGGTTAGGATTGCGGGGATGGTGGGGGAGTTGGAGGGTGGGTTGAGCAATTGGGTTGATTGAGATGTTTGTTGTTGTCTATTTGGTTGGATAAGTAGGTACATCCATATGGGAATGGAGTCGGATAGTGTGGCTTTGCCCAGTCTTCCCGAACGAGACGCTTTTAGACCTGCTTCTACTGACTGTGGGGATTGCGGCTACGAAGCTGTCAGATCGCCACCAAGACGGATTACATGGGTTTCGTCCGCCATCCCCACGAAGAAGATGGGAAAGATGCCCATCTCCAGGCGACCCATTGGCGTTCTCCCCCTTGACTTGGCTCGGCTTTTGGCGAGGCTGAGATGTTAGCGTACCTGGATGAAAGCTCCCATGAGCGGAGGATACCAGGCTGTGGTTGGGATCATGTCTGTCGAGTGGACAGAGTCCATCCTGCTTCATCTCACACCCGGCTCCCTCCTCTCATCAACCGTCTTCCTCGGCCAGTCAGGACAGATATCAATCTTGTCCCTCGGAAACCACAGCTCCAGCACCAGAAAGATCAGATAGTCCACAATCACACACAGGCAAAAGAGCTTTCCAGCCCAGATGCCGCACCCGTAGTACCGCTTCAGCCGGTCAATCAGCGCAAAGCTCTGCACCCCCGACCGCCCCCTCGTCGCGCTCCAGGTCGCCGGGTCCGAGGCGTCGTACCCGTAAAACTCGGCCTCGCTGATGGCGCCCGATATCCCATTGTACACCCTCTCGGTGCGGATGGCGACGTTGGTCCACGAGTACATGGACTTGACCTGCTCGTGGAACAGCTCGGTGCGGACCTTGTTGGCGCGCAGCGCGGCGATGGCCTTGCCCGTGGCGACCACCAGGTCGTCCTCCTCGGGCTTCGCAAAGACCGTCATGTGCGACGGCAGGACCTCGGGGATGCCGCCGACCTGGGTGCAGACGACGTAGAGGCCGCAGCTGGCGGCCTCGACGATGACGGTGCCAAAGGCCTCGGTCAGGCTCGGGTGCAGGTAGATGTGGCCGCGCACCATGACGTCGCGCACCTCCTCGTGGCGGATGGGGCCGAGCATCTCGACGCGGTCTTGGAGGACGTTTTGTTCGATCATTTGCTCGAGGTCGATGGCCTTGGGGCCGGAGCCGGCGATGATGAAGCGGGTGTTGGGGTGGTTCTCGAGGATGCGCGGGATGGCGGCGGTGAGCAGGTCGGTTCCCTTGTTGTAGAAGAGGCGGGAGATGACGACGATGGTGATGGTGTCGTGGGGGCCGAGGGGACGAGCCGGGCATGGGTCTTGGCCGAAGGTCTCCTTGGGAATTTCGCCGGGATTCCGGAACGGCTTGAAGTTCTCGGCCACGACCGCGTTGGGGATTACCGACACCATCAAAGGGTCGAGCGATGCTCTCAAGACGGTGTTTTCCTTGCTGGTGAGGGTCAGTCAGGGGCAAGTCAGGGGGCGCCAAGACAGACGGGTAAACACTGACCAGGTGTGGCTCACGCAGATGACATGGTCGACGTCGCTGAGACTGAACTTGAGCAGCTTGTTGGTGAGGATGCTCGCGGCATCGGCAAAGCCAAACAGCGAGTGGTCGGTAAAGACGGTCCGCAGCCCCATGGTCCTGGCATGGAGGATGGCCTCGTGGCACAGGTTGCTCAGACTGGCGTGGCCGTGGACAATGTCGATGCGCTCGCGCAGGACGATGTTGCGGAACATGGGGAAGAAGGAGAAGACGGTGGGGAAGGTGGTGGAGCGGTAGATGACGAAGAAGGGCACGTGGTAGACCTTGAGGCCGTTGGTGAGGTAGCGCACGCCGGTGCGGCCGTCATAGGCGTGGGTGATGATGATGACCTTGTGGCCCCTGTCCATGAGCTTCGATGACAGCTGGTAGATGTGGCTCTCGACGCCGCCCGGCTGCGGGAAGAAGAAGTCGCTGACCATGGCGATGTTGTATGTGGGCGCCATCTTGTGGGAGCCGGCGCCGGCAAGCGACCATTCCGAGTTGGTGGTGGTGGTGACCTGAGAAGACAGGTGTGAACAAGTGAAATGCAAATGAAGGCGCCAAGGAACGCGTTCATCTCCAATTGGCGTCTGGACCTGGCGTTGAGACGACAGGGGACCCACTCTGCACGTCGATAAGAGCTCTGACAGCAGCGATAAGAAAGAAAAAGGCGGTGACGCGAGGCAATTTGGGGTGCTCTCCAAAAAAGTTGGAGTTGGGATGGTCATTTCCGTCGCAACTCCCGGGAACGATAGAGATTGTATCCCCCAGCCAAAAAAACAAAACCTCCCTCACCACCCGTCGCCATCCACGTCCTCTCCACCAAAATGTACGCCAGATATATCCCCCCACCAAAGGCAGGGCCCTCTAGCCCACCGTCGCCCTATTCCCAGCGCATCGCCCTCTCCAAAGGCCCCGGCGGACACTACGCGCCGCAAGTCGCAGACTCGGACTCTGCGCCAGCACCACCACCCGCCAAGCCGAAAAAGATTGTGTTTACCGATGACGACTTTCCCGCCCCGGTCCTCTCCAAGGGGAAACGGGAGAGGGACGAGGAGCCTACCGAAACGAAACCAGTGAAGAAGGCCAAGGCGGAAAAGAAGGCAAAGGTCGCGCCAGTAGAACCCCCCAAGGCCGACGCCGAAGAGGAGCCCAAGGAGCCCACCACCAAGAAGCGCAAGAGGAAGGCCAAGGGAACAACCGAAGAAAAGCCCGTCGAGCTGGAACCAGAGGCCGTCCCCGAACCCGTCGCCGAGCCGTCGTCCGCGCCCGAGCCACCCGCCGATGCCAACGAGAAACAAAAGCCGAAGCGGGAAAAGAAGAAAAAGGCAATTGTCGTCGAGGAGGAACAAGACGACAGCAAAACCCGCTCCAGGCACAAGGCCGTGTTTGAAAAGGTTCAAAAAGCCCTGGAGCTGCGACCGGCGGATGCGGATAAAGAGGAGGACAAGGCCAGCGAAGAGGAGGCCGAGCCGGTCGAGGTCCACGGCCTGGAGAAGCCCCTCCCACAACCTGAACCCGAGGTCGTGGACGAATCCAAACTCATTTACGACCGCCTCCCATCCTGGCTCGCCTCCCCAATACGCGTCACCGACGACGCGCGACGTCCCTTCACAGAGCTTGGGATATCACCAGAGGCATCCAGGATACTCAGTTCTAAGGGGTTCAAGGATGCCTTTGCTGTTCAGACGGCCGTCCTGCCTCTTTTGCTGCCAAAGGCCGACCTCCAGGGCGATGTTGTCGTGGCCGCGCCGACAGGCTCCGGCAAGACATTGTCCTACGTCCTTCCGATGGTCCAGGATATAAGCCAATCCATCGGCACCAAACTCCGGGGGCTCATTGTGCTGCCGACGCGAGAGCTGGTCCAGCAGGTGCAATCGGCCTGCGAGTCTTGCGTTTCCGCGTTCCCGGTTACCAAGGGGAACAGGCTCAAGATCGGGACGGCTGTGGGCAACAAGGCGTTCAAGGAAGAGCAGGTGGCCATTGTTGGAGAAGAGCAGCGGCATGATCCCAAGGGGTACCAAGAGTGGCTTGCTCAGCAAGCGGCTCGCTCGCTGGAGGGTGACGACTCTGATCTTCCGGCATTGGGTCGAAGGAAGACCACTGTGTTGCCAGACCACGTTGTTGCCTACGTGTCCAAAGTGAACATTTTGATATGCACACCTGGAAGACTGGTGAAGCATATCGAAGAAACTCCAGGGTTCACGCTGGACTACGTTCGATGGCTGGTGGTTGACGAGGCCGATAAGCTTCTCGCGCAAGACTACCAGAAATGGTTGACTCTGGTGATGAAGGGACTGAGCGACCGGAACCCCAAGACACGGGCATTCGCCGGGTCCAACAAGACGGGTCCCCGCAAGGTCATTCTCAGTGCTACCATGACGCGGGATATCAGTCTGCTCAAGGGACTGGAGCTGTCCCGACCTAGTCTGGTGGTGCTCGAGGGCGGGCGGGCGGGCGAGCAGACGTTGCCGGCTCTTCTCAAGGAGTCTGCCATCAAGATTCGCGAGCCCGAGCTCAAACCCCTCTACCTGGTCGACCTGCTCAACAGCGACCTGCTTGCGCCCATCCCGCAAAAGGTGGCGCCAGACACCGCAAAGCAGGTCGATACGGATGCCTCGTCCGGATCGGAAGCGAGCGACTCGGACAGCTCCTCGAGCTCCGACTCCGACTCCGACTCCAACAGTTCTGACTCGGACTCGGACTCGGATGCGTCAAGCGGATCCGAAGACGAAGCGCCCAAGAAGGCAATCGCCTCTGCCAAGACGAGGGCCTTCAAGACTACAGTCCTCATCTTTACCAAGTCCAACGAGGCCGCACTGCGTCTCTCCCGCCTCCTGGCTATCTTGGCACCCGACCTTGCGCCGCTCATCGGCACGCTCAACTCGACAACCAAGACGTCGAAGCGAGCGCACACTCTGCGACTGTTTGCGCAGGGCAAGCTCCGCATCCTCGTGGCGTCGGACCTGGTCTCCCGCGGCATCGACCTGCTGAACCTCGACCACGTCATCAACTACGACCTGCCCATCACCGAGACGTCGTACGTGCACCGCGTGGGCCGCACGGCGCGTGCCGGGCGCGCGGGACACGCCTGGACGCTGGTGGAGTACTCGGAGGCGCGGCGGTTCTGGAGGGACTTTGTGGGCGAGGGCAAGGAGGCGGCGACGACGATTACAAGGTCCAGCAAGGTGGAGAGGGTGCGGATTGGCGGTGGTGAAGACGGGGAGAAGTATAGCGAGGAGAGGGCCAAGCAGCTGGAGGAGGCACTGGGGCAGCTGCGGGAGGAGGCGCAGAGGAAGAAGAAGACGGCGTAGATACCATTGTCCAGTGTTGTATGCGAGATGTATTTGGATGGTGTCAATACCAGGTCGAGCAGGTGCCTGTGCTGTTTCTCTGACATGATGTTTACGAAACTCAAACACGCCGATGTTTGGTAGAGGTGACCCTTTCTGGGAAGCGATGCTCTTTGAGGTTCTGCCGGGTTCTTGTGTCTCGAAACGGTGGAGAGGGACGGTGAAGATGGAGACATGTCGTCGACGCTGGCGAGACGTGGTGGCATCGGCTGTCGGATCGCGCATCCGATTGGCCCCCGTGTACGTAAGGCCCAAGCTCCCATCCGTCTTGGCGCTGGGCGGTGGGTGGTGAGCTTCAGCGCACAGGGGTCCGGCATCCAGAAGGTGTCCTTTGGCTTTTTTTGTGATGTGAACACTTGGCCAACAGGGCGTTGACCGTCTTGGCCAAAAAAGAACAACGACGGCGAGGCCATGCCCATTTCACGACGGCCCCTCCACCACCGCAATTGCAGTTGAGGCCACTGTGTTAGCTGGCCTACCTCCAATCCCTACAAGACCGTCCGATGGGGGTCGATTTATCCTAATTCCATTCACTGCATAGCGTTTTCTTTGCGCCCTCGACGACCAGCGCGTTGACGTCGACGGTACCTCGACTGACTAAAAAGTCACCCCGCGATACTCACCCACTCCCACTTCCACACTACAACACAACACAACAAAACACACAACACCACACAACCACCATGGCGCGGTTACCGCTGTCGCCGCTGGCGATCCTCGTATCGGCAGTCCTCCTCTTCTCCTCCCACGTCTTCGCCGTCTCGGCCGTCCTCGGAATCGACCTGGGCACCGAGTACATCAAGGCCGCGCTCGTCAAGCCCGGCATCCCGCTAGAGATCGTCCTCACAAAGGACTCGAGGCGAAAAGAGATCTCGGCCGTCACCTTCAAGCCCTCGCCCAATGGCCCCAAGGCCGGCACCTACCCCGAGCGCGCCTACGGCTCCGACGCCATGGCCCTCCACCCCCGCTACCCCGGCGACGTCTTCCCGAACCTCAAGCCCCTCCTGGGCCTCCCCACCGACAGCGCCGAAGTCAAGGAGTATGCGCTGCGCCATCCCGGCCTCCAGGTCGAGACGCACAAGACGCGCGGGACCGCCGCCTTCAAGAGCGCCAAGGCATTTACACCCGAGGAGGAGGCCTGGCTGGTGGAGGAGCTGCTGGCCATGGAACTCCAGGCCATCAAGAGCAACGCCGAGGCCCACGCCGGCGACGGAACCCTCGTGCGCTCCGCCGTGCTGACCGTCCCGCCCTTTTACACGGTCGAGGAGAAGCGCGCCACCGAGATGGCCGCCGAGCTCGCCGGCCTCAAGGTTCTCTCGCTCATCAGCGACGGTCTGGCCGTCGGCCTGAACTACGCCACCAGCCGCCAGTTCCCCAACATCAACGACGGCGAGAAGCCCGAGTACCACATGGTCTTTGACATGGGTGCCGGCTCCACCAAGGCCACGATCATCAAGTTCCAGAGCCGCACCGTCAAGGACATTGGCAAGTTCAACAAGACCGTCCAGGAGGTCCAGGTCCTCGGCACTGGCTGGGACCGCACCCTTGGTGGTGACGCGCTCAACCACCTCATTGTGGACGACATGATCGCACAGTTTGTCGACTCGCCCAAGGCCAAGAAGGTTGAGGTGCAGGCCGACAAGGTCAAGGTCGAGGGCCGCGCCATTGCCAAGCTGACCAAGGAGGCTGAGCGTCTGAGGCACATCCTCAGCGCCAACCAGGAGACGCAGGGCAGCTTTGAGGGGCTCTATAACGATGTCGACTTCAAGTACAAGATCACCCGTGCCACCTTTGAGGAGATGGCGGCCCCCCACATGGAGCGCGTTGGTGCCGCGGTCGAGCAGGCCCTCAAGGCCGCCAACTTCCAGATCAAGGACCTCGACACTGTCATCCTCCACGGTGGCGCCTCGCGGACCCCCTTTGTCCAGAAGAGGCTCGAGAAGATTCTTGGTGGGGCCGATAAGATCCGTACCAACGTCAACTCGGACGAGGCTGCCGTTTTCGGCGCGGGCTTCCGGGCCGCCGAGATCAGCCCCAGCTTCCGCGTCAAGGAGATCCGCGTGTCGGACGGCGCCGCGTACCCCGCCGGCATGCGGTGGAAGTCGGACGAGGGCAAGCCCAAGCACCAGCGTCTCTGGACCGCCACGTCGCTTCTCGGCGCTCCGGCCAAGGAGGTCACTCTCCCCAACCACGAGGACGTCACGATTGAGTTCTACCAGCTCGCCCCTCCGTTTGTTGCCGGCTCCACGGACCCCGTCGAGGCCAAGATCAAGACCCTGACCACGACCAACCTGACGGCCACGGTCGCCGAGCTCATGGAAAAGTACAAGTGCGAAAAGTCCGACATTCACTTCAAGATTGGCGTCCGCCTCACGGCCGAGAACGGAGAGGTCGCCGTGACCAAGGCCTCGGTCGAGTGCGAGGCCGACGCCGAGAAGGAGGGCATCATTGACGGCGTCAAGAACCTCTTTGGCTTTGGCAAGAAGGACCAGCAGCCCCTCAAGGACGGCGAGGAGGCCGAGTCGTCTTCCACCACCGAGTCGTCGACCACGTCGACCAAGACCAAGAAGTCCAAGAGCGCCTCTTCCGCCGCCGCCGCCGCCGCTTCCGCCAAGGCCGAGGCCGAGGCCAACAAGAAGCAGCTCGTCGTCATCCCCGTGGCCTTTTCCGTCGAGAAGACGGGCATCCCCCAGCTCACCAAGGAGGAGCTGTCGTCGGTCAAGGACCGCCTCAAGGCCTTTGATGCGTCGGACCGCGCGCGCCGACAGCGCGAGGAGGCGCTCAACCAGCTCGAGGGCTACACGTACAAGGTGCGCGACCTGATCGAGGGCGAGGCCTTTGTGGCGGCCTCGACGGCCGCCGAGCGCGCCGACCTCGAGGCCAAGAACGAGGCGGCCGCCGAGTGGCTCTATGGTGACGGCTTCGAAGCCTCCAAGGAGGAGTTCAAGGCCCGCCTCAAGGAGCTCACGGACATTGTCAACCCCGTCCAGCGCCGCATCGAGGAGGCGGCCAAGCGCCCCGAGCTGCTCAAGAACCTCCAGGAAGCCATCAAGAGCGCCGAGGAGTTCGCCGCCGACATGAAGGCCAAGATTGCCGAGTACGACGAGTTTGTCGCGGCGTCGTCGGCTTCTGCGGCCGCCGCCTCCGCCGCGGCGGCGACCGAGTCCACCGCCAGCGCCGAGACCACGGCCGCCCCCGAGGGCGACTTTGACGGCCTCGAGGACGAGCCCGCGCTCAAGACGGTCACCAAGATGGAGGACCTCGACCGCGAGCTCGGGCCCGTGCCCCCGCTGTACACGGCCGAGGACATCCAGGAGAGCGAGGCGCTGTACACGTCGATCTCGGCGTGGCTCGAGGAGAAGGTGGCGGCGCAGGACAAGCTCGGGCCGACGGACGACCCCGTGCTGCTGGCCAAGGACCTGCAGGCGCGGCGCGAGCGGCTGGACAAGGCGGGCGTGGACCTGGCGATGAAGGGGGTGAGGAACTTTCAGAACAAGAAGAAGCCGGCGGCGGGGGCGGGGGGGGAGAAGAGCAAGAGCAAGACCAAGAAGGCCAAGGCGAGCAAGGCCGGGAGCGCGCCCAAGGCGGGCGGGACGCTGAAGCTCACGCCCAAGGAGGACGGGACGCCGCCGACGGAGGCGGAGCTGGAGGAGATGATTAAGAAGTTTATGGCGGAGCAGGGGGAGCAGGGGCCGGAGACGGGTAAGATGAAGGCTGAGGGGGGGGAGAGGGTGCATGAGGAGTTGTAGATTTGGGGGGGAGCATATTGGCGGGGGGTAAACATGAATTGTATGGGTGATGGGGAATGTGGTTATGCATATATTGAGTATCTTGTTAATGATACTGGTTCTACTCTGCTCTGGGTGTGTATGAAGAGTTTGGCGGTGGATATGGGGTCAAGGTGCAGATCCAGGCCATTCTTGTGTGTATAAACCTGTGATATCTCATCCCAGTTAACACCCCGAAGCTACAGCACAGAAGAGATGCCGTAGTGTTTGTCATGACCTGTCTCCCGTCGGCATCCGATATGCCACGCCCACCATCCATAGACGGACGAGATCGCATGCAGGTCGGTCACACAACATCACCCACTGCCGTGATGCCACCAACGGAACAAGTCCAGTCCAGTCCCAATGCCGCCCGTGCCAACCCTTTTCGGCATTCGATCCCCGTCTATAGACCCCGGCAGCCAAAAAAAAACGCAAACGCTGCTCCTGCCGACAGCCACCAACGGTCGGGCATGCGCTATGCTGGTGTCCCTCCATCTCTTCTCGTCCGTCCGTCTGCAGTGGAACCAGGCCACCCACCCACACGCCACTGTGCGTGTGTACGTACCTACCCGTTTTGTGTCTCGGCCGCCATGCGCATGTCTGGCTGGATGGGGAAGGGGGTGAGACGAGACGGGACCTGGTTGGTGTTTGTGGCGTGGTTGATGGATGGATGGGCTGGGTTGGGTTGGTACCTACAGTACCTATGGATCAGACTGGACTGGATGTAGGCTGAGGGGTTGCATTCGGATTTGTTGGAGGAGGTGGATGTTCAAACGGCGATGGTGTGCCCCCGGGCCAAGCCAGGCCAGGCCGTGATCCGAATTCTCCGGGGTTGTTGCTGTCGTGGGTGGTGAGGACTGGGCTGGGGTGGAAATGGTTGGGGGAGGTGAGTGTAGGTTGCCGTGTGCCTTGCATGGTGGGTGGGTTTGTGGATGGTGAGGGCAGGGGATTTGTTTTGTTCTGTACTTGGGGGCGGATCGGGGTTCGGGTTCCTTGGTCGGGAGAAACTTCTTTTCTTTGTGGTGGCTGTCGACATATGGGGAGAGGTCGACGGGGAGAGTTGGGGACCCAATGCCATCTCATCCCGTTTGCTTCCACCCCTTCCCATATAACCCCTACTACCAGACCCTCCTGTCACCAGCGCCGAGTCCCAACCCTCCAAGACTGCCACATTCATGGTTTAGCCTAGTGGTAATAGAGATGGGGCCGATGCTCCGGCGACCAGAGCCCTCCCCCGAGGCCACGGGTTCGACTCCCACCCAAGTAAAAGCGTTGCTTTTCGTATCCCCCCGGCTTACGAGCCGGGGGGAGAGCTTTTGGTCTTTTTTTTTGCTGTCCTTTGCAGGTATCCCCGTCCTTGGAAAGACCAGAGCGCCCTGGTGTGGAAGTTGTGTACCTCATGAACACAGAGTCTTCGGATAAACCGCCGAGGAGGAGGACGAGATTCCGTCGTACATACACATTGCATGCCGGCAGTGGCTGTGGCATCGTTGAGTCTGTGGATAGCCGAAGCCAGGGCAAATGAATGTGGACGAACGAGAAACACTATCTCTGTTGGTTCTGGCTTTGGAGGTGATGCGGTGGGACGAGGAGAGGAAAAGTTCCTTTCTGTCCGCAACGAGGGTTGGACGGGCTCCTGCCGTTGATCTCTCTGCTCGATACTTCTGCTCCTTCCCTGGAGAGATGGAATCTGGAGATATTGTGGAGTGCCCTATTCTGTATTGTAAAGGAAATTCTCGTCCCATTTCTGAGGTCTGCCCGAGTGAATGCTTGCGGACGCCGTCGACTCTCCCTCAATGCGGCCTCCACCCTCGATCGCACAAGAATATATTTCGAGACATCCTGCAACCGCAATCTCCAACCATCTCTTGTCCCTCCTCACTCGGTCACCCTGCTTCCCTGGTCGCATGCCCTTCTCTTGAATACCTTTCTTCTTCCACGAATTCTCGCGGACGCCACGCCATCTCGAACCTCAGCTCTCTGGGATCCCAACTCGCGTCGACCCTCATTCCTTTGGCGTCGTCGGCACTCCGCTCTCTACCATCCCACCGGATCACCTATCCGCGTCGAGACCAAGAAGGACCAAACCGCCAAAAGCCAAGATGGCCTTCCTCCTGCTCCTGGCCACTCTCTTTCTCACTCTGGCCAGCGCTTCCCCCTTTCCCCCTTCGGGCGGACCAGGAAAGTTCAGCGTCAAGGCCAAGCGCAACGAGCATTACAACCCCAACGGCCCTGCCCAGTACGCCAAAGCCCTCACGAAGTGGGGAGGCAAAGTCCCCAAGGGACTCGCCAGATATGTTGCAAACAAGGGACAAGGTAAGTTGCCCACTGGTTCGCCTTGACGCTCCATCGCTGACACCCAGCAGTCAGCTCTGTAGAGGCCGTGCCGTTCAGAGACGACCGCGAGTACATCAGCTCCGTCGGGTTCGGAACCCCTCCCCAATACCTCCCCGTCGACCTCGACACTGGATCTGCCGATGTGTAAGCTCCTGCCAAATCACCCCAGAACGAAAAGAACCTAACACACCACAGCTGGATCTACTCCTCCGAGACCCGCCTAGACGACCTCGGAAACCACACCAGGTGGACGCCCGAGAACTCGACCACCGCCGTGCCCATCAACGCGTCGACCTGGTCCATCCAATACGGCGACCAGAGCTACGCCTACGGCACCGCCTGGAAGGAGACCATCACCCTCGGCGGCCTCACCATCCCCGACGCCGTGGTCGAATCCGCCCTCGACGTCTCCCCCTCCCTCGCCGAGGACCCCATGCTCGGCGGCATCTTCGGCCTCGCCCCCGGCCTCGGCAGCGAAGTCATCCCCTCGCACCCCACCGTCCTCGACACCCTCCTCCCGCTCCTCGAGCGCCCGCTCTTCACCGCCGACCTCCGCTACCACGCCCACAGCACCTACACCTTCGGGCACATCGACCCCGCCGCCCACAAGGGCGCCATCCACTACATCCCGCTCGTGCCCGGCGCCGAGTTCTGGGAGATCAACTACAACGGCTTCAACGTCGGCAGCGACACCAACTGGTTCCTCTCGCGGTGGGACGCCATCGTCGACACGGGCACCTCGCTCCTCCTCCTGCAGGACGACATCGTGCGCCTCTACTACGCGCAGATCCCCCAGGCGCGCTACAACGCCAGCTGGGGCATCTGGGAGTTCCCCTGCGCCACCACACGGCGCCTGCCCGACTTCAAGATGGGCTTCGGCAAGTGGCACACGGCCGTCCCGGGGCGGTACATGAACTACACGGTCCTCGACCCGGCCGCCGGGACCTGCATGGGCGGGCTGCAGAGCAGCATGGGCTCGTCGTTTGGGATCATCGGGGATATCTTTTTGAAGGCGGTTTTTGTCGTCTTTGACGTGGCCGGCAAGCGCGTCGGGTTCGCTGACAAGGCCGCTGTGCACAAGTAGGAGGGTTGCGGCGGCGGCGGCGGCCGGAGGGGGCAGGTAGGGGAATGATGGGGATGAAGGGTTTGATTCGCATCGCGTCGGGGGCGTTTGAAGGTTCCCGGCCCCCCCGGGAAAATGCGATGGTGGTGGTGAACCCAACCCGCCCGTCTGGAACATGAGCGGCTCTGTCGTTTCTGTGCCGTGCCTGCCGTGGAGGAATGCGACGCTGTATCTACCGTAAATACATTGCCTTTTTTTCCCCTCCTTTGATATATCGAGGAGGGGTAGCGAGGAAGAGAGACGAGATATTCTGCAACCTGTATGACGCGGTCAATTATTTCCATAAATTATTTGATGATGCTGTACGTGAGAGAGAGAGCCGAGCAAAGAGTCGTCGCATCGGTGGATCGCCCCGGCGCACCTCTCATCTCGGTCCGTCGTCTCCGTGCCGCTCGTCATGATAGCCGTGGACCCGTCAGACTCAGAAAAGGGGGGGGAAACTCTTGTCGAGGCCGGGTTCACTGGCAGGTTTATCACGGACGTTACCGAGATGGAAATCACACCACACCACACACCACACACAACCAGTTCACCCGTAGCAGGGAGGCATGTATCGCATGTAATTGCATGTGTACAAGATACAAGCAAAAACCGTCCGGAAAACAATCGAGAGAGAGAGAGAGAGAACCGCTCCTCCCTGTGCCCCGCCGCCCGCCCCGAGTCATTACCGTCATCATCCCCGACTCCCGAGACGTGTGTGTGTATCCTACTCCACGGGGGTGAATATATGCTTTGCTTTGCCAAAGACCAACACTGCTGCTATGGAGAAATGACGAGGCGAGGCGAGGCGAGGTGTGATGCTGATGCCCGGTCCCTCTCTCGGACTGATGTACGCGCGGGTTGCGCAAACATGATGTTGTATGCAAGAAACCACGTTTGGTTTTGTGTGTGTTGTGTGTGTGTGCGTCCGGCGCAAAAGACTTGCATGCCCTGCGCTCGTCCCAAAAAAGGTACTCTCTCGGGGGGAACCTCGACGTGGACGGGAAAATGGCTGATTAAAAAAGTCTAGCATGGAGAGATGGGGATGTGATGATGGTGGCGTGACGTGAGCCGGAAAAAGAGAGAGGGAAAAAAGAGACCAAGGCCGTTCGTCGTCGTGTCGTCTCGGAATGCGGAAATCCAAAGCCAAAAAGGACCCCCGGTGTTTCTGTCGCGATCCCGGGGTGGGGGGGTATAGATTCGTCGTCTTGTCGACCGCAAAGATGCGTGTAGGGAAGCCAAGGAAGCCAGTGTCGTCGTCGCGCGCGCGCGGGTTGTCTAGATGTCCTTGTCGCCGTCGCCGTCTGGTCGGGGCACCACAACATAGTCAGCACTGGTTACGCTCTCGGACATGGACCGCACCGATCCCGGATGATTGTCCCCGGGGCTCTCCCGGACCCGCGTCAGGGTGGTGGAGGACGAGGCCGAGGGGGGGTTGCTGGCGATGGATGCGCTCAGACGGGCCCTGGACGGCCGGAGGGAGGATCGGGGGCTTTCAAGGGGCTCGCATTCACCTTCGCTGCCTACTGGCGTTGGCGGGAGCGCCCCTGGGACGGCCTGCTGGCTCGCCCTCGCTGTGCCTGGCCGGCTGCCGCCGTACTTCTGGGTCTGCTGGTCTCGGCCGGCCGAGCGCTGCTGGTCCTTCTCGGGCACCGGCGGGGGGCCGTCCGGCGCGTCAAAGGCGCTGGCCACGGGCGGCCGCGATGTCCTCGGGCTGCCGCCGCCGCTGGGCTTTGCGCCGCTGCTGCTGCCTCCGCCGAGGCGCTGCTCCATCTCGCGGATGCGGGCCTCGAGCGCCTCGAGCTCGGTGGTCTGGCTGTTGATCTGCTGCTTGCTGCGACGCGGGCAGGGCCTGGTCAGCGGGAGCGGTTCTCGTGGTGCGGTCCCCGGCGAGGGGGAGAGGAGCCGCGCAAGGGGGTGGCGGCGACTGACCGCTTGTCTATCTGCTCGTCCAGGTCGGCCACACTGTTCTCGATGCGGAAGATGTCCATCAGCTCGGCTGAGAAGGACCGGGCGATGGTGCTGCGGCAAGGTTAGGTGCTGTCTCGTCGCTATCGCCGGCTCGGGGGAGCTCGAGATTAAGGGGGCACCCACGATTGCGGACGGCGGCCATTGGGCTTCCAGTCGCGGTCGAGTTCTTCGTCGGTCATGCCGTTCATGGTGGCGGGGGGTGGGAGAGGAGGAGGGTCCCGTCGAGTTCGGATCAAAAATGCGGTGGTTTGGGTCGGGCTGGACGACGTCGAGCAAAAATGAAGAGGTCGAGACGGTTGCGGGTTGCGGGTTGCGGGTTGGAAAAGGGTAGGTCGCTATCGGGGGGTGGTAATAAGTAGCTCGCAGTGCAGAGAGGTCCCTGATCCCAGCTGGCTGGCGAGCGGCACGGGCAACGGGCGGCACGCAACCTCGACTCGACCTGTGCGACGCCCCCCTGAAGATGGAAAGGGCTAGCGGGTTGGGCCACTGAGAATCGAGATCGGTCCCAATCGGGCCTGGGGGTTGGCGGGAGGAGTGCGAGTGGGAGAGTGGTCCAGCAGATCGCAGAGCGGGAGATGAGGTGGATCATTCCCTCTCTCCGAATGATTTTGAACTGGCATGAAGGGGGACACTGTGATGTCTCCTTTGGACTGAAACGGGGTGCCACCTCTGGCATTCTGCACGGCATTTGCAGTGCTGCGGAGATGCTGACCGCTGAAGACTCAAGACTCGAGAGGTCCGTCTGCCACGCTGGCCGTGCAGCAAGCCCCTGGGTCGAGGTGCCTGACTGACAGTTCAGGCCCTGAGATGTCACCGGTCGGGACTCGGTTGGCATCATGACCCCTTTCTGGCTCATCTCGTCCAGCACGAATCACGGGTTGCATAAATCGACGTGACTTGTGTGTGTGGTTGTCTCCGGGAGGCACGGCACGTTGGACTCGACCCAAAGCTCATTTGACCTCGGGCCTCGCTGCATGACCTGGGAGCCTGGAGACTGGTCATCCCTCTGATTTGTTTCCGGGTTGCGAGCATGTCGAGCCTCTTCTTTGATGGGGGAACTCTCCGCTCCCTTCATTTGGATGCAGGCTTGCCGCTTGATTGACTCGGCTCTCGAGGCTCGACAGGGATGGCGGGGTTTGTACGGGGTGCGGTGCGGAGAAGAGGGGCAGGCCGCCGCCTGGGGCCGGGGCCGGGGCCATTGTTGAGGGCCGGCCCGTCATCGTGAGTCTTTGGGTCTTGTAGGTTTGACCATGACATGGTGTTTTCTTTGAAGGGAGCTTTTTTCCACGACACAATCGGTCATCAAGGTTAGGGTGCGGGTTTCCAGGGGCTGTTGAGGAACATTCACCTGCTCTTTGCCATGTGCCTTCCATCTGAAGTGAGAAAGGATCCAGGGGTGACAGCCCAGCTGGTTCATGACCTCCCAAACCATTGCTATCTCTTCATTTTCACACTGGAAATTAATTCTTGGAAGCTTGGAATCACATCAATATCAACAACGGCATCCAAGATCATGTCTTCAACAGCCGGGAACCCAGGGTTAGGGCCAAGTAAGAGTCTCCAATATCCGGCGAAGATCCAACATCCACCCACACCACGACATGGCCATGGCCAGCAAGTTGACTTGTAATTTTCTACTCCGTTGCACAATATCGACCTCGGTCCTACAGATATCAATAATTACCAACTATATATGCAAGGCGTCGACTGTACCATCACTGGACACTCAGCTTCAAGTGTTTTTGTCACGTGAAAGGCTTGGCAGCAATTCCAGGACACAAGCTGGCTGGCAACTGGACTTCCACCTCCAACACCAATCCTTGCGCTCACTCTTCAACCGCAACCAACCGCTCCAACCGCACCAACCGCCCCTTCACGTGACCCTCGGCCGCCGCGAGCGAGCAATCGAAAAAAAAACCACCATCAACATTTCGAGCATCAAACAAACGCCATATCCACCCGATACCCATCAACGCGCCCATTCCCGACGCGCCAAACGATTGCACCCGTGCACCCCCCGACTTCCACGACCCCCCCGACGCGTCCGTCTCGAAGCCGCCGGTGCGTTGCCCCCTCTGCGACGCGCGTCCACGCCCCCCCCCGATTGAACCAAACCATCGATTGATTCCAGGCGATGCCGATGCGGATGGAGTTGCTGACGACATGGCGATGCAGATCGTGGCGCCGGTTCTTCTGCCCCAGCGGCGTGACGGGCCCCGCGGTCCCTGGCGAGGCGGAGTCTGGGGCATGAGTCTCCCGTACACGCCCCTCGAGAACCTCTTGCTGTTTCGCGGCATCGCAAAGTACGGCCTCGACGTCCCGGCGTTCGCCTCCATCTCCCACGCCCTCCAGAACAACCCCCAAGTCAAGGGGGGCCCGACCTACGATGCCGGCCGGCTAGGCCCGGACCGCCTTCAGGACCTCTTCCTGCACCTGCTGGGCGAGGAACTGAGGGCCGACAGCGAACCGACAGCGCGGCCCGACGGCGCCCTCTCTCCCGCGTCCAAGAAACGCAGGCTCCAGGCGCCGGTGCCGAGCTTGGACTACGCCCGCAGCCATGTCGACAAGATCGAGGCAGCTCACCAGAGGCTGCAAAATGCCTACCTTTTGCACACCCTGGCCGAGATCAACCAGTACGAAGAGGACTACGACCAAGTACAGCGAGAAGTTGCCCAGCTTGAGGTCGCGGAGCGGGAAGAGCAGGACCGGTTAGCACAGGAGCGGGCGAAGCAACAGAGTCCGGCCGTCCTGCCGCAAGCCAGTATTCAATACCCACCAAAACCCCCGAACGGTGTTGGTCCGGGTCCTCCGGCTGCGTCGCCCAGGCCGTCTGCTGCTCCACCGGCGCTACCCCAGGCGCATGTGGCTCCGAACACGGTCAAACCCGCCACGCCGGCTCCCCAGCGGCCCGCCCCAGGGATCCATTCACCATTTACACCGGCACCGGCGCCGGTCCTGGTCCGTCCGCAGCCTGTCCCGTCACCACGACTGGGGCAACTGCCTCCCCCTGGCCTCCCGGCCTCGGAAGCTGGACGGCCCCCAAGCATCCAAGCACCCGTCTTGCAGCTTCCCCAAGGGGCACCTTCGTTCCAACAGCCCCCCTTGCCACCGCCAGTCCCAGTCTCGGCGGCAGCCGCGGCGCCATCCCCTACCGCTCCAGTTCAACACCCTGCGAGCGACGGGCTGAGGAGGCCCGAGGGGATAGCGAGACCAAAACAACCACCTGTCTTCTCTCCGAACCAACCCCCTCAGGGTCCTGGCCAGTACCAGTGGGAGGCATACCAACCCAATGCGCCGCCCATGCGCCAGGCCGTTGGCCCTGGCCAGCCGCTTGCGCAGGCACCGATTCAACCTCACCCTCACCCTCAACAGCGGGTTGTTCAACAACAGATGCAGCAGCCACGTCCCGGTCCTCAGCAGGTAATGAGCCAGCAACAGGCAATGAACCAGCAACAGGCAATGAACCAGCAACAGGCGATGAACCAGCAACAGGCGATGAACCAACAAATGAACCAGCCGGTGATGAACCAGCAGGCGATAAATCAGCAGGCCATGAGCCAGCAAGCAATGAGCCAGCAGGCGATCAACCAGCAGGGGATGAACCAGCAGGCGCTCAACCAGCAGGCAATGAGCCCACAGGCCATGAATCCACCACCGCAGCAGATGATGATACCCCCGACCCAATACTCATCCCCAATGCCGCCTGTTCAAGGTCGGCCGCCGCCCCACGAAACCCCAGGTCCAGTTCCAAACAGACCACCTCTGCTGGCACCCAATGTTCAGCCCAACACGCAACCTTCTCCGCCGGCCCAGAACCGCTACAACCAGCCTCCCCACCAAGGACATCACCAGAGTATCCCCCCGCAACCCGCGCCTTCAGTTTCGGCGCCTCCAAGGCCCCCTCCTGGACTGGTTCAGCAGCGTGCCCCCCCTCAGCCGTTGCAGCCACCCTCGCAGTATGCGCGGCACACGGCGACGGCCCCCCTGCCGGCCACTTCTCCCTTTGCCCAGCCAGACCCACAAAGGGCATACAACTCTCCTTACCAGACGGCTCCACGGTCTGCAATTCTGGATCGGGTGCAGCACCCTCGGGTTCAACATCCCCAGATGCCCGGCACGCCTGCTTCTGCCATCCCGGCCCGACCTCCGACCACCCTCGCACCACAGACACCGGCTACGATGGTCCCTTTGCGACTTGTTACGGGCGCCACCACGAAATGGGGAACCAAATCCACCCCATCGACACCGCTCTCAGGGCCAGGAGGCTATTTTAACATGCTTCCCGAGAGTCCGGCGCAGGAGCCTCTTAGTCCGGTGCTGGCTCGTGCGCCGCTCCCGTCCCCCTTGGCCAAGCCACCAGTGGTTGCCCCGGCTGCCAACAAGCCGCCGGCGTCTGCATCACCAGCCGCGCCGTTGCCGGCCGCCATAGCACCGAAACCAGCTCCAGAGCAGGAGCAAAAGAAGCCACCACCCACCCCAGAGCCGGTGGTCACAACGCCCACCCCCAAGCGAAAGGTGGGACGTCCGCGCAATCCGCCCAAGTCCCAGGAAGTCGCTTCGCCTCCCAAACCCGGGCCGTCCACCCTGGAGGTCCCGCCATTAGCTGTTCCACCAGCCCCTTCCCCCCAGCGACCGGCATCTGCCGCCTCGGCCTCGGTCGAACCAGACGCTGTCCCGCAACCGGTCAACGGGCCAGAGCCGACCAAGATTAAGGACGAGGTTACTACACCGGCCCCGTTGACCGAGACAGGGGACACGACGGCAGACGAGAGTGTCACAGGCCGCCGCCAAGCCCCTAGGGTGGCGAAGCGCAAGCGAGACGAGTACACGCCGACGCCAGTCCAGACGCCAGTCGACAACCGTGATGTGTTCTCGGAGCCACCTGCCGCGGTCGAGTCGGCAGAAGCAGCACCGCCGGCGAACGAGGTGGTTTGGACAAGAGGGTTTAACCGGGTATCCGGGTCTGCCCTGGAGCACATCATCCAACATCGCACCGCCAACATGTTCAAAGCGCCGATCCGCGAGAAGGATGCGCCAGGCTACCATAAAGTGATTCTGCAGCCCCAAGACCTCAAGAGCATCAAAGCCGCCATCACGGCCGGCAACAAAGCGGCGGCTCAACAGGCCGCCGCGCTGTCCGGGGGTGATCCCAACACTAGCAGTGTGTGGCTCCCCGTCTCGGAGGCCCTGCAGCCGCCCAAGGGCATCATCAACAGCGGGCAGCTCGACCGCGAGCTCGCGCACATGTTCTCCAACGCGATCATGTACAACCCCGACCCCGGGCACGGCCCTGGTCCCTCGTTTCTGGTGGGCGAGAACGATGCGCAAGCCGAAGGCCACGACGGCGTGCACCACGACGGCACCCTCGGATACAAGGTGGACGAGTTTGGCGTCGTCAACGACACGCGCGCCATGTTTATGGAGGTGGACAAGCTGCTTAGTGAGCTGCGGTCTGCCGAGGTGCGGCGCACGGGTGTGGGGCGGGCGGGAGCCGCGACGGGGACCAGCACTCGACAGGCGAGCGTCACGCAGAGGGATACGTCGATGGCGCGGGATGAACATAATCTTAATGCAGAGGATGACGAGCATACGGCCACGGAGGTGGAAACAACAACCAATACGGCCAAGAGGCGGCGGACGACTAGACTCTGAGTTGGCAGCACGGCGTTGGCATGGGGGCGTTGGTCATGGTTTAGAGGTGACCCGAGAGGGTTCTCAGCGATGGTTTGAACATTGGTACCGAATATCAGATGGGTATTTGCTACGCATCAGCAGTGTACACTGTAGACTCTGGGATGTAGGTTGGTAGAGACCAAGATGTTGGGTGTTGTCCCAGAGATGTTCCCATTTGCTACCCCTATCCGAGATATCGCTGACAGGAGTGATGGCATTTATGCCATCACTCCTATTTAATGCTTTTTCGACCTATGGCCATCCAATAACCCCAGAAAAATAACAATCTTCCACCCGTTCTTTGAAACGCTTTTCCGGGTCGTTGACGCTACCTCGGCCTTGGCCATATCTTGTTGTTGTCCCGTCTTACGAGCAGGGATGTCTGGGCTGTGGTCCAGCACTCCCACCCACACCTCCCAGCCAGTGCCATGATCACCGAGGCATTGTGCTTGCAGGTGAGGACAGCGGCTGATGGCCGCTGCCTTTTCAGCTCATCCATATTTTCTCCGCCCACAAGGACAGTCGGCTCCAGGAACTCGGAATCCCTCGCCTCTTTACCAGTCACTGGCGGAGGCCGAGTACCACAGAGCCACAATGCGTGCGACGGTCCTGCTCCTCCTCGGCGCCATGCCGCCCCTCCCCCGGGCGTCGGCCGAGTGGGGACCGAAGCCGCGGACCTTGGCGGCCCGCGACGACGCGCCGTCGACTTCGGACTTTCTCCGACGGCCCATGGCAGTTGGTACGTTGAATCCGGACTGTTGTGAGACGGGGGACAGGGGACGGGAACAGCGCTCCTCTCTCAGAATACTGACACCCGCCCTCCCAAGCCATCGTCATCGGCGACTACCTCTACATCGACGGCGGCGAGGTCGCGCAGCTCTACAACGGCCAAAACTCCACCGGCGGCCTCCCCTCGTACGCCGGTACGTCGCCCCCCTCTTACCCCCCCTCCCTCCCAAGCTGACCTAACCCGGCGGCGAAACAGTAAACACAACCCTCTCCCTCCCCCTCGCCTCATCCTGGACCAACGCCACCGTCGTCTTCACCGCAACCCCCAAACCCGCCCCGCTCCTCAACTCCCAGGCCGCGTGGCGCGCCCCCTCCGGCAACGCCTTTTACGTCTGGGGCGGGGTAACCCCCTGGTTCGCTACCCCGCCGCCGTCCTCCGAGATCTGGAAGTTCACCGCCGACGGTCGCGGCCGCGGGTCCTGGGAGCGGGAACCCCCGCGCGACGTCGTCGGGATGGCGCGTAACGTCCGCGCCACGGACGGCGCGTGGACGCACGGCGGTGGGGTGGGGTACTGGGTCGGCGGGGTGGCGAGCGCGCAGACGGATACGAGTGTTACTGGGGAGACGCGGTTGGCGATGACGGGGGTGGTGGCGTTCGATATGACGAGTGGGGAGGTCGGGAACTCGTCGACGGAGGGGATGGGGCGGTTTGGGACGCTGGTTGGGGGGGGGGTGCAGTGGACGCCGTTTGGGAACGGGGGGGAGGGGGTGTTGGTGTTTCTGGGGGGGAGGGAGAGCCCGGTTGAGGCGCCGGGGGAGGGGACGGGGGTGGGGTTTGGGAGGGTTGCTGTTTATGAGCCGAAGGGTGGGTGCGAGTTTGGAGGATGGGGATGGGATGCTGATTGTTGGTGTAGGGCAGAAGTGGTTTTACCAGGCGACGACGGGGACGCGGCCGACGCCGAGGGAGAAGTTTTGCGTTGTGGGCGTCCAGGGGCCGAATGGGACGTATGAGATGTAAGTCGCCGAGGCGGCTGGCTCTCTTTGTTCCCGTACTGACATCCCCAGATTCATGTATGGCGGGTTACTCGTCGCAGGAGGCGCGTCGGACGAGGTCTACGTCCTCTCGCTCCCGGGCTTCGTCTTCTTCAAGGCGCCACCAGGCCCGTCGACGAAGCGGTCGTCTAACTCCTGCGTCGTGGTCGGAAAGAGACAGTTGCTCTCAGTCGGCGGCGGGGACGGGTCCCTTGGCTTCCCCGACTCGCTGCTCGACCCGGATCCGTGGAAGAACGGGCTGGGCGTCTTTGACATGACGCGGATGGCGTGGAGCGACGGATACGATGCCGACGCGGCGGCGTACGAGTCCCCGGCCATTGTCCGGGAGTGGTATTCCCAGGGGGGGCTGGAGTCGGTGACGTGGTCGAGCCCGGAGGTGGAGAGGCTCTTTGCGGCTGTGTCGACGCCGGCTCCTGGGGACCCGGATTCACCCCCGCCTAGCGGCAGCGGGCTGGGGTCGCCGTCGCCCGGATCGCCATCAACGCCCGTCGGCGCCATCGTCGGGGGGGTGGTCGCCGGTGTGGGGGGCCTCGCTCTAGTCGGGCTGGCGTTCTGGCTCTTTTTTCGACGGAGGGCACAGGGAGTCTCGTCGCCCGCTGAGCTGGCCCCGGGAGAGGTTAAAGACGCGGAGAAGTGGGAGGAGCCTGGGTTTGGGATCGCGCCGCAGGAGCTCGAGGCCAATTTTGCTGCGTCGGAGCTGCCGGCAAGGCATGGCCTTTCGGAGGTGGGCACGTCGGAGTCGCATGGCCGGACGGAGCTGCCTGGGTCAACGGCGAACTGGAAGCAGTCGGCACCATAAGGAGGAGTGCGTCCATCGGATATACAAGAACTGTTCACGGGCATCTATCGCCGGTTCTTCAATCTCTCTTCGGCCGTTTCCTTCGCTCATGAGGTTCTTCCAGTGTCATCATCGAGCATTGCCAACATTGTCAACCTCAAAGCGGCAAGCAGACAACCAACATTTCTTCTCACCTCGCCAGACCGATCATACCACTCCTCTTATCCCCCCCACCCGGTTCGGGACGGGAACCGGTCACTCCAGACCACGGCGCACCTTTCCTCTCACCGGACCAGCACCCGCCAAATCCCGGGCGACTCCCAAACAGCGACCCTCGGGTGGAGTCTGTTCGGGTCTCGGAACCCCCGAGGCCTCGCCTCAACCAGACTTTGGATCCCACGGACTCGGCACGGGTCGAGGGTCGGAGTCTACTCCGCGCCACCCGGACCACCGCAGCAGGGCAGGTATGGGATCCGCCCATGGTTTCCAGGTCGTCGTTGCCTGGTATGTGGCGTGTTGGAAGGGCCGGGGGTGACAACGAGGTGTGTTTCGATGTGGTGTGGATGGGGCACACCTCGACTTACATGCAGCGGAGCAAGGTGGTGCATTGATGGACTCTTTCTTTTTCAAACGCAACCCCGTTAGTAGGAGGGAGAGGGGGGTGTCATGCTGTTAACAGAGGTTGGAGGTTGGGGCACATCTGGTCCGGGATCGCCGTCCGCATTGACGGTTGGTGTGCCGACGCGGATCCCGACGATGTCGGTGTGTCTCGAGGTGCGGCCACATCGAGAAGAAGAGCTGTAGCCTGCCTGCCCTATATCGTGTCGGATTATAATGAAGAAGTGTGTACCCCCGCCCCGAGACCCAGGTGACCAGACCAGACCAGACCCATGTGAGGATATTGGTGATGCGATGGATGCGCTCCTGTCACGGCGAGGATCACACATCGTACCAGGAGTAGACGGCGATCACGGTGACGGTGTGGGTTCACGGGGGCATCAAAGATCCCTCCTGCCAACACCCCGAGAGCAGAAATAAAAATAAAATAACAAAAATAAAAAACAGGAGATACTACCTCTGGACGGGCCTGGGGTCGAACCGGGGACCTTTCGCATACGGGGTACCATGATGCCACCGCATTTACACTGTATCCGACGAGGGTCTCCTAACAATGAGGTGTTCCTACAGGGAACTGCGAAGCGAACGCTCTGCCAACTGAGCCACCCGCCCTGGTGTGTTTGTTGGAGTATGGGGCTCGGGGAGGACGTTGTAACGGACGGGGTGACCAAGTTGGGGTTTTTCGTCTGGGTGTTCTTGGAGGTATGGGGACTTTGTCAGTACGGATGGAATGGCTTTGATGAGTGTTGGAGGTGGTTGGAGATGGGGGGGGGGGACTTGGTGTTAACCTTGGTGTTTAAGACCTTGGGCGGGGGAGGGACATGGAATGGGTTGAGGCTACAAACGGGCGTGAAGACAGGCTGGTATTGTGTCCTCGCCTTCCGTTTCCGATGCCTGAGTTGTCAGTATCAACGGTGCTAACATTTGTCACCGTCTTGACGTTACTAGAAATCAAAATTGGGAACAGCGTCATCACGGCCGTTTCAGAGTGCGATATTGGACAATTTCTTCATGTGTTCCATGAACTGAGGCGTATCACTGCAAGGACTACCTCGTGGAGAGACGGGAAAAGAAAACCTGACCAGACATGTGTATTTCACGGACTTGAAGTTGGAAACTCCTATGAGCCTGAGAAGCCAAAGAAGCAGACCTAGTAGGTAGCCTGAGGTGTTCAGGCAATGCCCATCCTACTTCAGGCAGAGTACCTCGCGTCCTTGGCCCAAATACGTTTATGATTGCGACTCGAGCGGAGGAAAAAAGGAAGAGAGCTCTTGATACCAACAACTCAAGCGATGAGAGACCATCTCCATTCAATGTTGAAACCTGTATCCACGACTGCCTCGAGCAATACACCCACACATCATCAATAGGGAGCAATCTTCAACTGGCAGCGACCACCAGCAACACAACCACATACCACACTGACCAAATCGTATCACCCAACTATCGCATAACCCTCATCTCCCACCACACCGAACCCCCCTGTCCCACCACCACCCATAAGATCACCCTATAAGCACGCTTCCACATGGTGCGCGTCGTGAATCCGGGTTCAAGAGCATCCGATCGACGTCCTCCAAAACTCGGACCACCCAGATCACGGTGATCCAGGGCGCTATTTTAAAGGTGTGGTGTGGCGTGGGCGTGGACGGAAAGGGGGTGAGATCTGAGACGGCTAAAGTCTGATGTTCCCCTCACACCACCACCACCACCACGCACGACCTCACCAGCGTCGACTGCCGCGGGTGTTTCGTTTGAGGGAGAATAAGAATGGAAGAGGAGAAGAAAAACGAGAAAAGGAGGCGCATGAAGGGGACTGGGTTGCTGCTATTTCGGAGTGTCCGTGTGAGAACCTCGATGAACGGATTGCAGGTGGATGACGCGGATGGCGATATCGTGAAAAAGGGGTTGGACTCAAGTCGGAGTTGACGTCAGCAACAGAGCTCACCGTTAGTATCCCGCCATGACGCAGTGCCGCGCCGGCGGTGGCTTCCCCAGATTATACAACTGCCGGCCATCTCCGGGCCAGGTGACATCGCGCGGGCAGCCCGGCGCCGAGGCCCCGGGGAGGGGCCCGGATGGGGCAGGACGACGGCTACCGACCGGGCGTGCATACCAGTTAGTAAACAACGAAATGAACTGAATGACACTCGACTGCCGTCAATGCCAGACCCTCCTCTCCTGTCGGCCTGTGATCGTGATCCCAAGAACATATCATGCCCACCATCCATCCTCCAGCGCAGCACCTCCAGTCAACCGCACCCAACCGGCAACATGCGCCCCTCCCACGCCCTCCTCCTCCCGGCGACAGCCAACGCCCTCCTCACCACCGGCCTCCTCCCCCTTCTGACAATCAACATCGCCGGCCTCCCCTCCATCCTCCAACCCAACGGCGTCCCCGGCTCCAAAACCACCAACACCGCCCTCCTCGGCACCCTCCTCTCCGCCTCGCCCTACGCCCTCATCCACCTCCAAGAAGACTTCAACTACCACGCGGCCCTCTACTCAACCACCACCTCCTTCCCCCACCGCACCGCCACCTCAGGCGGCGTCCCCTTCGGCTCCGGCCTCAACACCCTCTCCCGCCTCCCGTCCTTCGCGTCCGACGTCCGGCGCATCAAATGGACCACCTGCTCCTCCGCCTCGGGCGCCGACTGCCTCACGCCCAAGGGCTTCACCTTCATGCGTCTTCTCCTGGCGTCCGAGCGGTCCGGGTCCGAGGCGGCGTACGTGGACGTGTACAACTTGCACACCGACGCCGGGGGGGAGCCGGCCGACTTGGCGGCGCGGCAGGCGAATATGGAGCAGGTGCTGGGGTATATCGACGCGTGGAGTGTGGGCAACGCGGTGGTGGTGGCGGGGGATACGAATAGCAGGTACTCGCGCGTCGCCGACACGGGGTTGAGGGGGTTTTTGGCCGCGGGGTTCCGCGATGCGTGGGTGGAGGTGGAGAGGGGAGGGGTGGTGCCGGGGGAGGAGTCGTTGTGCGAGAATCCGAGTTTGACGGATTGGTGCGAGACGGTGGATAAGGTGCTGTTCAGGGGAGGGGGGGTGGTGGGGGTCGGGGCGGAGGGGTTTGGGTATGTGGGGTTTAGGGGGGAGGGGGGTGGGGTGTTGACGGATCATAATCCCGTGGCGGCCAACTTGAGCTGGACGGTGGGGGGGCGAGGGTTGAGGCAGAGTGAGTTTAGGGGAGGGCCGCATGGGGCGAGGTGGTTTAATGATGTGGGGGTGTTGGGGGGCAAGGGTGGGAGGGTGAAGACGGCGGTGGTGGTGCTGAGGGGGGGGAGTCGGTTGGATGGGGTGGGGGTTGTGTTGGAGGATGGGACGAGGTTGACGCACGGGGGGAGTGGGGGAAAGGAGGTGGTGTTGAATTTGGCCAGGGACGAGTTTTGGGTCGAGGCCGAGCTGTGTCAGGGGCAGAAGGACGGACGGACGCGGAATTTCTACCTCCGGGCCGGGACGTCGGCCGGGAGGAGTCTGGCGGCCGGGACTCGGACGGGGGATTGTGCGGTGCTGGCGGCGCCGTCGGGGTGGCAGGTTGTGGGCTTCATGGGCCAGGATGGAGACGAGGTTGATCAGTTGGCCTTGGTGTACGCGCCGCGGTGAAGTCAATCAAGGTGAAACTGGAGGCTGGTTGGCCATGGTCTGGTTGAACCATCGGTGATGGACCCAGGTTGACAGCGGAATGGGCCCCTATACCTCTGACCGACGAGTGATGTCGCCACCAGAGCAAACACTCGCTACCACGACCATCACCCCGACTTCAACCACCACTGGACAGCACCAAGATGGATCCAGCAAGCACACCGGTTCCCTCAGCCGCAGCCGTGATATTTTTCTCCTTTTCTCCTTTCGACTCGACCGGTATCCGCTTTGACGTCAATATTCAGCACTGCCATCGATGCTGCGCCAAAGATAGGGGACGGGACTGCAGTCATGGATCGGCAGGAGATGCGTGCCGGTGAGAGGTTGACCGTCGAATATTCCTGACCTCGTAATAAGAATAATCGTAATACACGCCTTGGTCGCACATCTTGTTGACGATGGCGTCGAGAATGACGGTGGCTGCGTTTTGGTGTCACGATTGACCCCGCCTCCGCCATCGTGGTTGAAGATTCCAACCAAGACACGCCAATGACGTCGTTGACTATAAGGGCCGAATGCGCCTTCTGTTTCTTTTTCAACACAGAATCACATCTTCAAGGAAACCGGCGAGGTGTTCTTTCCCCAAGTTGAAGAATGCCCGTTCCAGCCATCGTGGCATCCACACCCCGCGCTCTTGGTGCCCGCCATGACGCAGGTGCGTTTGCCCGACTGGTGACGATCACCTCCAGCTCATCTCCCCACCCACCACTTCACATGTGCCCCCCAAAAAAACTCCCGACTCCCGCACCTGTCAGGGGCAGCCCTCCGCCCATTGGTTGGCGCGGGGACGCCTGTTTCTGGACCGACCTGAACGGCGTGGGTTACCATCGCCGACAGCAACGGTACGGTGCAGAGTCGCAATATTTCCCTTCAACGTCCACCACCGCCGTTGTCGGTGCGATACCACGGCGGGACGGCGCTGAGGAAGAAGAGAGAAGGAAAAAAATACCCCATAGTACCGCCCGTATTGCTCCGTGATTTGCATCCAATCATCTTGTCCTCGCACGACAGGTCGGGCCCTCATCCAGACCGCGATGCTTTCCGATGCAGTTTGGCAGACGGTTCGGGGCGGGCTGGGCCAGTCGTCGATTTGGGAAATGCTCATCTGCCTCATCAGGCTTTTCGTCCCGCCTTCACCCATGCCGGCCTCAAAGCCGGGGAAATAATCAATTCTTCTCCACGATCCGCAAAGGACGGGCAGAAGCGAGGAATAAGATCCCTCCCCTCACCTTACCCGGAAAGATGACACGTGCATCTCAAGTCCCCATCGGCATCGCTGTTGTTGTTGATCTCGCGGGGAAGTGAACTGCAGAAAGAAAACAACCTCGAACCATCACCGCCGCCGCGCGCGGGCGCGCAGTGACGTGATATCATCGGCGATTCGAGCTGGGGAACCCCGGACATCACCCACCGGACCTGACAGGGCCAGGAACAGTGGAGAAGAGAGCAACAAGACGGACCACGGAGCCTACCGTGCCCCGAACTCCCGAGTCGCCGACTTTCTTCGCCCACCAATCTTCAGCTGCGGGTCGGCTCTTCTCGACAAACGCCACACCCACGCTTCTTCTCTCCCCGGTCCGCCCTCGATAAGGCCAACCCGTTTTCGCGCGTGCGCTACGCGTGCTCGTCGACGCACGCACGCACGTTCGTCGTCCTGTCACCCACGCGGTTCTCGCTTCTCGACCTCGGGTGACGGCGGCGCGCGCGGACGGTGATGGCGGCCGTGATGGATAACCGTTTTTGGCGTCGTCGGATGATGTTCCGTGCTCGGTGAGATGGAAATAGGTAGGTAGGCGGTGCCGAGAATGGGTGTTTTCGGGATCCGAGAATACTTACTCATCACATCACCAACAACAACAACCAACAGCCGTGGCTGGGGTTTCAGTTTGACGCGACAGGCGCCGGCGCGCTTCTCGCTGTTGGCCTGCCTCGCCGGCCAAAGGATCGCGATGTCCAAAAAAGAAATGCGCAGCCAGGAATCGATAGCGTGCGCGATGGTGGCGTCCAGGGGACGATCTGCACCTGTTGTGGCAGGAGACGGCGAGGGCATCTCGCCGAGTGCGCCGTGGTGCGGGTTTCGTACGGAGCGTGATGCCGTCTGCCACGGGGGATTTCCAACATCATCTCCTCTCTGACAGCGACAGCCACGGAAAAAGAAACCCATCGAGGTTGACAGCTTTGAAGTCGCTCATCACGCCGCCGAGAACACCGTGCTGCGGCCGCCGAGCATGCGCAGGACCCTGATGGCAGGATTTGAAGGAGAGGGAAAAGGGTTCGGTGACCGGGCGCAGCGAGCGGGTGGCGGCGCGCGCTTTCTGTCAAGTTTTCCCCGGCCGGGGGCGGGAGGGTGAACTGGCCAGCTTGAGCTCCGTGGCAAAAATAAGCTCAAGATCTCGGCGTTGGTAAATTACGAGATGGAGGGCGCGCGCGGAGCGAGGGCTGACGTGTGAAGTGAATCTGGACTCGATGCTGGTCGAGGGTCGTCGACCGACAGGTCAAGTCCGCGCACCGTCCCAGAGATATTTCCCTGCAGCTGCTGCGTGATGAGGGCATGATTTCTTCAGCGGAAATGCCCTGCAGCAGCAGCAGACGGGCGAATGGCAAAATTCGCAGAGAGAAAAAAGACAGCACCGATGCAAGCCCCTTTCACCACGACGATTTTCCCCTCCTGCGATTGGGCGCGGCGACCAAGAACCTGCCAGGGCCCAGGGGCACATCTGCATGGGTGGTCTGTGATGCCCCGAGCGGGCACCGCCGTGCTGGGAAATCATGCTCGCCGCGCCGCTCTCGGGCATCCTGCGCGTCCCGGAAGGCCTTCCGCGCCCGAGCCCGCGCCGATAGGCTGGGACTGGCGTCGGCCCTGGGCTGGCACCCTCCCCACGCCGCTATTCCCAGCTGCTGCAAGACGACGAATCCGTCGGGGCCTGCAGTGGATCAAAGTCACCTGCTGCCCGCCCGTCGCATGCTTGCTACGGCCGCTGCGGTGTGCCCGGTATTTTTGTCGACAGCCGTCGAGAAGCTTCGAGGTTCGCACGGCGTCTGCTGTTTCTCCTTGTCTGTCAGACGCCTTCGGCGTGGGCGAGGCCGGCGAGGTGGAGGTGGTGAAACCTGGATTCGCCGCCGATCGCGCCCAGGCCGCGCTGCCGCCGTGTCCGCGGAGAGGGAGCTCTCATGGCCGTGGAGCCCGGCGACGATCTCGGCCCGTTGCTCGTCGAGAGTTGAAGCCAGAAAGGTTCTCAGAGTTTGCCTTTGCGAGAAGATGACAGGATCTGGATGGTGGGGCAGGAGGGGTGGTTCAATTTGGATGTCAAAATTGGCTCGAGTGGATTCGAGCCGGGCACATGTCGATGGAAAACAAAAAGGGTCCACGACCAGGCTGTTCGCAGTTAGCACCCAGGGAAGATCGTTCCTCTTCGACTCGTCCCGCAGGGCTAGGGTGAGGCGTGTCGTGGCTCGTGGAGATGCCTGGGGCTGGATTTGGACATGAAACATGATGCTCGCAATATCGGGGAGCGGAGCTGACAACCTTGAAGATTGCTTTCCCGTCGTTATCAACATGGACATGGAAGAGCTTGGTAGAAGGCAGAAGGGAAGAAGGGCTTCCCGTCTCCACCGTTTGCAAAACCGTTGTCCCGTTGTCGTTTGTGGACTCGAGAGCTTTGAGAGGTGGAGGGGTCAATGGTTGCCCCCCACGATGATGCTTGGGTTGGGTTGGTTTTGCTGCCGTCAGTCGCCATTGGCTGGTGAATCTTTGCTCCCCTTCAGGCCATCACGATGTGATATCGAGAAATCGTCGAGCTGCCACCTGCATCCTGCAGGCAGGTCGTCAGCTTCGCTACTCAGCTCCAACCCCGCACGCCCACTGGTTCCTGCGAATCCTGCCATGGAGGGCCTGTCTGCAGCAGCAGCAGACCCTATCGCGTCCACCCACGGGCATCCACCTCGGCCCAGCTCCCGAGCATCAATCAACCTGACAACCTCGCCGGCTGTCGGCCAGACTTGTGGTCTCGACTCCCACCAAGCCCCGCGCTTCCTCTGCGATCGACATGTTTGAAATGCCAAAATGGGCATGCAACGACAAACGAAAACACGGCGGGCTCCAGTGTGGGGGGGGGCCCGGGGATAAAAAGACGGGAGGCTGGAGTCGGAAGAAACGGCCGCGGGACTTTGCAACAGCCAGCCGTTGAGCCCGTTCCGCCCGCGAGGCGCCAAGAGCGTGTCCCAAATAGGCATGGCCAAGAGACGATCGATTGTGGTGATGGGGAGTGAGACAACAACCGGAGAAGAGTGGTATTGATGACCTCGGTGGAGTTGGTGGCAGTGACGGCTTCGTCGTCGAGACTCGAAACGAGGACCCTGAAGGCCGAGGTCCGTTGACCGAGGTTCGTCCTGTGACGGTCCAAGAGTGTCCAGGTTGCAAAGCGACTTTGTCATGAGGAATCAGAGCCGTTTCTGGGCTGTGGTGTATCAGTGCTGGCGAGGAAGACGCCTGTTTCGAGGGCGGTTTCAACTTTCCACCTACCGCAGAACAGACTCTCGTTGGCTTCTATTTGCGTGTCAAAGTTCCCTTTTCCTGTCACAACTTCGTCCCATCCTCAGCGACTCAGGTCGGAATGACCCAATGCGACCGAGAGCACGTCAATCTCTCGCCAGACCCGCGGCAATACACTCGATGCACCCTCTGTCGTTGGTTCCGGCTCGTCGACCACCAGGAAGCATCGCTAGACCTCGTGTCGCCAGAGAATGTCCCATCACAATCATGGCAAAAGTCGGTTGGTCGGGTCCTCCGAAGAGTCGACGGCAACCTCACCCCACCCGACCCTCTGGGACGCTCCAGCAGCTCCAGCAACAGACGCCGGCACTGTTTGCTAGCGCATGTCGTCCCCAAACATGACAGAGCTCAATTGAGTCGGACCAATCGTTCACGGGGCTGACAGAGAGGCATCCTGGTGAACAAGACACAGTTCCAACTTTGAACTGTGAGTTTTGCCCCTCGATCACATCATCAACAGTGGCCCCGGGCCGTGTTTTCCAAGCTCCCGCCTCATCCGTCCGTCCCGAAAAGCACGCCGCGGGCGGCGAGGCTAGCGGGGGGAAAAGGAAAAAAGAAAAACAGACAGGCCTCGAAGGAAAAAGGCCAGGGCCGCCCATCCCCCACCTCTCGTCGAGCTCCAACCCTCCAACCGGGGCACTCGTCTGCGGACCCGCTCGAGCTTTCCTGAGGTCTCGTTGGATGCCGTTGGAGGAGCAGGGATGCGCCTGGCAGGTACCCGCAGGAGCTCGGTCGGTACCACCACCCCCATTCCGCCCACAAAACAGGGCCCGGGTACAAGCGGCTGGTACGAGGTACCTCGCGCGACCTCGACCACCACGGCGCAGGGGGGAACGACCGGGGAGCACTGCAGGGTTACAGGGTTGCACTCGACAAGCTCCCACACTCGTTGCGGCATCGCATTGCAGCAAGTGCAGGTGCGCATGGACACTTTGCTCAGTCTCTCTGTCCAGTGTCGCCTTTTCCTCTCCCTCTCTCCCCTCCAGGACGACGTTTCTGGGTTTCTGTCGTTCCTGTGAAGCTCGAGCGACCGTCGACGGGCATCAAGCATCAATATTCTCCCCAATCGAGCCCGACCGACTTCGACTCCAATCCGACCCGGCGCCCTGACTCCTGAGAGCGAACCACCCACGGCCCTGCTGCGAACGAACGGATACACACACACGCCTGCATCAATTGTGTTCCGTGCCCGCCCATACCTTTCTACGTACACGACAGCTCGAGTCCTCGACGGACACGCACACACATACATACGCACCCGCGATAGTCGAACCTTTCCCATTACGACCCGGAAGAGAACAATCGCTAGCTCAAACTGTCCCCGTCGTGCCTCGATTGCTCCTCGTCTTGCAGCTCGAATCCTCGTCTTCGTCCTCCCTCCTATTTTACTCTCCAACCCCCCCTTCCCGAGCCAACCGCCTCGCCAAAAAACCTGGTCCTTGCAAAAGAGGTGGCCTGGATCGACGAGCAGTTTGATCTGCCTCCCAGGTAGGGAAACCGTTTGCTTCTCTCGTTCGATACGTACCTGGTTCCCTCTCTTGCGGCTCTCCACCCTGGGAGCCTGGCTGTGAGAGCTTGGTTGCAGTGGCTTCTGATCTCGGCCTCTCCCCGAAACTGGGTGGTGGGCCAGGGAGTCCCCTGGAGCCCTGGTATGCAGCTATCCAGTGTCGCAGTT
Organism: Podospora conica; assembly: GCA_030685255.1. Classification (NCBI taxonomy): domain Eukaryota; kingdom Fungi; phylum Ascomycota; class Sordariomycetes; order Sordariales; family Podosporaceae; genus Podospora; species Podospora conica. Next base: position 115,900 of record MU839421.1, on the reverse strand, counting down.
CGAGCACCACCCTATCTATAGCATTCCTCCCCTCCACCCCCCTCCCCCTCCCACTTGTTCATAGATCGCCCTCCCTGCTGCCATGTGCATTCCTCAGACACGAGCTCGCTGTCCACCAAAACAAACCCGACGCCCGCGTCGCATCGCATCGAGCCTGTTCGACCCTTGGCTAACACTACGAACCGCAGCTTGGCCGACGACGGACTGATATTGGAACGACACCTCACTTACATCGCCAGCAGAGGTGCCGAGGTGGACGCTGCTCCATCGACCCGACACTTGGATACGCCAACCGGTCACCGACCCGGACTGGCCAAACCCACACCAACTTGGAACTGCGCTGGACGACTCGACCCAAAGTCCAGTCATCTTATCACGGCACATGTTTTTCCCATCGAGCACCTGGCAGCAATAGAAATGCTGAGCGACGAAGCGGGCATGCGATCGAGCCTCCAGGTGGCGCCGTTGGCCGTCAAGGGGAGGACGGATAGCAACAGCCTCAGCGTGGACACGGGCTTCTCCGGGGACCGCTACTCACAGTCGCAGGTGACGCCGCCCGCCACGCCCAATGGATCGCAAGAGGACCTCAACAACTCGGCGGACACGGTGGCCCCCGTCTTCCACAACTTTCTGCGCGCCTTTTATCCTTTCCACCCGAGCTATGTCATGACCGACTCCACCGTCACGCTACCCCTGAGCGAAGGCGACATCATCTTGGTTCACTCCATCCACACGAATGGCTGGGCCGACGGGACGTTGCTGGTGACGGGCGCGAGGGGCTGGCTTCCAACAAACTACTGCGAATCCTACGACCCCGAAGAGATGAGGAATCTGCTCAAGGCGCTGCTCAACTTTTGGGACTTGCTACGGAGTACGTCTGCAACTGATTGCGAGATGTTTGGGAACCAGGAGTTCATGAAGGGCATCATTGTTGGCGTGCGGTCTCTGCTCGTAAGTTTGAAGTTCGTCTGAGCCCCTGAATCCGTCTAATGTTTGCGCAGGAACAAACAAGCTGTTTATCGAGGGAGTCTTTCACAGTGCAAAGACATGACGGCCTCCGACGAAGTCGCAAATCTCTCTTGTCTGAGCTCTCCTCCCTCGTCAAAACGGCCAAGAAGCTCCAGGAGACGCAAAAGCTGGTGGATGCCGACGACGAGATCAATGTCATAGTGGACGAGATGATCCTCAAGGCCTTCAAGATCGTCACCAAGGGGGTGCGCTTCTTGGACATTCTCGACGACGACAGGCGATCGAGGGCGTCGGCCCTTGGCATCATGGGCACGTTGCTGGAGGAAATGTGCGTGCCACCGACGCCACCGGCAGACTCGGCTGTCTTTGACGACACCAACGAGGCAGCGCGCGATGCAGACATCCGTGTAAACGAAAACGGGGACGCTGCCGAGCCGGCCGCGGCGGAACCTAGCGACGTGACACCAAACCCACCCCCTGTCAACAAGCGTTTGTCGTCTGTCTACTCGATGGGTACAAATGCGCACCGGCTGTCTCAGGGTAGCCGACCTTCCTCGACCATCCAGCACCGCGTCAGTGTTGCGTGCCCGTCACCCCTCCTCCAGCCGCAAAACCTGGTCTCGGGACATCTCACCTCTTGCCATGATCTCTTCCTGTCTCACCTAGGATCCTTCATCGGGCGCTTGCAGGTCCAGTCGCAGTCGCGCCCCCATCTCGCCCTGGCCATCAGGCAGTCTGTCTCGTCGGGCGGCCAGCTTCTCGTCGTGGTCGATGTCGTCTGCTCCCACAACTCGTTCAGCGACGACGCTCTGAGCCACGCTCGTGCCGCCATGTACGACCGCATCCAGGACCTCGTGCACACGGCGCGCGACATTCTGACCAACTCGGGTCCCGAAATGGAGGACCTCATCGTGCCCCAGGACAACGGAAGATTGCTGGGCGCCGCGACCGGCTGCGTCAAGGCGACTGGCGAGTGCGTCGCAAAGACCAAGTGGATCATTGAGCGGATTGGCGATTTCGAATTCGAGTTTGACGATGGCAGCCTGGGCATCGACTTTGACCTCTCGGCCCTGGACGTCATTGCGCACGAAAAGGCCCAGTCCGTCGCCGCCGATTCCGCTAGCATCGCCGAATCCAGCGTCTCGGACACGCCCACAGCGTCGACGGCCGTGTCGGCAACCTCGTCGGCCATGCCCCGGTCCATCGCCCTATCGGTCGACAAGCCGCTCCCCGAAGTGCCCCAAATTACATCACCCATGGAAGAGAGCTTCAGCATCCCATCCGCTGTTGCCTCGCGGCCAGTCTCTTTCGTGACCGACGACAATGCCTCGAGCATGGTTTCGTCCGTCGCCTCCCTCCGGGCCGCCCTTCCCCCCCTGCCCAAGATCACGACAACGGCGCTGCCTACCGAGGACTACAGCCCCACGGAGGCGTCTGCGACACAGGAGAGCTTCAGGTCCTTCCGCACCGAGAGCATGACCGCCTCCAGTTTGGGATCCGGCAGCACCTACATCAGCAGGGATTCAGAGTCCAGCCTCATGTCGCAGACATCGACCCGTGCTACCACGCCCGAAATGACCCAGGGGCCACGAAGCCAGCCATCCCTCTCCGAGCTCAGCATCGCCGAGAGCACGGTCCACGCCGAGGAGGTCGAGGACGTCGAGTTCAAGCTGCTCGAAAAGTCCTTCGTCCACGAGCTCATGTTCAAGGATGGCCAGGTTGCCGGTGGAACCCTGCCCGCTCTCGTCGAGCGCCTCACGACCCACGAAGCCACCCCCGACGCCATGTTTGTGTCGACCTTTTACCTCACATTCCGCCTCTTCTGCAGCCCCACCCAGTTTGCCGAGGCGCTCATCGACCGCTTCGACTACGTCGGCGAGGCGCCCCACATCTCGGGTCCCGTTCGCCTGCGCACTTACAACGCCTTTAAGGGGTGGCTCGAGTCTCACTGGAAAGACGAGACTGACAACGAGGCCCTCCCCCTGATCAAACACTTTGCCGAGTTCCGGCTGGGCGCTGTTCTCCCGTCTGCGGCGAAGCGCCTTGTCGAGCTCACAGACAAGGTCACGCTGTCGGACGCCACGCTGGTGCCTCGTCTGGTGTCATCGCTGTCGAACCTGAGCGCGACTGTGCCGGCCGATACACCCCTTCCTGCACCCATCACCTCGAGGAGCCAGTTGAACGCTCTGGCGGCCTGGAAGGCTGGCGGTGCGGGCCCGTCTATCCTGGACTTTGACCCGCTCGAGGTTGCTCGTCAATTGACCCTCAAGCAAATGTCGCTGTTCTGCGCCATCGTCCCAGAGGAGCTGCTCGGTTCCAAGTGGACCAAGCAGGCCGGTGCGAACACGCCCAACGTCAAGGCCATGATGGCGTTTACGACGGGTCTGTCGCACCTGGTCGCGGACACGATCCTGCAGTACGAGGAGGTCAAGAAGCGCGCCTCGGTCATCAAGCAATGGATCAAGATCGCCCACCAGTGCGCCCTTCTTCAAAACTACGACGCTCTCATGGCCATCACATGTGCGTTGACGGACACCAGCATCAAGCGGCTGAGAATCACCTGGGACAATGTCAACCTGAAGCGCAAGGAGATGCTCCGGAGTCTGCAGGCCATTGTCGAGTTCAGCCAGAACTACAAGGTTCTCCGGGCTCGTCTCCAGGAGCATGTTCCTCCCTGCCTGCCATTCCTCGGCATGTTCTTGACGGATCTCACATTTGTCGATGTCGGCAACCCCGCCACCAAGACCAACGAGAGCGGCCTGACGGTCATCAACTTTGACAAGCACATGCGCACGGCCAAGAGCATCGGGGACCTGCAGCGATTCCAGATTCCCTACCGCCTTGCCGACGTCCCTGACATGCAGGAATGGCTCTGGACCCAGATTGACCGCCTCCGCGACAAGGAAAAGATTGGCGCCAACGCTCAGGCCAGCCACTACCGCAAGAGTCTTCTTCTCGAGCCCAGGGAGACGCAATCGCGTCCCAGCACCGAGACGGCATCGATCGCCTCCTCCTCGACGGCCGCCAACGGCATGTTTGGTTTTGGATGGATCTCGCGAAACAACACGAGCACCAACCTGGCCGCTCAAGCTCAGATTTGAGAGCCCCCTATTACCTGGCATACTGGCTTCTCGGGCGCCATATGCTCATTGACGCAAGTCAATTGTTGCCCGCTTCCTTTGATACCCATCTGCATATCCTTTTAATTGCAGTTTTACGCACACTTCGGGCCTACACGATACCCGGATATCTATTCATACGCGGCGTCATCTTCAGCCAATGCCCTACCGTTGGGTCATCGTTGAACCTGCCGCCACTGCAGGCACATACGCATTCGCTCTTTTGACCCGGGCTTCCGGCGCAGCCCATATTTTCTTTACCTTGTCCCGAGTCACGATGGATACATCCAGGAAACACATCAGGAAACGGAGTTAGCGAGGCGTTTGGTCATTGCACGACAGGTGCATTGGAATGGAATTGGGAGGAGGTTGCTTTGAATTTTGGACTGGAAGGGATACCAGGAGTCTTGTATTTGCTATACAAAATCCCGCCGCTGCCCTCGCTGGGCTTGGTGCGCTGGGAATGTTGGGAGGGAGGGGAAGGGAGGAGGCCATACCTAGAAGGAGGATCGGAAAAGGAGGAGGTGAAGATACCCGGGCCAATAACTCTTGTCTATATTTAGAGGGAGCGGACTACAATGTGACAATACTGCGTTATTTTATGCCCCCGCTGGATGTGAATGTCGACTTGTGATTGAGTTGATGCTTGGTGTTCGATGTCTTGGAAGCCTCGAGGAGACGAGAGCTGCTACTGAAAAGGGGCTCAGATTGCAATGCATTCAACAGCTTCAGGGCAATTGGTCTAGGGGTATGATTTTCGCTTCGCATTGGCATTCCAAATGCGCCTTGTGAAAGGTCACCGGTTCGAATCCGGTATTGTCCAAAGTTTTGCCTGTCGTGGCAGGCTTCAAGTTTTGCACACCCACCCGCCGACGCTCAGCGCACAGAGAGAGAGCTTTCCCAGCGTTTTGACCAATCAGCGTCCGGGCAATTGGTCTAGGGGTATGATTTTCGCTTCGCATGGAGTATTCCACAGCGTCCTGTGAAAGGTCACCGGTTCAAATCCGGTATTGTCCATTCTCTTTTTGCTGCTTGTGAGTTGGCTGCTTATGAGTTGGGTGTATGTTATTTGCGCCCTTGCTGCTTGCTGCCTGCTTTAAACCTTCCTGGTGGTGGCAGCTCTGGTTGGGTTCCATTCTTCTCTTTTGCCCTCGACCGAGACTGCAAACTCCCAGACGTCACCTCCACCGACGAGCTTCTTTCAGCTTGCCTCGTCAGCTCGCTGGAGCTTATGTGAACTTCAAGGGCAGGCACCGCATCGTCACCACCTGGCAGCACCCTCACCAGACCGGACGCAGCTCACCAGATCCAAACAGGACGGGAGCACGAGAAAGCAAGCAGTACCGATCCAAAAATGCCCCGCTCAGACGAAGCCCAAGCCTTCTTCCACGCCGTCTACGCCGCCGTCCAGGAGATCCCGCCCGGCAAGGTCACGAGCTACGGGCACATTGCGAGGCTGGTGGGCGAGCGTGAGCCCCCCTGCCCTCTTCCCCTTCCATTGACGTGCCGGTGCTGACGCCGCCCGCCCAGCCCAGCGCCCCCGCCAGGTTGGCGTCTGTCTGAAGCACCTCCCGAACCTGGACGAGTGGAACCGCGTCCATGAGGACGAGGCGGAGGTGCCGCCGAGGTTCCACCACGGGAACGTGCCCTGGCAGAGGGTGGTGAATGCCAAGGGGGGGATTTCGCCTAGGTGGGTTTCCTCCTGTTTCCTTGAGGCGGTGGGGGGGTGTATGTAACTGACACCCTCAAGATCCCAGCCCTCGGCAACACTTAACCAGGCGACGGCGCTGGAGGCCGAAGGCGTCGTCGTCACGCGCGACGCACTGGGCGAGCTGTCGGTCGATCTCAAGACGTATGGGTGGTTTCCGCGGATCCTGCCGTCGGCGGCGGCAAGGGGGGAGGTAGCTGATGATTCTGGTTCTGAGTAAGGGGGGAGGGGCATACCTAGGTTGGGCATCATGATCTTGCCTCTGGAGGGGGATGTTGGCAGCGGGCATGGGAAGGGGGGTCAGACGTGAAGGGGAGCAATTTCGGATGTGTACTCAACACAAATAACATCCGGTCGTATGGTGTAGTTGGTTATCACGTCAGTCTAACACACTGAAGGTCCTCAGATCGAGCCTGAGTACGATCACATGAGAATTCGCGAGAATTCAGTTGTTTCCTTTTTGCAATTTTGCATCATCAGTGATGCTGAGTTTGGACTTTTGGAGTTCCCTCCATGGTCAGTTGGTGAGGCTAGCTGGCTGGCATGAGGAGGATCTTGCAGTGAAGTCTTGACCTTTTGAGTATGGCCTCGCTTCAGCGTGACTTCGATTTCGGGTGGTTGGGCAAACCAAGGTCGCCAGTGTTCTCCTCGGCCCTCCATGTCCTACCACATCGACCTCATTCTCGCCGTCTTCAACCAACTCGAGCTCGCGGAATTATGTGGACACCGGGCATCATCACGGACACAAACATGCCAGAGGAAGCAGATGTCACGATCAAGGCAACAGAAGTTATGGTTGATAATTTCATTAGGCCGGGTGAGACTATCTCAACCATGTCCATGCATGACCTGCCCCCATCCTCCATCGCAAGCTTCAAGATGAATCCTATACTTCAGGCAGTTAGCTTCCTGATTCCACACGAGAATGATGTCAAGTGAAGGAGGGTTGTTTCTCAGATAGCGGTTGGACATGTTTTTCCACATTGTAATTCGGTACAGGTCTGTGAATTTGTGTTTCTCATCATAAAAGGGGTAGTTGTGCAGTGCAAGAAGAAATAAACGTACCTTGGGGGAGAAGAGTCGAACCATGCTGCCAGGTTAGTTGCCCTTGGAATTGCCCTCAATCCTGCGCTTCTTTGCAGAAGGGGCGAGGAAGGCATCCATGCTTCGTTGTCGACTGTCAAACTGGGAACTGCCAATTCCTCCTCGGGTCTTCTTCAGACCGTCGAGATGGGTGGTCATGTTGGACCCAATCAAGACCAACTCAAGTCTTGATGGAATGGCGGGCGCCTTCCCTCCACTGGGAGGTTGCGGTGTTGCCACATTCCTGACCGCCATCTCGCAGTACCCCGTGTTGCTCCAAGAAGCCAGATATTCCGATCGGGCCGCTGCGGACAGCCTTGCCAACTCCTCGGGTGCGTACCGCATAAGCAGCACCCGCAACAACGAGTTGAGCAAGATGCCATGCGAAACAACAACCACGACGCCACGCTGACCAGCCCCTCGCGCCATCACCGGCTCAAGCTGGGTTCTGACGAAGGTGGCTGCGCGCACACGCATCTCTTCATGGGTCTCGGCATCCGCACGCGGAGTGCCAAAGCGTTTGCCCTCGGCCGACCCAAAGTTCCGCTCTCGAAGCTCGGGGACCTTGACGAGACGCACTTGCGCTCTGTCCGGCATGGCGAGGGAGAACGGCCCCTGATGTGGACTCTGCGCATCAATGATGGCCTGGGCTGTGTTGGCGGCGCGTTGCAAGTCCGATGAAAAGACGTGGGTGACTGAGCCAATCAATGCGGACCGCGTAGCGAGGTGGGAAGCGAGGCGACGGGCTTGAAGGACGCCATGGGCAGTGAGGGGGGAGTCGCGGACGCCTGCACTGGGGGCGGTTAGCATGGGGATGAGGGTTGTGAGAGCTTGGGAGCTTACTAGAGGCCAGCGACGTTGTCGACTGTCTCGCCATGACGGACGAGAAGGAGACGCATTGTTTCAGGTCATCCGCGCAGTCGTCAAGTGCCATGCATCGATGAGTGACAAGCCAAATCGCGAAGCATCATGGCTGGGACTCGTTGGGTTGGAGAGCAATGCTGCTTGGTTGGAAAAAGAGAGGAAGAAAATTTGGAGCGACGCAAATTTATGGACGCGACAGGCAGGTGGGGCCCGCTGCGTCTTACCGCCTTGCTGCACTGGCAGAATGTACCTGTAATGTGGGGCCCAAGCTGACGCTTCGGGTTCGACACGGACTCTCAACAACGACATGACCCTCAACGCAGGGCAAAACATCAGTGCATCATTGAACAAGAAAAAGGGACGGCCATGGAAAGTTCCACGAAGAGAAGCGGACTACGCTACTTGCTATCAGTAGTCCACTCTTGATTCTCCTGAGTAACCGGGTTCCTCAGACCAGTCTGGTATGTCGCGTTGGAAAAGACTTGCCACGGCAAAGACGAAAAGCTATGTTGTTTTCTACATTGCTGGAATTCATGAGTCGGCGGCATTGAGCATCATATTCGGAACACTGTCGATGAGAAACCCTAACCAAAGACGCAGTCCAAAAACTTAAAAAAAGATCTCCCCCAACCCAACCCCCACTCTTCCACAAGCCCCCTCCCATTCAAACCCTTGACCCCCACCCCCACCACCCCCCATCACCCCCCTACGCATCCGGCCCAAAAAACACCCTCGGCCAAATATTCACCGCATGCTTCGTCCCCCCCACCACCTCCAACCCAGCATGAACAACCCTCTCATCCCCCCTCCCCGTCTCCCCCTCCAAATTAACCCAAAGCAACGCATTCCCCTCGGCCGCCCTCACCGCGACCCCCCCCTCCTCATGCTCCCTCCACCACCCCCCCTCCCCGGGCGCCGGCGCCTTCACCCTCGGAAACCAAGTCTCCCCGCTCCCCTCACTGCAATTACTCTGCACGACCACAAAAACCGTCGCCACCCTGTTATACATCCGCCGCCTCCCGCTCCCCCGGTCCTCGTCCAGCACCCGCGGCTTCCGGAACCAGTCGGTGTGCACGTCGAACTTTTGCCCCGGCGTGTACCGCACCAGCTGCGGCGCGCCGCCCATGTCGTCGCGCCCGGGGACGAGCACGGAGCCGAGCACGGAGCGGGCGCGGGCGAGGAGGCAGGTGACGGTGGTGTCGGCGAGGGGGAGGGGGGCGGACCACGAGGTGCGGGCCTGCGGGTTGGAGGCGGCGGAGGCGCCGACGAGGGGGGACGGGGTGAGGAGGGGGGTGGCGAGGTCGATGAGGTGGGTGTTTTCCGATGGGGTGGTGAAGTTGGTGAGGAGGAGGAGGAGGGGGGAGAGGGAGAGGATGGTGGTGCGGTGGAGGGAGGGGGGGCAGGAGGGGGGGGCGGGGGGTGGGACGGGGGTCGGGAGGAAGGGGAGGCGGGATAGGAGCGTGGTGAGGTGGGGGGTTATGAGGGGGTGGGTTGTCAGGGCTGAGAGGTGGGGGGTGAGGAGCGGTCCGATGGTGGCGCCGAGGAGGACGGCGAGGGAGAGGGCGAGGAGGTTGCGTGGTCCTGACATTTTGGCGGATTTGGTGGTGTTTTGGTTGGTGGTTGATGGTTGGGAAGCCCCTGAGTGTTTGTTTACTTTGCCCATTGTGTCCTGGGGCTGTGGCGGATCGATTGTGTGTGTGGTCGACGCTGTGAATTGAAGATTTTGGAGATGAAGAGGACAGCTTGACGATGGTGTGTGCATCAAGAGCCGCACGTTTCGGCACTCGGGTGACGGATAAAATGTTCTTGGTAGCGAGCTCCGTCAGAGGTGGTGTGGTGTTTTGGTGCGGACATATTAGCCGCAGCTTGGCATCCCGATTGCCACTTGATACGTGATACTCTTGCGGTGCAGTCTGCTCGACGTCGACCTGAACATATTTTCCCGTGATCCCACCACGGCCCTGGGGGTTGACGATGTAAGTAAACATATTGTATGGAGCGGGCTGGCCATATTGGTCCCCTTGGGGATTAGAGTTGAGTAATTGTTACCCCTTCGCTGTACAACAACCGCACGTCGACTCTTCGCCGTTGGTATCATCAACGCCATAGACTAGAAACAGCACCCAACCGGAAAGGACGGCCTTTAAACACACCACCTTTCCTCAGCATCACACGCAAGACCAACACTGGTCCCACCCGATCACACATCCCGCTCCTTCTCCTGAACGCGCCCCACCGTCGGCGCGACACCCCCCACCGTCTCATCCGTGTGCTTGAGATCCTCCTCCAGGGGCACAGTGTCCTTGATCTTCATCCAAATCACCGGCGCCGCAAAGACGAGAGCACCCGCGAGCAACCCCCACGTCGTGCCAAATATGGTATTGTACGGCTTCTTGACCCCATCGAGGCGCCAGAAAACGGCAGCACCCGCCGACTGGATGCCCTTGTAAAAGCCGGTAAAGTTGGCGGCGCGTCGGCCCGAGTTGCTCAGCGCGCCCATGTACCTGCGCTCGTCAGAAGGGGCTCAGCGTGGGGATGGACAAAGCTTACCAGTAGATGCACGTCTGCCAGGCGGCGTCATACATTCCGTAGAAAATGTACAGAAACATCGGAGCAATGTACTTTTCTCCGCCATCCGTCCAGTCCACGTGGTCGTACACCGGTTCCTCGGCCTCGACAACCTCGCGCGTCACCTGCTTGATCTGCCAGGCGTAGCCGCCGCCCCAGATGGCAAACGTCAGCACCACCAGGGCGACGAAGCTCGCCTTGGCGCGGACGGTGCGACGGGCCGAGCCGTAGTCGAGGGCATAGCCAAAGATGGTTGCGCCGACGATCTGGCTGGTCCAGTACAGCGTGTTGTTGAGGGCGCGGGTGCGCGTGTTGAAGTGGGCAAAGTTCATGTCGTTGAGCTGGTAGGTGTAGAATATGTTGGAGGCGAAGAACATGGGGAACAGCAGCACCACCCATGGAGCCGATGTGAACGTCTCAAAGAGACCCTTGATCTCGGTCAAGAAGCTGGGGTTCTTCATCAGGATGACCTTGGACCCGTCTTTGCGAATGATGCGGCCGGCATTGCAGAGGGTGAGGGCGAGGAGAGCGCCCAGCAGCATCAGCACTATAAAGCCAATGTAGGTGCCGTCCGTGACAGGGCCGCTCTCCGAGTTGATGTTTTGGCCAAGGGGAATCAGCGAGCCGATAACTGCGCCGAGGTTGAAGATGATCCAAAAGTACGAGATGTAGCGGCCCTTTTGGTCTTCTGGAGGGTAGCTGATCATGATGGTGCCCTGGGCCGTCCACAGCAGGCCCGCGCAGATACCGAGGAAGGCGCCGGCGAAGACGACGAAACCATGGTTCTGGTTGTGGTTGTACGACAGGAAGCTGGCAGCGTAAATGCAGTATCCAAGCCCGCCAAAGGCCAGTGTGACACGGACGCCGAGGGTGTTGGCAATGGTGCCGGAGAAGAAGGCCACGACGGCAAAGGTGGAGTAGAGCGCCGTGTTGGCGTCGTTCTGGGCCTGCGGGTCGACCTGGCCACCGGCTCCGAGACCGCCGAGGGCGTTGAACATGCCGGGGCACAGGAAGCACACCATGGCGACCATGAATAGCTGGACGATGGGCGACGCGTACCACAGCTCGTGCCCGGCGACTCGGAATCCCTTGTACATCCATCCTGCGGGGCGGACCGGGGAGGATCCGGAGGTATTGACGATCTCGGACTGCTGCGGCTCCGGGGCCGGCGTCTTCACATCGTCTGCCATTGTTGGGGAGTGTGTAGGAGTTGGTCAAATTGGAGAGGGAGGAGACCAGAACAGGTGGTGCCGAGTGTATTGGAGGAGCCGGAGCAGAAAGAGGGGAAGATGTTGCTCTCGGCCAGTATGTCAAGTCGATATCGAGACGGATATGGGAGCAAGCTTCTGCTGGGCGTCGAGTGCCGCACGGCTAAAGTAAGCTGAGGACGGGGAGGATGGAATGGTATTAAGAACAGGGTCCGGGGCCGAGGCCGAGATTGAACTCGGTGTTTGCGAGGACTGTTTGCGAGGAGGAGCCCTCGGAGCCGTGGTTGATGCTACACAACGGGAGACCAAGGTAGCACCAGCAGGAGTCGATCTGCATGGAGCCTATCTTGTGCAGGGTGGTGAAGTTGAACATGCGACCACGCAGAAGCATGTGCTTGATCGGGACCAGGTTGCATCGAGAGACGGGTGTCAGCAAGTCCCGAGACTCGACGGGGACTTGGGAGGTGTTGGAGTGCCCGTTTGCTGCCAGAGGTCCCCGTGAGTCTGCCGTCGTTGGAGATGCAAGCCAGAGGTGATGCGGGAGTTGGAGCAAGATGCCGTGTCACCTCATCTCACCTCCTCATCAGCTAGGAACTGAGAGTACCATCTGACATGGTACGGAATACGGTATCGTGGCCATGGACCTCACGAGAATGGAACAAACGGGCGGTGACTCGAAATCGGAAAATCCTGCACAAGACTGGATGAAAAAGGGCAACAACGACGACGAGCAGCAGCAACGGACCGAATAATCAGGGCCGGCCATTGGTTGGAGGGCATCATATGTTGTTGATTTAGGAAGGAGAGGCCGTTTGATGCGCCAAGCCTCCAGGGTGCGAGGGAAGGAGCTCGGAGTTTTGTTCCCCGCCCTGCATGACCGTCCAGAGTGGGCGGACAACGGCAAGTGCGCGGGAGGATTCAAAAGGGTGCTGGGAGCTGTCACCAAGAGGCCATGTAACGTTTCCTCCGAGCTTGGAGTTGGAGATCTTTTGGGGGCGGGGGGGAGGATATCTTATCGCAAAAGGCGTGGCATCGGCCCGATCCGACGACGACGAGCTTGCCTCCACCGACAGCACTCCACGAGACTTGCAACACCAATGGTCCGAGAACACCAGCGAGGATATCGTCGGGTCCGAGCCAGCGACATCCTTTTCATCGTGGCCTCCCCGGCGTGGTTGAACAGCCGACTCCCCAACTCAACGACCGTGAGGATTCGACAGAGCCAACACATATCCTGTCTCTGTTGGAGGGTGTGAAATCCGATTGCCGAACTCGATGTCCTCTGCCGTGGTGAGAAGTCGGTTCGAGGCGTGTTGCTGACTCCGGTATCGTCTCATGACCGCCACACGAGGAGAACAGTTCCTTGGAGAGAGGCAAACGCCGTGGAAGGGGACGACAATCCTTTTCAACTTCGACACTCGAGGTCGCCACCGCTCCTCCAAGACGCGAAGCCGGACGAGCGGCAGGATCGCGGCGATGAATGGCCCGACAACGGGGCTTCGGGCTTGCGGGTGTTTCCGAGTCAGCCGTCGCCGCCCGGCCAAGCCGGACGCTTCAGATTGCTTCGCCGTGTCTCACCTTGGCCGCCTCCCAGGGCGGTGAGGCGCTAAAAATCCCCGCCATTTTAGCACCCTTCAGGCCGAAAAGTCATGACGTCACCGCCAATTGACAATTCTGGTGTCCGCGTTTCAACAACACGACACGGTCAGTGTTCGAGAAGATGTCAATCGGATGTCTGGGAATGTAGGAAAACTCCCCAGACGTGGTGGAGAGCGAAATCCCGCCAGGCCACGCCGCATCGCGACCATATCTTTCCTTGTCGCTGTGGGGTGGACTGGAGAAATTGGCGCTGGGGATTGGCGGGGCAGGGGCTCTGAACGGGGCCCTGAGGCCCTGAAGCCGGGGAGGCTCTGGAGGGAATCCCCGCAGGTCCCGGCGACATCCACACCAATGTTGCAAGACTCCATGATGTGTGCCGACATATTTAGGGCCAAGACGGGCCGGGGGTCTGACTGATGGATAGATCTTCAGTGGTGTTTGTCTTGCATTTTTCCCGGTGTTTTTTATCTCTCACTTTCTCTCTCGACTGTCCTCGCGTTTGCTCTCAGTGGTCGCAGCAGCATCAAACGGGCGGTAGCCAAAGGCGTTGACGAATCTTTGCGCCCCTCTCCACTCCATCTTCTCTCTTTTTCATTCCGGCATCTTTCCTCACCATGGCGTCGCCAATTGCCTCTGCCGCCCTCAAGGCGCGCATCAAGCGCCCCTCGATGCTGAAGAAGCTGTGCCAGCCCAAGGACCTGGTTCACCACTTTCCCAATGGCGCCTACATTGGCTGGTCCGGCTTCACGGGCGTCGGCTATCCCAAGTACGTTTTGAGCTCAAGTCTCGTCGCGGAGAAGAGTCGCTGACTGTCCCCCAACAGGAAGATGCCGACGTACCTCGCCGACCACGTCGAGAAGAACAACCTCCAGGGCAAGCTCCGCTACAGCCTCTTCGTCGGCGCCTCGTCGGGCGCCGAGACCGAGAACCGCTGGGCCGAGCTGGACATGATCGAGAGACGGTCCCCCCATCAGGTCGGAAAGGCCATTGCCAAGGGCATCAACGAGGGGCGCATCCAGTTCTTCGACAAGCATCTGTCCATGTTCCCCGTCGACCTCGTCTACGGCTTCTACACCAAGGACAGGCCGTCAAACAAGCTCGACGTTGTCGTTGTCGAGGCTACCGAGATCAAGGAGGATGGTAGTGTCGTCCTCGGTGCCTCGGTCGGCGCCACCCCCGAGCTTCTCCAGCTCGCCGACAAGGTATGCAGAGCCCAGGTATACCTAGACAGACGTAGTCTAACACACCCAGATCATCATCGAGGTCAACACGGCTACCCCCAACTTTGACGGCCTCCACGACATCACCATGACCGATCTCCCTCCCCGTCGCAAGCCCTACCTGATCATGGGCGTCGAGGACCGCATCGGAACCACGTCGGTCCCGATCGACTGCGAAAAGGTCGTTGGTGTCATCGAGTCCGACTACATGGACCAGACCTCGGAGAACAGCCCGGCCGACGACACGTCCAAGGCCATCGCCGGCCACCTGATCCAGTTCCTCGAGCACGAGGTCTCGCGCGGCCGCCTGCCCGCCAGCCTCCTGCCCCTCCAGTCGGGCATTGGCAACATTGCCAACGCCGTCATTGGCGGGCTCGAGCACTCCAACTTCAAGAACCTCAAGGTCTGGACCGAGGTCATCCAGGATACGTTCCTCGATCTCTTCGACTCTGGTAAGCTTGACTTTGCCACGGCCACGTCGGTGCGCTTCTCGCCCACGGGCTTCGACCGCTTCTACAGCAACTGGGCCTCGTACAAGGACAAGCTCCTCCTGCGCTCGCAGCAGGTCAGCAACTCGCCCGAGATCATCCGCCGTCTCGGTGTCATTGGCATGAACACGCCCGTCGAGGTGGACATTTACGCGCACGCCAACTCGACCAACGTCATGGGCAGCCGCATGCTTAACGGCCTCGGCGGCTCGGCCGATTTCCTGCGCTCGTCCAAGTACAGCATCATGCACACGCCCTCGACGCGCCCCTCCAAGACGGACCCCCACGGCGTCAGCTGCATCGTGCCCATGTGCACGCACGTCGACCAGACGGAGCACGACCTCGACGTCATCGTCACGGAGAACGGCCTGGCGGACGTCCGCGGCCTCAGCCCCCGCGAGCGCGCGCGCGTCATCATCGACAAGTGCGCCCACGACGTCTACAAGCCCATCCTCCAGCACTACTTTGACAAGGCCGAGTTCGAGTGCCTGCGCAAGGGCATGGGCCACGAGCCCCACCTGCTCTTCCAGGCGTTTGACATGCACCGCGCGCTCCAGGACGAGGGCAGCATGCAGAAGGCGAAGCCGTGGTAGGGGATGCGGACCTTTTGGGTGAAAATTGTGTACAAGTTCAGGATGAAGCGACTTTGAGCATTTTTGGATATATGGACGGCGGCGTTGGGTTGTGACATGTCGGGCATTGCTTTGCATACAGGGTGCATGTCTGGAGAATGAAGCTGTTGACCATCTCTATCTGTGCGACATGTGCTTGTGATATGGCCGCGGTTGATTAAGCAGGAAGCTCCGATTAGGGCTTTGCTCCCTCGGTTCCCTTCGGTCGGCCGAAGAGTGGTGGAAGGCCGATGCTTCATGCTTGATGCTGTATGCTGTATGCTCAACGAGAGCTGCCTAATGCAGGAACAATGTAAACCAAAGCAGCTAGCTGTGTATCGCTCTTCTCTGGTAGGCCCAAGACACATAATCGAGGAAACCTAACCGGCGGTATGCGCCCTTCGGCACATTGTGCATACAACACCACGCACAGCTCGTCTTATACGCCACCGAGGTTCGTCACCCACTGCATATGGGAAGATGCAATACACTGCTATAAATCCCGGCAATTCCTCCTTCTCCAAGTTCCTGTTCCTCTTACCTTTTCCTCTTACCTTCACCATCACCACTCCCCACCCCAATCTACCCTGCCCCAAAAAAGGGCAAACAAGAACCACCATGGGCCATACACCAATGGACACCGCCGTTGGCGAGAAGTGGGACAGTAGTATCACGCTGGTTCCCGACGACTCATACGGCAGCACCAACTCATCATCCAACACAGAGTTGTCGACGTCCACATATTCGTCACGTCGCAGCACCTCAACCTCATCGTCCAGGTCGGGTCTGTATGAGGCACTGAACATCATCGCAAGGTTCATCTCCTATATCGCCGGGGTCATCTTTGCCCTGTGGTGCCTCTTCCTCTTCATCTCCATCAACGCCGTGGTCATTGTCAACTTCAAGGACTGCGGCGCCCCCTTTTGCTCCCAGGAGACCCTCCGCCTGCAGAGCGCCATCGACAGGGCGAGCAGCGGCGCCGACGCCGCCACCTCGGAGATCCACGACAACGTCAGCTACATCGTCAACGAGTCCACCAGCGCCGGCAACACCATCATCTCCATCGTCAAGACCATGTGGACCCCGATCCGGAGCACCGCCGAGTACCAGGTCCTGATCAGCAACAAGATCGTCAACACGACCATCACCTTTCCGCAGAACGACATCGCGTCGGACGTCAACGCCACCGCCGCTAGGTTCGTCCCTAGGGGTGTCAGTCTGCACAAGAGACCCGGCGTCCCCGCCCGCCTCGCGGTTTCCGACCCAGGGCTTGATATCCACAAGACCGTCTTCGAGTCGAGGGCTCCCGGCGGTCATGACCAACACGTGGAAGAATCCGTTACTCCCCACGGTGGCGGTTCCCACCACCCCGACGACCTCCCGCCCAAGTCCGATAAACCTGCCTCTGTCCCTGCCGGGAACAGCACCCATCCCGCTCCCGGCCCCGATAAGACCCACGCTGGCCCCAGTGACGACAGCGCCCATGCCGACTGCGACTGCACCCACGCCGACTCGGGCCGCACCCATGCCGACTCCGGCGCCGCCCCGAAGAACCCCCATCCTGCCCCTGCCCCCCCGCCCGCGCCCGCGCCCGCTCCGGCCCCGAAGAACCCCCATCCCGCGCCCGCGCCCGCCCCGAAGAACCCCGCGCCGGCCCCAGCCCCCGCGCCGGCCCCAGCCCCCGCGCCAGCTCCCGCGCCAGCTCCCGCGCCAGCTCCCGCACCTGCGCCAGCGCCAGCCCCTGCTCCCGCCCCTGCTCCCGCCCCCGCTCCCGCCCCAAAGAACCCCCACCCCCCCTCCGGAGCCACCAACGACCACCCCAACCCCGCCCCCCCGAGCACCTACATCCCCCCAGGCCACACCGCCCCGGGCCACACCGCCCCCCACCCCAACCCCGCCCCAAACACCCCCCACCTCCCCCCTCCCCCCAAAGACGAAGACTGCCACACCTTCGGCACAGGCCCAGTCTCCTCCTGCCCGCCCCCCCTCCCCTACCTCCTCCTGCCCCCCTCCATCCCCGGGCCGCCTCCCACAGGCCCCCTGCTCCTGCCCCCCTCCATCCCCGTACCCCCTCCCGCCCCCCCTGCACCCCCCAGCCCCCCCGGCGGCATCCGCTCCGTCCCGCTCCTCCCGCCCGGCACGCGGTTCCGACGCATCGCGCCGGCGCCGTCGGACCCCGCGCAGGCGCCGACGTACCTGCTCCCGCCGGTGCGGGCGGGCGGCGAGCCGCGGTGCGTGGATCAGGACGGGGAGGCGATTGAGATGTCGGCCGAGGTGGCGAGGGAGTGGAGGCAGGAGGGGGGGTATGAGGGGTTTTTTGATGGGGTGGTTAAGGAGGGGGAGGGGGAGGGGAAGGGAGGGAAGGAGGGGGAGGGTGGGGGTGGAGAGACTGGGGAGATTCACAAGGGTGGAAAGGGGGGGGAGACAGGCGAGGGACATGGGGAGGAGGGAGAGGGATATGGGGAGAAGGGAGAGGGACACGGAGAGGGACACGGAGAGGGACACGGAGAGAAAGGAGGAGAGGGGAAGTGGTCAGGGAAGGAAGAAAAGAAGGGATACTGGTAGTTTGTTGTGGATATGGGGGATAGAAAGAAAAGCTTGAAGAGTGCGGGAGTAGAAGGATGAGGGATGGAAGACGGGGATGTAGACAAAGGATGGGGAGTGTCAGCGATTCAAGAGAAGTGTGCGGTAGGATTCAAGTTGGCTTGAGCTGTACTGAGTATTCTGCTTTAGCTAAAGTGCTTAGACTGTAACTGAGAAGCGGTACAGAAACACCCAATCAACATCTCTCTGTTGCAGCGTCATCGTGATCTCTCAGGAACTCCTTCGCCCATACGGCTCAAATGGAAACAAGGCACTTACCAGCCCCATGGCCACCAGAAGCCCGCCGCAGATAAAGATGGGCGCCGTGGTCGTCGTGTCCGCAACCGTGGCAATCACGGCCGACAGAATGCCCATGATCCGGTTCCCCGCAACAGAGATGCCGTTCCCCGTCGCCCTGTGGGCGCTGGGCAGCACCTCGGGCGTGTACGCGTACAGCGTGCCGTAGTAGACATTGAGACTGAAGCCGATAGCGCAACCGAATCCCACGTCCTGCGCAGCCGTCTTGACGGCCGTGTACGCAAAGAAGAAGGCTGCCGTCATGAATGCGCCGATCAGCATCGTGTAGCGACGGCCCAGCAGCGGCTGGTTGCACATCCACGCGGCGAGGAACGGGCCAAAGATGGAGCTGATGTTGACGAGGGCGTAGTTTCTCCACGTGTCAAAGACGGACACGTTGAGACTGGCGCCTCGCTGCGCAAGATAGTTGGGCAGAAAGACGTAGAACAGCGGATACGCGAGGCCGACCATGGTCCACGACAGCCAGATAAGCAGGGTGGAAATGGCGATGCTCTTGGTCGAGAAGAGACCGCGCAGGTGGACAAGGGTCTCGCCGACGGAGAAGCGGTTCTTGCTGTGGGCACTTGTCACTACGCCGCACGCAGCCAGCTTTTGGACTGTCAGATGGCAAGGTCGGTTGTATTTCTCGGCGAGGAAGCGTAGTGTCTCGACGACCTGATCGTCAGCCCCCAAACCGAGGAGGTACTTTGGTGTTTCCCGGAGACGGATGACCGTGACGCGAAGGATCGACATGACAAAGACAAGGGCGCCACTGGTGAACATGACATATCGCCAGCCCATGTTGTTGTTCTTGGTACACGTTTCGACGTCGGCGCAGTTCCATTTCTCGGGAACTGGGAGGGTTAGCTGTGATTTACGGGCGATGTTGGAGTTACATACCGAGGAACCCCCAGGCAATGAACCCAGTGATGGCTTGTCCAAGCCCCCACCACGCCGCCAACAGTGTCAGCACCCACTGCTTGTTGCCGGGGAGATACTCCAAGAAGACGGTCGTGTCCATGATGAGGTTGCCGCCGCCCCCGAAGCTGAGGAGGAAGATGAAGAAGCCCAGGGACGGCCAGTTGGGCATGGCGCCGGCGACGATGGTAGCGCCACCGCAGATGAGCAGGGAAAGGTTGAAAGCATGTCGTCGACCGATAACATCGGCACTTAGTCCCCAGAAGAGGGCCCCAACGAGCATGCCCGTGTAGGCGCTGATGGACAGTCCTTTGTCACTAGAACCAGTCAGCCCAACCCTGATTGTTGCGCGTGGAGTTGGGGATCGTACTATCCAACTTGGCCAAACTCGAGGAAAGCCTGGCGTGAAATGACGGACTGAAGCAGCAGGATCAAGGAGTCGACTGCATATCTGCGCACACTGTTAGAGTCTGCCCAGCCTGGAACCCACGGACACTCACCCAAAGCCGTTGAGGAAGAAGAGCTTGGTGTGGTAGCCGGTCCATCCAATCTCGTCGATAGCCTACGCTCGTCAGCAGCTGCGGCGCCAGTTCCGCGTCCAAGCCACTCACATTGTTGACCAAATGCATCTTGCGGTTCATGACCGGGTCGAGGTCCTGCAGTCCGAGAACGTCTTCCCCATCCACGGAGGTCTCGTCCGACACGCGCGGATCGAAGTCGACATCGTCTCTGGCCCCATCGACGCTCGACTCCGCCTGCTTATAGTGGTGTATCGAGATGGTGTTGGCAGGAGAGCGGTCCTCCACGCGAAGAGGGTTGCCAGATGGCGAGGTGAGAGGCGGCGATGCCGGGCGCATTGGCGACAGACGGTGAGAGAAGTCCATCACAACTTGGGATCATTCGTCGGAATATGGGGTTGACAAAGATCTTGAGGAGAAGCGTGCGGAGAAGAGGGGAGACAACAGCGGCGGAGATTTCGGGGGCATGCCGGGCAGCTCGCCCCGGTCCCCCGGTCAAGACGCGGAGCCTTCGCTGCACTGCCAGTCGATAGCGACTGGCAAGAGAGGCAGATGTCGACTGGCAGCGAGACAGGCGGCGGAGCAGGAGTACAAGAAGCGGAGCTAGGTAATGGTTTTGATGATACAGCAGGGGAAAATATGCACATTCAGGAGAGGGGGAGAAGGAGAACGAACGAACGGGATGTACAGTTGACTGGAGAAACAAGGAACACAGCTCCAACGACAGGGAAAGAGACATGGACATCCCGGCCGGTGAAAATTCGGTCGATCCACCTGGACAAACAGAGGAGCTCCTTCCATGGGAGTTCGTCACCGCTGGAGTCACAGCTCAAGAATCTGGTGTATCGAACACCATGAATGCCCAGTATCATCTGACCCGGTCTTGGGCGGGAAACCTGTATATATGTCCTGCCTCTGTACATGCGTTACTCAGAAATATGAAATAAGGTTGGGAATTGGTGGAAGGGGTCTTCGCCGAGGGGTCCACCGTTCATCGCTCAGTGTCGGGAGTCAGCAGCGGGAGATCTGCTGAGATGAAGGAATCCTCATTCCGTCTGTATAGCAGCCTTGAATGGAGAGGGACGTCCGGTTGTTGAAGCCGCCTGGTCGTATTGTCGGCCTTGTTCATCGGACTCTGAGGGGGGGCTTGGACGACGCGTGACGGCGACCCAACGAGCCATATATTGCTCGGGTCAAACATTGGATTGGGCTTCGAACAATGGGTAAAAGCTGCTAATTTCGCATCTGACGGGGTTTCAGGAATCACCTAAGAGAGTGTTCATCATGAATCATGAAGCTGGATGGCATTGGCAACTGAAGGAGACGAGGTGAGGTCATTCACCCGGGGCTAAATATACCCCACTACCCCACCGAACGCCCCCTACCCCCACACTGCCTTGCCCCGCCAGGGGCTTGGCGCCACATTCTGTCAGTGGTCAGCACCCCTGAACGCCCCCTGAAGCTTTTTTCAACCTCCATCCATGGACGATCAACGCTCCAACTTCCAAGGGAAGCTCTCGGACCAGAGACTACCTACAGGAGGACCGGGCAATGTGTCCAATTTGCACTGGTACGCCTTTTTCTCGACCTTATTCTGGGTGTACCATGACCAAATCCTCGGAATCGGGGCTCAGATTTTGTCTTTGCTTCCCACCCCTTTTTTGATGAGCTCCAGAAGCCATGTCGACCTTGACCAGACATCTGTTTGTTGTCAACCATGAATCATATCCAGGTATTTTGAGAAATATATTGCGGCACGGTAGTGCTAGAGGTACAGCCCTGGTAGTGGAGAAGAGCCATTGAACTTTGCAGATGCTGACCGGCAACTCTTTAGCCAGATGACGGGTACTTACCGCCGACGGTCCCTGGATACAGAGATCACGACATCAACACCATTCTAGGACAGGCAACGACCATACACTCAGTGTTTTGGGTGCTATTGTCAGCTGCATCCTCGCGAGAAGCATCTGTCAGGATCCGGCTCTTTGCCGGGTGCGACTCTGCCATGGCCGCATGTCTTTTCGAGGCGGCCTCGAGCCGGACACTGTCCTGAGATATAAAGAAGACCCTCTTTCCGTCCATCGAGGCAAACCTGTCCCATATCAATATAGACAACCAGCAACCAGCAACTCCATCAAACCCACCTTCATCACAACCCCCCGAAACAACCAAAATGCACATCAAACTCCTCCTCCCCCTCCTCCCCCTCCTCGCCGCCGCCACCGCCGTCACCGAAGGCGGGTACATCGTCCCCAAGGACATCGCCCCGGGCTTCTACACCGTCGACTTTCACGACGACGGCACCACCACCACCACCCGCGTCGACTTCGACGACACCCCCCCCACCTCCAGCCCGCCCGAGACGCGCAGCCTCCTCGGCGCCGACAGCGCCAAGTTCGCCCGGCAGCTCACACGACGCGTCACCTGGGGCTCGACGAACCGGGTCATGAGCGAGCAGGCGCAGTACAACTCCCTCACGGACAGGTGGAAGAACTGGTTCGCCAAGGGGAACGGCGTGGGGTCCCAGAGGATCTCGTACTTTACCACCGACCGACTGGTGCTTGCCTGCTGCAACTACCAGAGTAAGTCCCCTTGGAATTTCGGAGAAACCGGACTGGAGTACTGACGGTATCCACCCCTTTTACAGACTGGGAGCTGCCACTGCCTCCCCAGGCGGTCGACGACTTCAACCGTCTGCTTGATCAGCAGCTGGGCTCCTGGCGTACGGGTTGGGCGCACTTTGGTGGTGTCTACGGGGATGTTTCGTTCTGGCGCGACCACAGGGGGGTGCAGATCTGCGGGAATCTCAAGGGCGGGGTTGTGCCCAAGTGAGGGTAGGGAAGACGGAGACTCATGAGAATGCCACGGTAGATAAAGTCGATGCAGACACTATATACAAGAACCAAACATGATCACCTCCACACCCTCCCCACCATGCATTACAGGCACTGCGAGTACCAGTCATTCGAAAACTTGCACGTCAAGCCCGCCGCGCACGTCGTGCAGCCGGCAAAGTTGACGCCGCCGCACTGCGCGTACTGCGCCGCGGTGCAGGTGGGCGGGGGGCTCGGGATGGTAATCGCCGTCGAGCTCGTGCTCGTGACCGGGGCGCGGGACGAGGTGCTGGTCGTCTGGGGGCGCGTGGTGACGGTGGAAAGGGTGGTCGGCGACGAGATGTCCGAGGTCAGGGTGCGCGTGAAGATGGGGATCTCGAAGCTGGTGGTGGGCTCGACGGGGGCGGGGGCGCCTGCTTTGTGTTAGTCGTGGGACTGGGGAGGGGGAATAGAGATAACATACCCGGACCGGCGACGTTGGTGGTGATATCCCCGCTCTCGATATACACGCCCGACCAGTAAAAGTCCTCGTTGGTATCGGGGTACCCGGAGCGCGGCAGCTCGAGGACGCCGACGTGCCAGTCGGCGCCGTTGCTGCTGGTGCTCGTCGACACGGGCGCCACCTTGCGCGTCAGCGGCGCGGCGCCGGTCGAGTGCCAGAAGGCGACCGTGTTGGCGGAAAAGTCAATCTCGTAGGCCACGTTGTGCCACACGTCGGCGTCCCAGTCGACCGACCACTTGGTCTGGCCGCCGACGCACCAGCGGAGCAGCGGGTCCGAGACGCCCGGGGCGCCCGATTGCCAGCCCGACTTGAGCTCGGTGAAGTGGCTCTCGAAGAAGGCGATCTGGTGCTCGCGCGTGGTGGCGGGCGCGTTGACGTCCTTGCGCATGAGGGAGAAGTGGTAGAAGACCTTGCCCTTGGTGATGGCGGCCGTGGTCTGGGGGATCAGCTCGGTGCGGCGCATGTTTTGGCCGTTCCAGTAGGCCGTGTTGTCGAGGGTGATCTTGGCGCCCTGCTTGGAGCCCGTGTCGGCTGGGTTCTTGTAGCTGGGGGAGAGGTTGACGTAGTTGGTCACTGGCGAGGACCCGTGGATGTAGTACTGGTACGGGCCGACCTGGTTACCCCAGGACCAGTTGTTGAGGTCCGTCGCGGACGTCATGTCGTTGAAGCGGCCATCCCAGAGGATGGTGCCGGCCGAGACGGACAGGGCGTTGGCGACGACGCCGGAGAGGACGGAGAGCTTCATGGTGACGGATGGGCCGGGACGAGGAGGACTGGCTGACGATTCGGAGGGATCGCCAGTGTAGTTTTGGGGGTTGACTTCATCTTATAGCGAGAAACAAGGGGCTGAATCTTTTTTGGTACTTTCCTTGTTCCCCGGTTTTGGGGACCTGTTTGGACGACGGAACATGCAGGATATAGTGCTTGTTCCGCCTCATCTGTATTGCAGTGACGGATGACGGGCGGACTTGGGTGCGGCGGCGTTAGCACGAGACATGGGACGGAATTGCACGCAATCGCAATGCCGGGCCGTTGGGAGTCGCAGTCGAGGAAGTTGAGATTCCGGGGTTGCAGTCTCGCGGAAGCAGTCGACCAGAGTGCCTGTTTCGAGTTGCGGTGCGACGTTGAAACGGCGGCGTGGGTGGAGGCGTCGGCCGGGCTCCCGATGATTGCAGGCCAAGCGCGGATCACGAGTCCGCCAGGAAGCTTAGCGAGCTTGTTTCCCCACTGCATGGATATTCCAAGTATACGTGTGGGAGGAGGTTGAAGGTTGGTGTTGATGTCCGCTCATGACGTTGACTTGGAGAAATGAAGGGGTGTCCACTGCCATCCAGTGTAGGCCAAGGTCAGGGGCAAGATCAGCCATGGCGTCAATCTGCATGGATGAGAATCGTCCATGGGCTGGTTGTTCTTTGAAATAACTTACCTACGTGGAGAATACGTGGACTGGGTCTTTGGTAGTTGTGTGGATGGGAATGGCTTCATCTCGACTTTGTTTCAGTTTGCAGTTGGCTGCTCCTTCCTTTCAACTTTGTCCAGACAGAAGCTGCAGAGTTTTCATCCCAACCACCGTCGAATGGCAGTCACCGCCCATCACCTGCCGAGGAAGAGTCTGATTCCTCTAGCAAACGGATGGAATTTCATTCCCTCCCATCAAACTGCCATCTCCATCATCTTTGTCGGTTTCCCATCCCGGCACTCTACTCTACCTCCCGGGGGACCAACGCACCCGCACGAATTCTGGCCCGCAGTCGGCAACATCAACCATGCCGAGCAATTACTACACCAGATTCGCTCCCTCGGGATCGATTGTCCATCTCGGCGACGCCACGGAGCCTGCACCTCCCACAGTCCCTCCCAAGGAGAAAACCCATCACCGTCCCAGAATCAACCCAGTCCTCGAAAGCCCAGACAAGCAGCCCCCTTTAATCACCCCTCGAATCCCACCATCGATCAACCTCTATCGGCGCAGTCACATCCCAAATGACCCGAGAAACCCCAAGCCAATCCCTGTTTTCAAAAGGGTCATTGGGGAAGACAAGGACGGCCAGCATGTCATCTACCACGAATTCCACATCGGCAAAAACAACAAACGATCCCGCGGAAATTGTGTTGGCTTCAGCCCCGGCCGGATTGACATTTACACCAGCGATGTGCACTCGCCCCTCATTGCACACATCTCGACGTCGTTCTCAATGCTGTGCCTTGGTGTTTTTGGACGCCTCCCCGAAGAGCTTCCAGTCGGCCTGCCATCCTACAAACCGGCCTCGAGCAGCATCAGCCTCCCGGGAAAGTACGGCGGAGCCCCGAGATGCTACAAGCTACCGGACATGCTCGGCAACTTTGGCTTCACGATTGGCGTGCCACGCATTGAAACAAGACCCGCAGCCAACGGACGCAAGCCTTCATACGTCCTGGTCGAGAGAATGGTGCGGTTTGCCTGGCGCCGTTGCGGGCACGACGAACTCGAGATGCTTGGCGACAAGGGACACAAGAAAGGTGCTCGTCTCGACGGAATGAAGCTCGTTCGCGATGCCGACGAAGAGATCCGGATCGTGGACAACCCAAAAGACGTCGTCGCCATCTACCGACCAAACGACATGTACAGTGACGAGCTTGGAGGCTTTCACTTCCTTGGTACTGGCGCTGCCGGTGCCTACGGAACAGACTGGGCTATTCTCGCCGTGGCCTCTGGCCTGGTGGCACTGTCGTGGGACGGAGAGCTCCGGGCGGTGATGCGCTAGGAGCCCATGCTCCGCCATGATGCCTGGGTCCGACTGCTGATACCGGGGATTGTGAGCCATGTGGGCCACAATATTTGGGGCGTCACCACTCGGGACAAGACTTGGGTCCAGCTTTGGACAAGAGACCTCGACTGCAGAAAGGGCACCGAAGCCCGCCGGCCAAGGCACGAGTGGGAAATCGAGTACTGAGATGGGCTCTGGACACAGTACGTACTACCTAATAAGTTTCCTAGATTGTCAGATTCTTCAAAACAGACACTGTACCTTGATGACTTGGTCCAGCCCCCCATTGATGTCGTCCATGGTCGTGTATCGACCCACGGCTATGCCCGGCTTACCCCTTGCTTCGATTCGGAAGATTCCACGTCCATGGAACACCGGCAGGACAAAAGAGGCTTCTGGATGTCTTCGGATTGCCCCTTTGGGCTTCGCGCCAATTGTCGACCGAGCTGTGGAGCAGAGGGGGGGCAATACTGCACAACCGGGGCGATTCTCTCCAGAAACTTTATCATTTTCTCCATCCAACACGAACCACGTTAACCCACCACGCCGGTGCCACATGCCGACATGACAAAAAGGACAACGAAAAAGGGAAAAAGGACCGTATTCTTTCAATATTTGTGGACTCGCCTCCATCCCCGCGACCCAACCCCACGGGGCTCGGCCCAGGAGCCAATCCTTGACGATCCCCCCCGCACCAAGCCAGCATGGATGGCGTCTGCCCCGAGTTGCCACCGCCGAGGGGCGACGGCCGCGCCGGACAAGCAGGAACCGGGACCGGAGACTGACCCGGAAACTGGGAAGTGCAGGTGTGCTGCTGTCTATTTATTGCCATGACCTCAGCATGATCCCCGACCCCAATTGACGATCGACTCCATCATCCACCCCCCAACACCACCATGTCTTCTGCCCGCAAGAACATCATCATCACCGGCGCCGGCGGCCTCGTCGGCCCGCTCTTGGCCACCCGCCTCCTCAACTCGCCCGAGTACAACCTCATCCTCACCGATCTCGCCGACCCCATCATCCCCAGCGGTGTCAAATACCCCGAAAATGCGACCCCCATGAAGGGTGACATCACCGATCCCGCCTTTGTCAAGGAGCTCATCGCCGCCGCCCAACCCCTGCATGCCGTCTTCATCTTCCACGGCATCATGTCGGCGGGGTCCGAGGCCAACTTTGAGCTGTCGCTGCGCGTCAACCTCGACAGCGTGCGCCTGCTCGCCGACTCCCTCCGCGTGTCCAACCCCGGTGTCCGCGTCGTCTACGCCAGCTCGCAGGCCGTCTACGGCCAGCCGATGCCCAGTGTGGTGACGGACTCGGTCACGGCCACCCCCGAGGGCACCTACGGCGCGCACAAGCTGATGAACGAGATTTATCTCAACGAGCTCAACCGCCGCGGCTTCCTCGACGTCTTCACGGTGCGCTTCCCCACCATCTCGGTGCGTCCGGGCAAGCCGTCGGCGGCTGCGTCGTCGTTCCTGTCGGGCATCGTCCGCGAGCCCCTGAACGGCCAGGAGTGCGTCGTGCCGATCGAGGACCGCGCCTTCAAGTCGTGGATGTGCTCGCCCGCGGTCATCACCGAGAACCTGGTGCGCGTGCTCGAGATGGAGAGCACCAAGCTGCCCAAGCACATCCGCCACATCAACTTCCCCGGCGTGTCGGTGTCGGTGCAGGAGCTGCTCGATGCGCTGGCCAAGTATGGCGGCGAGGACAAGCTGCAGTATGTCAAGGAGAAGACGGACGCGGCACAGGAGAAGATTCTGCGGAGCTGGCCCTCTGCTTTTGATACCACGACGCCGTTGAGCCTGGGGCTCGCGGTGGACAAGTCGGGAGACGATCTGGTCAGGCAATATGTGGAGTCGTTGAAGAACTAGATGGGTCATGTCAGTTGGGTTTCTTTGTAGGTCATTAGGTTTAGACGGGATAGATTTGGAGGGAATTTCAAGGTCTGCATCCGTGTTCCACCGGCTGCTTGTCGCGCACAAATGTTGCCATTCAGCCGGAAATGTTGCGATCTGTTATTAGCTCGAGTCCCCCTTGAAGAATGGCGAGAGGTGCCAACAGCCAGGTTGATGAGCAAAGGTACGTCACCCTAATATCCTATCCGTCCGCAAAGAGGGGTGCTAATCAATGAACTTATTTAATACAAAAAATGCAACACTGGGGCCGGTTGACTCCCCGAACACAGGTCGAAGCCTCGAGCCGTTGCCAAGGATGTAATGGCAACACCTTGCCCCCCGCAGACAAAGCCGTCCCAGCAAGACACTCAGCCTCGAAATGCCGGACGTCAAGCCGACCCGAACGCGCGGAAGGAAGCACCCCAGGAAAGGTCGGGGAATAGAAGAATAGGCGAGTCTTGGATGCAGCTTTGACAGCGCATGTCAACGTCGACCCGTTTCGGTTGCGGCGCGGCGCCGAGGTGCCCTGTTTCCAGAACCGGCTAAAGATACAGAAACCCTCCACGTTCCGGTTCACACTCCGGGGATCAGGCGTCTAATCACGGTCTTGCGCGCTTCAGATAGATGTTCCCGGGAGGCGCTTTATTCCCAAATGAGTCTCGCAGACGGTTATGCACCGTGGCCGTACGTCCGAGACGCCCGCGGGGAGAGACCAGCGACTGGCCCCGGTCCTTGAGATCGACACGCGGGTGACATCAACACCACGAAATCCTGGCCAGGTCCTTGAGTGCGCCAAGCCCACGGCCACGGAACGGACATGGCGGACGTCCATTCGGCCAGGGGATCGGCATCCTCGACGTCCTTGCCAAGATGGACAAGCACTCGCCGCGCCGTGCCAAACCCGGGGTACATAAGACAGCGCCGCCTTGACGTCCCTGACGTCCTCCACTAGGTGCTCTGAAGACGTCCCGGCGACGCCAAGCCACCGATTCTCCTCATCATGGGTCTCAAGGAAACACCAAGTCTCCCAGAGACGACGCCCCCCGGCGGCGCCTTCGTCTCCCGCCTCCTCTCCAAAATCCCCACCTCCATCCCCATCCAAGTCAGCCTCAACTCCCCCTTCTGGGCCCTCATCGAATGGATCTACGCCCTCCCGCCCGTTCCCCCTCGCACCCGAGACCCCTCCTGCCCCATGCAGGTCATCTGCGTCGGCCTCCCGCGCTCCGGCACTGAATCCCGTACGCCTGCCCCCCCCACCCCAGACCCCTCCCAACCCCAAACTAACCCACCACCCCCCCACAGTCCAACAAGCCCTCCTCCACCTCTCCTACACCCACACCTACCACGGCTGGGACATCGTCTACGACCTCCCCTCCCCGGCCCCCCAATGGGTACACCTCGCGCGCGAAAAGTTCTACCGCGGCCGGACGCTCACCGCCGCCGACTTTGACGCCGTGCTGGGGCACTGCATGGCGGTGACGGACGCGGCGGCGTCGGTGTTTGCCGCGGACTTGGTGGCGGCGTACCCCGAGGCCAAGGTGGTGCTGAACACGCGGGCGGACGTCGAGGGGTGGAGGAAGAGCTTGGACAAGACGCTGGTGAAGGCGAACCGGTCGTGGGGGTTCTGGGTCGCGAGCTGGTTGGATAGGGAGTGCTTCTGGGCGTGGCATGTGTATGAGCGGTTTTTGTGGCCGGTTTTGTTTCGGTGTGGGGATGGGGATATGAAGGGGGCGGTGGGGGGGAATGCGGGGTGGGTTAGGAGGGGTGAGTTTTTTTCTTGTTTGTCTTTCGGGTTGAGTTTGGGGGTGTTTTCAGTTTGTCAGGATTTCGTTGTTTGTGCCCCTGACCGGGATGTTGTTGCCCTGGATACGGTGGCGTCGCACCCCTCCCCCTTTCGCAACACCACCACGGGAGTACAACTGCTGACGCAACGTCATACAGAGCACTACGCCATGATCCGCGGTCTCGTACCGCCCGAGAGACTGCTGGAGTGGGACATCTCGGACGGGTGGGAGCCGCTGTGCAAGTTCCTCGGCAAGCCGGTGCCCGACATTCCGTTTCCGCACGCCAATGCCGCGGCCGGGGGGTGGAAGGAGCGCGAGGAGCAGTGCAACAGGCGGTGGGTGAATGGCGCGTTTTTGAATCTGATTGTGGGCATCTTGTTGGTGGTGGGGGCGTGGGTGGTCATGAGGGTCTTGTCACGGTGAGATCAATGGCAGGTTTCATGGTTTGAATTGTGTTGTGGGCTATCGATATATGACTGAAGGGAGATACCAGAATGACAGCAAAAGAAGGTCCCAGCAGTCCTCTCATCAGCGTCCGAGGCTAATACTCCATGCCTGAATACTCGGACAGTTCCGAGTCCGTGCAATCGCTCGGGTCCTCCTCGTCAAGGTCGTCGCCCAGGTATGGAAGAATCATCTTGCCCCGGTCGTTCTTCGCGAGGGAAAATCGAGAAGCTTGGGGTCCATTCCCTCTTGGGGCCATTTCCTTGTTGAGGTGTCGGACGAGTGCATTGACGGACATGGAAGCGCCGGCGTGGGGCGACAAGCCACGCGAGAGGACCTGCGCTAGAACATCAGGGCCGCTCGCGACGGTGCAAACGAGCTCCTTGCGAAAGTCACTCTTGTAGGCGTATTGCTCGCCCCGCAGAATATTCGCCTGGTTGGGCGCCCGGATGCCAAGTTGAAAGTGGTCGATCCAGTCGAGGATGACCAGCGTGTCACACTGGGCTTCCACGATGGTAGGGCTGATTTTCTTCCACCTGACTCCCGCACTTGGCTTGCACTTTTCCCTGTAATATTGAAAATAGAACTACTAGTTAGAAACGCCGTATCGCTCCGCTTCCGGATGGAGTACGACGGGGCGGGTCAAGACTTAGAGCTCTTCTTGGGCAGTTGTGCTGATTGCCGTGGCCGGCTTTGAGACCGTGTCGGTGGTGATCCACATTGGCTTGATAAAGTTCCACAAGCTCGGCGCCGTATCCACGTCCCAGTTGTTCCCGTGACTGTGTCCATAAGTTGTTAGTAGGAACGCCTAAACAAAGTTGATTGGGGGCCCGGGCATACCTGTCCATCAGAAGCCCTCGACCCCTCCTGAAAGCAATGCCGTGATAGTAGATCACGTAAAGTGTGCTGTGGTCGGCTTTCCCTCCCGCTGGCAAAAACTCCCGTAACTTGGCCTCAACGTCTGCCTCCGAGTCTTGAAGATTGATCAGATGCCACTGAGTCATGTCGGACGCCCCAGACTTCGAGGTGAGGGACGTAAGATGGGCCTGGAGCGCCTGAACCTCGATCGAGAGATGAGGCACATCAGTTGACTCGAATGTCAGGATGAGGGTCTTGATGGCGGTGTAGGCACCCTCGCCAGGCACAGAGGGCTGTGTGGGGCACTCTGCGTTGGGGTTGTCGTTTGCCATCGTGGGGTGCGATGAATCGAGTGTGAGTGAAGGGGTAAATGATGGTTACCCGGAGTTGTTGGGGAACAGGTAGCAAGTGCCAGGTGTGGAGAGGAAGAAGTGGAAAGGATGAAGACGGGAAGTGCCCGGGATTATATACACCTTGAGCAATGTTTGGTTTCAGGATGAAAGCCTGATTCCTGGCGAAAAGAACCATAGAACGGCTGCCTTCAAAGTCCAACCCAAGGAAAACGTGAACAGTAATGTAGGTAAGTTTGACAAAGCTGTGACTCTTTCACTCCGAGTCATGATGCCTTAGGCCTGGAGCAAACGCAATTGTCAAAACACCTTGCAATCAGACATGATGATATGGAACGCGTAGAAAGATCCAGACAGGTTTTTCATTGTCGGCTGCTGCAACAAGAAGCTGCCAGATGCAAAGGTTAAGTTCCAGTCACATTCAGTTTGCAATGACTTTTGGCTTGACTTCAAGTTACCTGTAGCTGAAAGACATCTTTCATATTTTCAATGCAGCAAAGTCTGGCAAGATCTCCGGCTGTTAGCATGGATATTGGTGTCCGAGTCATCGGTACAAAAACAAACAAACTGTCTCTTTCAAACTCCTTGCGTGCATCAGACCACTTGAACGTCAGGGAACCTGGACATTAGGCACCTACTGTAGTGGGAAACTCTCAAAGCTACCAAGGCTCAGGAGCCTCAGGGTTCTTTTAGTACCATCAACGATCACCACCACCGCCACCTCACAATGGGCCTATACACAAAGGTCAACTTGAAGAGGCCAAAGCCTTGCATTCAACTGAACCGGGGGTTCTGTTTAGCATGATGCTAGCCAGTGACCGAGCAACTGATTGATGAAGCACATGGACGATTAAACAAGGTCATCGTGGTGGTGGATGGTTCTGCTACATGTACATTGAGTCACTGCACGATGACATATCACATATCACCTTCTGGAATTTGGGGGTGAAGTCTCCTATTAATACCTGCATACCTACTGCACCAATACTCAAAGGAAACCCCGAAAGACTCAGAGCCAGTCGCAAGAATCCATAACCTCCTCGCTGTCATCGCTCCGATTCCAGAACTGCGAGAGAACCAAGGGGCCTTCCTTGCCGTGCGCAAGAACACTATGAAATGCCGGTGGCAAGGGAATATCCCATTTCCCGAGACGCCTGTTGATGTGTTCGACGATGTCACCAACTCTTACGGAAGAGCCCGGCTTTTTCAAGTCGACCTCAAGCACATGGATGAACGACTCTATCTCGCATCCGCCGAGGAGATGCTTGCGAAATTTGCCATCATAGGCCTTGCATTCGTCTTCCAAAGCCCTCGCCAGGTGTTGGTTGGCTGGCCGCGTAACGTGATCGTTGACTCGGTCAAGGACGACCAGGGTGTCGCACTGGGCGTCCATGATGAGCGGGCGGATTCTGTCCCGGGGAACTCCACTGCTTGGTTCGTACTTTTGCCTAAGGTACTAGGGATTAGAATCAAGCAATGATGGGGTCACATGAACGGCAATGCCCCACGCCCAAGCATGTGTTGGGGTTTACGAGGAGGGAGAACACTTACAGCTCTTCCACGAGCCTGTATGGGAACGAGTGGCGGGGCTTCTCTGGGCGACAGTCGTCCCAGAGCCGATTATGTATTTCTTCATTCAAGTTTCCTTTCCAATCGTGGCTGTAGTACTCGTGGTTAGGAGGATAACACTTGGGAATTTGGAGCGCTTACCTATGAAACACAAGACCTTCGTGGCCTTCGTCTGGGTCATCGTTGGTCAAAGCCTGACCACAGTAATAAATCACATAGAGCGTCTTCTCGTCAACTTCCCCCACAGGGGGCAGAAACGCCCGTAGCGAGCCCTCCATACTCTTCTCCGAGTCTCGGAGATCGATGGCATCCCACGATATAAGATCGTGACGTGAGTCGTCCAACTCCAAAAGGCCATTTCGGAGGAGGGTCATATCGCTCCGCAGATTATACAGATCGACAGACTCAAATGATAACAAGAGAACTTTGGTGGTAGTGTGGCCCGACTCGGAGGGCTGTCTTTGGCGCTTTGGCTTGGCTTTGCTGTCTGCCATGTTGAGCTGGCACGAAGTGAATATTGGCGAGACTCCAGTCGGAGGTGACGTGCTATCTGGCCTCCGGGGTTTGGGGACAGAGACGAGAACCAGTATCGGGGAGGCGATGTAGAAGACGAA
The DNA here is from genome assembly GCA_030685255.1 of Podospora conica. NCBI lineage: Eukaryota > Fungi > Ascomycota > Sordariomycetes > Sordariales > Podosporaceae > Podospora > Podospora conica. The sequence continues at coordinate 82,547 of MU839421.1, read as the reverse complement.
GTGGGAAAGATTTCAGGACTGGAAGTTCTTGAGATTACCTATATACAGCTTCAATAGGTGGGAGGTATGCGTCAGCCACGCCTTTGATTCCGTGGTTACAGCAAAGAAATCAATGTTTGCCTTTGGAAGTCACGGTTCAATCAAACTGGCAAGGAAATAACCTGGAATGCAAGTTTGGCAGCGTAAATCGGTGACTCTTTCCCCCATTACACTCCCCTGGTTTCCAAACCATGCTACTGTCAGCATTATTTGTGCTGAGATGACATCAACACAGGCCACATGCACTTGATCACAATCCCGCAGCCTTAACCGACAACGACGTGCTCTTTTCGGTTGAACGCGCTGCTGCGCCGATTTTTGGCATTGTCCAGTACGGCATCCAGCTCAGCCTCTACACTTATGTCGGCGAAAGCAAACTCCCCAGCATCTGGATTTCGAAGCGCTCCCAGACGACGGCCAACTGCTCCGGCATGCTGGACAACACGGTTGCCGGCGGCTACCGCACCGGAGAGATCCCTCTCGAGACCGTTGTTCGCGAAGCCGACGAAGAAGCCTCCTTGCCTGCGGACCTTGTGCGCCACCTGGCTCGCCCTTGCGGCACTGTCTCCTACTTCCACCAACTCGAAAAGTACGTCACTGGCGAAAAGTACCTCGTCCAGCCCGAGGTCGAGTACATGTACGAGATTCTGGCCCCGGAGGGTCTCACGCCGTGCCCGCACGACGACGAGGTCGAGTGGTTCCAGCTCTGGGATGTGGAAAAGATCAAGAATGGGTTGGCTCGTGGCTTGTTCAAGCCGAGCTACGCACTCGTGTTGCTGGACTTTTTTATCTGCCACGGCGTGCTTGACATGACGAATGAGCCAGACTACATCGAAATCAGCTGTCGTCTACGCCGCACCTTGGAATTTCTCACGAGAGGTCACGATGCTTGATACATCATGGATCACATCAATTCTTAGGTTTCCACGTCATGGCCCCAAACCAGCTCACCAAGACAGCTTCCACGGCCAAACAACAACCCCAAGCTCGCCCAACAGTTAACATTCCATCTCGAAAGTCCATCCCGACAAGTGGCACGAATACAAGTAAGTTATTAAGACATCATGATATTACACCCCTGAAACGACCCCTAAAAGACTAAGAATCTCAAAAGATTTCCCGCGAGTTACAGGCCATGCTATATAGCGCACTAGAGATACCAATGTGCCAGTACTCGGCTTCCCCAGCCATCGGCGTCTAGCCCACTACTAGTAAACCTCACCACCCTGGCCGCGGGCGCCGCCGCCCCTCCATGTTTGGCGCGTCGGGCAAGATTATGTCAACACTCGTGCCACTGTTTGGCGTCTTTCTCCAGTCCTCAAAGCCTGGTGAATCAGGCACGACTGTGCCATCACTCAGCTCCTCGTCATCCCTGTTGTCCGCGTCGTTTTTGTTGTCCTCCGAGATGTCATTGTTGTTTTCATCCTCCCCATCGTCGCTCTTCTCATTGTCCTCATCTTCACCACCCTCGTCGTCTTCGTCCTCCTTGTTGTCCTCGTCGTCCTTCTCATCTTCGTCCTCCTCACCCTCGCCGTCCTCATCATCCTCGTCATCCTCGTGGTCCTCGTGGTCCTCGTGGTCCTCGTCCTCATCATCCTCATCATCCCTGTCTTCTTCATAGCAGGCCAATCGAGGAATAAGCATTTCGCCCATGTTGTTCTTTGAAAGAACAATGTGGAATAACGGGCTTGAATACTGGCGCAGGACTTTTTCTCCTTGTCGCACGGTTGTCCGGGGATTCCCCGTGTTGATTTGGTGGAGGATCTCACAGACAGACATGGAATAGCGGCCGATGGGATAGTCCCAATCGTGCTCGGCCATAAACCTGAGCGTCTCCCCCTCACATCCGCCAATGACATGCTTGCGAAACCGAGTATCGTAGGCATGCTCTTCTGGTGCTAGAATGCCCGCCGCGTTGGGGAGGGGTGGCTGGATCTTGTCGTCGAAGCAGTCCAGGAGGACCAGGGTGTCACACTTGGCGCGCATGATTGCGGGTCGGATCTTGTTCCAATGGACTCCTTCGCTTGGCTCAAATTGTGACCTGTGGAGGTAGTGTTAGAAGCTGAGGATATCTGGGGTCACAACAAGAGGGGTGGCTTACAGTTGTTCCTTGAACTTTTCGGGAATTGTCTCCGGGTACATGTCATCCGGCCATGGCTTGGTGTCGTTCCATATCTTGCTTTCGATTTCGTCCCACAAGTTTCCCTCCCAAGTGTGACTGTGGTATCTGTTGTTAGGAGAATCTTTCTATAACTTATATAGGTAGGTACCGTGACCTAGTACCCAAGTAGGCACCTGAGTAGTAGCTCTTGGAGGCTTACCTGCGAAACACAAGATCTTTCCCAGCCTTGTGGGAAGCCCGACCGCGATAATAGATCAGGTACAGGGTCCTCCGATCGATCTTCCCAGCTGGAGGCAAAAGCTTCCGGAGCTTGTCCAGCACATCCTTCTCCGAATCTTTCAGACTGATGTTCTCCCAATCCGGGCCATTTGTCAAGTCATATATCCATTCCGTGAAAGGATATTCGATGGGCCAAATGTCGTGCCACAAATCAGGCAGATCAGTTGCCTCAAATGTCAGGAACAGCATTTTGACATTGTCGTAAGGTGAATGGCGGTGTTTGCCGGTGTGGTATTCGTGGCATTGTACTTTGGGCTCCGGTGAGTCAAAGTACATGTTGAGATTGCGATGGGATGAAGGTTACTGGTAAACTTGGGTTGACTGTTGCTTTCTCGGGATGGTTGGGATGAAAACGAATGCCAGCGGGTGCGATGCAGAAGACGAAGTGGAAAGGGTTTCAACAGGATCCCCTAAGATTTATATACCACTGCTTCAGGGGCTTGGAGTCAAGCAAGATACCAGGCCAAACCTTTGCTTCCTTGATGACAGAAGTTAAGTGAATTCTTGGCTTTGAGAACCCCCAAGCAGACAATCCAGGAGTGCCATAGAAATACCCAGACATGGACGCGTGATACTGTGGCGGGCTGTAATACAAGGCTGCTGGAACCTTGGCCTTTTCTAAAGTTCCTTTTACATTGTCACTGGCAGTTCCCTTTCATCCCCGCGCTGCAAATGACTCTGAATTCGAGGCACTAGTACATGAAGGACGCCGTTCAATACAGGTCAGACTGCCAGACCTCTTAACCCCGCTCACAGTGTCTTGTGTCAGACATATTCATCCAGAAAAGTATGGTGTCCCTGAACTAAAGGATTCCACTCGGGCCGAGTCTCTCGGCGATCCCAGGAAAAGAAGATCCGAAGCCTCGAGCGAAGTGATGGTTGTGCAGCTGATCGGCGTTTCTGTATAACATTCCCAAGGCCGTAGAGTGGTTCGCCTTGCTGTGTATCCTCAGTGGAGTGTAGCACACGCCAGAGGCTCCCAGTATCACCGCGGAGTGTAAGTTGCCTTGCACACCAGGTTGTGTCATGAAGGGCAACAGGTTTTGTGGAATGTGTGACGAAGAAAGAATATATCGGTGTGGGGAGTGTCGAAGATCGCCCTGTCTTTGAAATTGGCCGGTCAATGGTTGCTGCAGTGCAATACTGTTAACTCCGTCTTGCTGCGACCCCATTGTCTTTGGATTCGGACAGAAGGTGGCTTTCCACGGCCCGTTGAAACAATTCTGTAGCTATACATGTAAAGCTAAAGACAAGTTCTGGAATGACCGTTTGGGATACTATCCCAGGCCCGGGTTCCCCCTGAACGTCGACTTGAGCCAAACATCACCGGAATCCTTCAAAATGTTCGGCTTTGTCTTTGTCATGACCCTCCTGGCGACTGTCAGTGGCCAATACCCCAAAACAGAACGATCCCCCGCCTTCACCCTCATCGCCAACATCACAGACACCAGCAAGCTCGGCATCTTCAGCGACCCCATCCAGCACTGGCCCCTCGATGACATACATACCGGTGCCGCGCGAAACACTGCTGTCCTCCGGTCCGACTCACGGAACCTTTTTTTCGTCAACGGTACCGCCGAACAGGAAGCGGCCATGAATACCACAGTCCGACTGCCCCCGCTCATGTGCAGCTACGGTCAAGATCCAGACTCGAACGGCGTCATGTTTGGACAGAGCACAATCAAGGCCACCGGCTACGTCGGAATCAACAATGGTGGCGCCCATCAGGGCGCCGGCATCTTCAACTCGTTTCAAAGTCCCTATCCCGCCCTCTACGCCCCCGAACCATTTCGATCTCTGAAGTGGATGGTCTGCAACCAGAGCGAGCACGATCATGACCTTCCGCAATACGCGGTCAAGCAAGCAGAGGAGGTGCCCGAGAACTGCGCCGAAATGGTGCTCCTCGCACAGTGTGCCACACTGCGGCCGTTGCCGTTGTTGAATGTCACGCAGTGGGGTTGGAATGTGCGTGAGGTGGACTGCTATTCCAATGTTTCCGCGATTGATTGGGATGCTTTTTAGGAGGGCTAGCTCCTGGGGATGGGGCAGTTGTTGTGGAAATGATTTCGAAGGTGCCTTCTGTCATGTACTACATGACAGAAGTAACATCTGCGGAGAGACGTACAGTTACGAGGTTGGGAGATGTCACCTGGTTTGGTTTGGGTGCACAAAATGCTGTGTGGGCGATACTACTTGTATTATGCATGTTTATGCTACCTAAATAAGTATTACATCATGGACAACCTGAAGGAATATAAGACCAGGCCAGGCTGTCGTGTTCAAGAGAAAAGCCTTCCGATACTCGCACTTCAGCTTCAAGTTTCCGTTCGTCTCCACGAGGAATATACCATCCTCCCATAAGCCACAATGCTCGCTCACTCTCTTCTTCTCATCACCTTTGGGCTCCTCGCCCACGCCGATGACTATCCCTGCGGGCGACAATACCCCGAGACGCAGCGCTCCCAGGGCTTTATCCTGATCGCCAATGTAACCGACCCGGCCAAAGACATCTTCGATCCCCCCATCAACCACTGGTACCTTGACAAATGGCGCGTCGGCGCCGCAATAGCCACAGCCCGGCTCTCAAACCAGTCGGAATATTTAACCGACTCCATTTGGTTTCTCAACGGCACACTTGAACAGGTCAGGAGCAGATCCGGCTCCATCAACCAGCCCCCTCGGCAATACACACAGCTCCTTGAATTCGGCATGCAGTTCAATCCGAGGGCGTGGACCAACATCACCGGCAACAGCGTCGAACTTCACGTCGACTTCTGGTCGGGCGACCGGGGTGGTGGCATCTCCAGTTTGCCGGAGGACCCGTACCCAACTCTCTTCCCGCCGGATGCCTTCCGCTCGTACAGGTTCATGGCCTGCAACGAAAGCGAGCCGGTGTGGTGGAATGTCCGGTATGCGATACGGCTCGGAGACGTGATTCCCGCGGACTGCGTCGAGATTACTCTGCTGGCGCAGTGTGCCACGCTGCCGCTGCCGCTGCTGGATAACGACACTGACGGGCCGTGGAATTGGATGGTGCAGGAGGTGGACTGTTACCCGGATGTCGCTGCGATTGACTGGACCATGTATTGAGGTGGTCGGCGTTTGGGTGGGAGCTGGGACTGGGTGAGATTGTGGCGCTGAAGAATGGCAAGGAGCTACGGATTGAGTCCGGGGTTATGTTCAGGATCAATTTCTGGAGCGAGAGTGGGTTGGTGTTGGGGGTTGTCTCGATGTTGGGACAGGGGTAGCTTATCGATAACACTTCGAAAAGGGGTTCAGGGGTAAACAAACAATCGAACCAGGGTGGACAAAACTTGCAGGGCCATTTCATCTCCAATAGCATTCGTGACCGGGACAGGTGTCAATGACCGAGAACCCCTACCCCTCTTCTTCCGCTGATGCGACTTCCCGCCCCTCCCCAATATGCACAGAGCCTTGCGGCCTGATGTTCATCTCGACTCTCCTTCCCCCCTTTCAACCCATCATTGACGGCGCATCTTCCATCCAGTCTTCCACCGACACCAAAACCAGCGCCAACCCCCCAACCCACCATGCCACCCTCCAGAGGCACCCCCCGGCCCATGGCCCGCGAGGTGGTCCACATCTACATCGACAACTCCAACCTCTGGATCCAAGGCCAGCGCACCTACGCCGAAAAGAAGCGCATGAGCGTCCCGCTCGACCCGACCTGGCGCTTCGACGTCGGCCGCCTCCGCCAAGTCATCATCGAAGGCCTTGGTGGCGACGACCCCTCACACTTTGACGTGCGCACCAACCTCTACGGCTCGACCCCCCCGCCGGTCGACTCCATCTGGGTCGCCATTTCCTCCCAGGACGTCTTGGTCAAAAAGTTTGAGCGCAGCAGCTGGACGGGCAAGGAAAAGTGCATCGACGCCGAAATCATCGCCGATTCGGTCACGCAGGCGGGCGACGACGAGCGCGACGCCGTGGTCAGCACTTTTGTCTTTGTGTCCGGCGACCTCGACATCTCCCGGGCCGTGGCCAAGATCACCGGGCGCTTCCGCCGGCCAGTGCACGTGTGGTCGTGGCGCAACGGGCTGGCGGCAGCGTACCGCAAGCCGCAGGAGAGCGTGACGGTGCACCTGATGGACGACCACCTCGAGCGCGTCGGGTTCTCGGCGGTCCACTTCAATGTCGACCGCTCCACGATCCACGGCCACAGCATTGTGGTTCACGACCCGCTGCCGCACGCCGACGTCATTGAGCGGCACATCAACAGCATCCCGTTCCCGCTGTACAAGTACGAAGACCTGGCGCAGCGGCCTGGCGCGTCGAGCAAGGACCTGATTCTCATTCCCGTGTCGCCGAAGGGCATGGACCCGGCCGTGCTCGAGGGTCTGTTTCAGACGGTCAAGGGCAAGCTTGAGCCGTACGGGATGACGGTCATGACTTTCATGGGGCACGCGCAGCAGAAGTCGCCGACGGACACGAAGCAGGGGCTGGCGGTATCGAACCAGTTCAAGGAGCTGCCGGTGGACAAGGAAGGACCCGAAGAGATGGACGAGGCGGACGAGATCTTCCCAGAGAGAACAGCAAAAATGCCTCGAGGAACCTTTGGCGTAGAAGATTACTGGCCGCGGCGGTTGCTCGACACTTCCGAATGGATCTCTTACGAGAAAGATATAAGCTCTACTACGCCACGCTATGGCGCAAGGACGTCTCCTGCGTACAACATCATATCTTACATATGGGGTCGGTATAGGGCAAAGGGCGACGAGACAGGAACTGCCGTCGAGGTCGGTGGCATTCCTTGGAGCGTGCCTAGTATTAGTACCGAACGGGGGTTCAGCAGCGAGGTCTTCAAGGGTGCACTGAAACAGGCTGGCAAGGATGCCGAGTTCCTCTGGGTCGACATTGCCTGCATTCCCCAATCTCCATACGCTATCGATGCACTTAAGGAAGAGGCGAACGAAGAGATCGGCCATCAAGCCGCCATATTTCACCGAGCGAAGCGGGCATTCATTTGGCTGCACACCTTGTCGACACGGGATGTGACGGATGGGCTTAACGACCTAGCGCACCGGCGTTGGGATGGCGAAGCCGGAGCATGTCTTTTGAAGGACCCTTGGTTCACTTCCCTCTGGACACTACAGGAAGCGTTTCTCCGGAAAGATGCCATCCTGCTTTCAAACGAAGGGGAAACGGCGTCGGTATAAACGTTATCATCTGATGAGCGATTACAAAGACGAAAGGACCGCGAAGTAGGTGGAAATCTCTGTACTGAACTAATGCTACGGAAGAGGGGAAGAAAGAGAGGTCTGGCTCTGGTAAAGGCCTGGATATCCATAGGCGCGGGGTAGGTATAGGCCTACCTCTAAACAGGTAGGCTAAGCGCTAATACCGCCTAATATAACCCCTTAGGCCTTAGCTATACTAAGTTAGCTATTTAATACTATCTTTATCTTTATACTACTATCTAATCCGTTTTTCCTTAGTATTTTCCTCTATTACCGTACTCCTCGAACCTTTTCTAGGGGATTAATTTACTTATAAGACCTAGCGCTTTTACGAATTTAGCGTATTTATCCGTTAGAAGGGGCTTAGTTAGTCCGTCTACGATTATATCCTTTCTAGGTATTTAGACTACCTTAAACTTACCCTTTTTAACCTTATTAATAATTTATTTATATCGAATATCGATTATATAAGTCCTTACTATATTACTAGGATTAAGTACTATAGTCTTTGTATTTACCGAGTCGGTAAAGAGGATAACGGGCCTTAGCTAGTTATTATACTCGTTAAAAAGGTTCCGGATCTAGACTATTCCTTAGCCGGTTAGTATAAGGTTAGCGAACTTTACCTTTATTATTAATACTACGACGAAGGTTTACTTCTTTAACTTTTATAGTATTAGTTCTTTAGCTATAAAGATAATATAGCCGGTAATATTAAATCTCGTATATAGATCGTCTATAAAGCTAACGTCTATAAAGGCTAGTAGTTTAAGGTTTTCCTTAGAGAGTCGGCCGCCGAGAAGGATCCTTATAGATACTATAGTAATAAGATACCGGAAGAGGTACTTTTTAAGGTTAAGATAAGACTTTAACGGCTTAAAGTTAGCTTTATAAAGCCTTAATATTATATATATAATATCTAAGCGAGTACCGGTCGAGAGTTAATTAAAGGAGCTTATTTCCTTAATATAGCCTTTATCTATAATAAGTTCCTATTCCTTAAGGAGTACGAGCTTCGGAGTTTATAGCGTAATAACGGGCTTTAGCTCCTTATAGCCGTATTTCTTAATAATAGCCCTAGTAAATAACTTTTAGGAGAGGAAGAAGGTTTAATTCTCCCTCTCTTAAACTAAATTAAAGTTAAGGAAGTACTTTAGCTCGCCGAGGTATTTTAAGTTATACGTCTTCTTTATTTCCGTAGCGAAAGTTTCTAGGCTTAACTTCGAGGGGCCGGCTATAAGTATATCGTCGATATATAGGAGAAGGAGGGCGCTTATAGCCTTATTATAGAAAAGGTAAGTATCCGCGCCGAAAAAGGTAAAGCCGAAGGATTTAATAAGGGGTAAGATAATTTAGTATTAGTAGATAAAGGTACGGCGTAAGTTATATAAGGCTTTCTTAAGGCGTTAAATATATCCTTCTCTACGGGGAATTCCTAAAGGGGGCTTAATATAATAAACGTAACTATCGGGGATTTCGGCGTTAAGGAAGGTAAGCTTAAAGTTAACTTAAATATACTCGAGGGATTAGGTAACGACGATAATAAGGAATACTCTTAAAGAGACGCCGTTAATAACGGCGGCGTAAACCTTTTAAGCGCTTTAACTAGTTATCTCGAAGTTACCGTAAATTACGTATCTTACCTTAGCTTCGAATTAACTACCTATCTTCTTATCGAGGTTTTACTTCTCGTTAAAGACTTATTTACTAGGTAGGATCTTTAAACTAGGCTTACGCTTAACTTATATATAGACTTCCTTCTCTTATAAACCTTAACCTTACTTAACTATAGCGGGGTACTAGTATTACTCGTAGTTAGGTAGCTTTTTAGCCTCCTTATAATTCTTAGGTATAATATAGTTTGTAAATACTATCGAGAGTATATAGTCGACCTTAAGGTTATTAAGATAGTACTTTATAGGAGCTTAAAACCTTTCCTTAACGAAGTAGAGATTCGTATATCCTTTCCCCGTATAAAGCTTCTTATAGTATCCCTCCTCTTTTTATACCTTATACCGCTTCGGCCTTAAGATATTTAGTACGGGGTCCGGCTCGATTATCGTAGGATTCGGAACGCTCGTTGTAAAGAACTTATAAGGTACGGGGTTTTAAAAGGACGCTTTAGAGTTAGTTTAATTAGCTAAGGTAAATTAACTATAGTCCCTTAGAATAAAGGCCTTTTTATCTAGCTTTCGATCTACTTCGTTATTAAATTAATCCTCCGTATTATAGAATTCTTAGTTATTATCCGGCTTTAATATTAAAAGGTACTAGGGCTTAGACTACTTTTACTTCTCTATAGGCGTAATCTTAGTAAAAGGCGGAGCTAGAATAATCGCTTTTTATTACTCCGGCTAGGGGATCGTTATTTAGTTTAGAAGGCTTAGTTTAATAACGTCCGGAAGGTTTAACTTAAAGCTAGCCTCGATCTCGGCTACCGTTAGGTTATAAAATATAATATTTAGTTCGAGATCCTCCGTATAAGGTTAATCTTTAACCTTTAGAGATAGCTTATTAAATCTAACTAAGTTAACTCTTATAATCTTATAAAAGGCTTCGTCCTATAATAAGTAAATACTACTATAAAGATCCTTATAGTCGATTAACTTTACCTTTCTCGCGTAGGGCGTTAACTTCTCGCTTTAAGTCCTATAAGCCGGCTTAACGTAGTAATACGTATTATAAAAGTAACTCCTTAGGTATTTAATATATAACGTACTAGCCTCCTTCGGTATATTAAGAGACTCGAAGAGAATCTCGTAGGAGCTCTTATTATTACGGGCTAGTAATAGTATTAAGTTCTTAACCTTAACTACGCTATTAACGATAAATAGAAATAGATAATAGGGAATATTATACTTAATCCTAATCGCCTTAGCCTTATCGTAGATCGTACGACCTACTTACTTTAAAGCGCCGTTTATCTATAAGGTATAAAAGGTTAACTTATAGATCTTAACCCCTTTAGTACGCGTTTAAGTTATAATCTTACCGTTCTAGAAATCCTTAGTACTTTAGCCGAATTTAGAACCGTTATTAAATCTAATTACCTTAATCTTAACTTAGGTTTATATATAGATTATCTCCTAGAACTTAATAATCTAAGTATAAGTATTACCTTTTTACTTAACGAATTTAACCTAGTATATACCGGAAATAATGTCGACGAAGTAGACTAAGTACTTATAGCCGAGATAGTTAAGGTTACCGTAATCTTAAATATCTACCCTAATAAAGTTAAGGGGGCGTAAAGTAATTTTAGCTATAATTTTAAAGAAGCGATTTATTACCTTAGCTAAAGTATACGGCTTATAAAAGTACTAACTAATATCCGTAAGTTAAATACCTACTACTTTATAGGTATATATTATAACGTCTTTACTAACGTATATAAGACGCTTATATATAACTCCGTAATTAATTAAGGCTATAACCGCGTACTTTAACGTAATTTTCGACTAGTTAAAGTTATCTAGAGGCTAAGCTAGAATAGTTAGGATACCTTTAAATATATTATACTCGACGTTATAAGCCTACTTACCTAGCTCCTTATTATATAGAATATTAGTATTAAAGTCCTAGCTAATTTTACCCTCGATTAAGGTATCTCTACCTACGAGGTTTACCGGAAGATTTAGGGAATAAATTAAATAGGGCCTAGGAACATATATATAAAAGACTAGACTCAACACATAAGATTGGAGGCAAATAAGAGACGAGAGGACTCGAGTCTCCCTCCGATTACGGAGCACATAAGCCAAAAAGTAAACGTTAAAGGTAGGCGCCTACACCTTTGATCACGGAACGGTGTGCAGGGTGATGAGGCGGTTGACTCGAAGGTCCATTTTCTATGTTAAAGGAGAGCTGCTAAACTAAGTCTAAGTCCGTAAGACAGGGCGGAAGCAAGTAACTAAATACATAAGTTACGTAGAGTCTTGCCGACTCGCGCCGTCTTACATGCTGCGATTGCCCTTGGGGGTAGTACGAGGCCTTATGCCCTAACTTAAATAACCTCCTTAAGTACGAAGCGGACTAGCTTACCGTTAGTAAAAGGTATAGATAACTCGACTTTACTAGTATAATAAGCTATACTTATACTTATTATAGAGAGAAAGGTCGTAAGGAGGGGAAGGGGATAGATCTTTATAAACTACTTAAGATAGTTAAATATTATAAGGCTAGTACCGGTATTTAAGATAACTATATCCTTATTAATATTAGATACCTTAAAAGCCTACTAAACTTTAGCTAATACTATAGTTAATATTAAAGCTAGGGGCTTATATAAAAATCCTAATCCTAAGGCTTCTTAGGAATCTCCGTAAGGTTAATAAAGGAGAGACCGCCTAAGGAGAGATTAGTAATATTACTACCGAATAAGAGTATAGTTAACTTAGCTCCGGTCGAGGTAGGATTAAGGAGACCTACGCTATTATACTAAGTTACGGCCGTAGTATTAAATCTCTTCTTTTCTATTACTTTAGCCTTACCTTTCTAAGAGTTTAAAGCTTCCTTAGGGTTATAGGTAAAATAATACTTTACGTCCTTAGGAATATAATAGCTGTAAGCCGTATACTTATACCCCTTAAAGTACTCGAAATCGTAATAATCGTATTTAACTCGTAAACTTAAGGGTTTACCGGCTCGGCTAGATTATAAGTTAACTTAGGGTTAAGACTATAACTTCTAAATAGCTATAAATAAAATAATCGATTTCTCTTAGATACCTATCCTCGAAAGCTTTACGATTAACTTATCTAATTTAAAAGTCTTCTCCTTAAAGGCGCGCTCCTAAAAGGTATACTAAGTTAGGTATATAAACTTAAAGCCGTAAAGAAGGATAGTAATCTTAAAGTCGTTATCGAAAGCTTTCTTAAGTTACGTTAATCGGAGGAGGATAACCTAGGCTCGCTCGATATAGGCGTCGAGGGAGTCGAACTTTATATAATTTAAGTAAGTAAATTCGATAAAGATAGTTATTATATTAAATCTTATAACGGCCGGAATTACTCGCTTAACTAAGTCGAAGATTACTTTAAGGTTTTCCTTATTTATATTATAACCGTTATTAAGGAGGCGGCTTTATACTTAAGGTTTTATAAGGGACGATATAATAATATATATTACCTTACCTCTTTCCTTATACTATTTTTTCTTACCGTCTTTATCTTATAAAGCGGGGATAACTTCTTTAATATACTTAAGGAGGTTTTATATTTAAAAAGCTTTCTTAAATATACTTTTCTAAAGTATAAAGTTCTCCTCTCCCTTAAGAGCGGGGATAATAACATCGTTACTCTTTATCTTAAATAATTAAAGGCTAAGGAGGTAGTTATAAAGGTCGAGAAATCTAGCTTAGAATAATAGGAAGACTATAGTTATAAGCTCTTTATTAAAACCGTCGATAAGGTTCTTTATATACTATTAAAGGGCGCTAAGGAAGAGAAGTATTATAATTACGATAACGAGATAAATTACCGAGTTAATTACTTTAGATATAGGGAATTATACTAGTTATAAGTTACCGAGACAAGGTAATAAAGGGCGATAAAGAGATAGGTATTAGATTACTAAGATTATAAGTTATCGAGATATAATAATAAGGGGTAAAAGTATTAAAAAGGTACGAATTCGCTAGTATAGGGAAAGTCGATTATTAAATTAGGTAGCTTCTTTAGAAAGGTACGAAAACGTAAGTAAGGGAGGTAGGCGCGAATAAATTTACAACCTTAGATAAAGGGTTAACGCGAATAAACTTACGACTTTAAATAGTAGTACCTTAAATTAACGTATTCTTAGTACCGAAAGCTTAAATAGAGGTATCTTTATTACGGAAGTAAAGAGGGCTTTATAACCTAATAAGCGATTATAAAGACGAAAGGACCGCGAAGTAGGTAGAAATCTCTGTACTAAACTAATGCTACGGAAGAGGGGAAGAAAGAGAGGTCTGGCTCTGGTAAAGGCCTGGATATCTATAGGCGTGGGGCAGGTGTGGGCCTACCTCTAAACAGGTGGGCTAAGCGCTGACACCGCCTAACATCATCCTCGTTAATAGGGTCCTCCCTAGGCGGCCCTGCAACGCTCGAGACCGTGATGGCGCTTTGGAGCCGGGTTCTGAGTGGCAGCCAAGTCTTTTACGACCGGTACCGATACTCTGGTCTCGAGGCTCTCGCAGCGCACAACCCGATCCCGCTCCTGGGGATTGTACCACACCGCGTGGTCTCTCGCGACGTCGACCAGGTCTGTGGAATCATGCAGGTTTTTGGCTTCAAGCTGGATCGGGCTCTGGGTCTCCCGAAGCTAGCGAAACAGTTTCGGCAGCAGCTTCTTCGCACGTGTCCGGTCCTCAGCCAAGCCTTTGTCCGCCTGCGGCGACTTGGAAGCACCGAAACCTCCTGGTGCGTTCCGCAGTTCACCGAGGACGACTTCGGGATCGGTAGACCCGCGCAGTCCAAACGTGTGCAGCCCACAGTTCCGCATGTCGCCGGGACTCGTCGCAGAAACTTTGTGCTTACTAGAACACCTCAAGCTCCCTTCGACTACACAAAGATGGTGCCCCAAGACTTTTACAACATGGAGGAAGTAGAGTCCTCCATCCCCACCAGGTTCACATTTCACCCAGACGCCAGCTTGGAGTTCACGGGATTGGTGATTGAGATGAGCGACATGGAGAGGCTCATCAAAGGCTCAGAACCTGCCCTCCGTGCCGCCCCGCCGAATAGTAGCGGCAACCTGAGCGACGACGAGATGGACGCCGAAATGGACGCCGGGTGCTACCAATACACCTACGGCAAGTACACCAACTCGCCGCACTGCTCCGTGCACCTCGACGTCGGACCCTGCGACGGCTCAAATCCCTTCAACCCGAAGCCTCGCGACCCACTGAACCAGCACGAGACAGATCCCGTCACCGAGGTATATCGGCTGGCAAGCAAGATTGGCGGAAGCATGGTGTTGGTCATGGGCAAGTTCCGCGTCTCCCGGAAGGAAGCGTACCTGGGGGTGATTGTAGCGGAACTGGATGGCAAGTATCGACGGGTGGGTTTCTGTACGTGGACCCAGCCACCTGGCGTTTACCGAGAAGACAAGACAATGATATTCTAGATTTCAGGGAGATATTCCTAGCATATCTCCCTGCCACTGAAGCCCGTCTCCTCATGATGCCAGCCAGGAAATACCCTCCACCGCCGCCCTGATATGCGCCTCATCCTGCGTCTCTGCCCCCCCCACGCCCGCCACAAGACTCCGACCCACAAACACATCACACCTCCACCCCTTCCCCTTCCCCTTATCCCTCTCAGCGGCCTCATACCGAACCTCCTCCCCCCCCGCCAAAGCCAGCAACCGCTCCTTTGGGTGCACCACATCCACTCCATCCCTCACCATACGCCGCAGGTACGCCAACACGCCCATCCTCGCCAGCAAGCCCTCGCACTCGTCCATGGCGCCAGCCGATGCAAGCCCGCAGTCGACAAAAACCGCGCCAACCAAGCTCTCGACCACGTCGGCGTAGCAGTCGTTGGCACGCAGCCGGGCGAGCAGAAGCCACGGGTACACATCGCCCGTCGCGACGGCCTCGGCGAGCCGGCTTTGCAGATGTGCGAAGCGCGCCTCGGCGGCGGCCATCTCGTCGGCCATGGCGGGCGAGCTGTGGCGCAGGAACTTCCACAGCGGGAGACGAACGGTGTGGTGCTCGGCGCGCAAGGAGGTCGGGTTGATCTCGGTCCGGGTCTGCGAGGCATGCTGCGTCATGGCCAGGTAGCCGAGGTAGTTTCTGTTGACGAGGGCGGCGCGTAGCTGGCTCATGATGGCCAGGCTGCAGCGGGGCTCTTGCCGCTGCCGCTGCCCCTGCTTCCCGATGCCCGTCAGCAGCTCGCGGTAAATGACATCCGACACCAGGCCCTCGATGACGGCGTTGCCCAGAAACGCCAGCCGGTCGTAGCACCCGTGCTCGGCCTGCACAGACGACAGGTCGGACGCGTGCGTCAAGGCCTCGACGAGCAGCGACTTCTTTCGAAACGTGTAGCCTGTCAGCCTCTCGACCATGGCTAGGTCCTCGGGCATCGGAATGGTGGAGGCGGCGAGGTCGTAGAGCTGCATCCGGCCCACCTCGAGACTGGGCAGGTCGATCGAGTCCGGGAGCAGGGCCTTGGCCCATCCCAGCGCTGCCTCGTAGCCCCCTGCTTGTCTGCCGGCGCCGACAAGGGCCTTGACTGTGTGGGCGAGGGTCCGTCGGGCAACCTGGCGGCTGCCGGTCTTTTTGTTGCTCTGGCTCTGGGTCTGCGCGCCACCACCGGGACTGGCGTCGGCGGCGGCAAAGGGCTTGGTCAGAAGGAAGCGGTCGACTTTGCGCTGCAAGGCGGCGGAGCTGAGACTCGCGTTGCAGATCAACTTGGTTCTAGTGGTGCTGAGGTACCCTTCTTGCCAGAATGGATCTGCGCGGTGTTTTGGAATCATGTAAGTAAGTGTGCAACTGAGTTCGGAAGATGGCCTGTGTCGGAGAGAACTTACACTTGGCCGCCAGGAAGACGGTCGTCAGAAGCTGGAGGCAGGCGTCGCCAATAAACTCCAGGTTCATGAGCTCGGCTTCCGCCCGGACAGGGGCCGTGATGGCCGATCGGATCAAGTAGGTGGCCGTGTCGGGCACCGACACATCAGCGAAGACGCGGGATTGCAGCTCGAGAGCCACGAGATGGGCCTCGATCTTGTACAGGACATGAGGCGTCAAGGTCTGGAGAGTGGCATCGGCGTTTGCAGAGGCTTTTGTCATGACAAGCTCAGGCTGCCGTTGCCTCTCCCCCTCCCTGGCCTCTGCGCCGTCCGTCCTGTTGGAAGACCCTCGCCTTCCCATCCAAGGAGAATAAGGAGAAGTCGGCGACTCGACCCGCACATCCCACACGACATCGCCCAGGCGGAGGGAAAACGGCAACATGTTGTCAAGACGAGGGGCAGGCACCGCGACATTCAACCTCAACCTCGAGCCGCTGTTGTCGTCGAGCAGCAGGGTGTACGAGGGCCTGCCCGACTGAGCAGCCATCTCCTTGTGTACCCGAACCCAGGGGTTGATCTGCTTGTCAATGTCAATCAGGGCAGACATGTCGTCCCCTGCATCGACTGCCTTGGCGTCCGTCAGCGGCTGCAGCCCGTTGTTGACCAGGCCGCCGTGGTACAGACGCATAAAGGCCTCAAAGGCGGCATCCTTGGACGCATTCCGCTGGGACCGCCACGCCTTCTTGCTCCACGTCGTCCGCAGCCGATGGGGCACACACGCCAGAGGCAGGACCACCTTTGCCTTGACCAGCGGTACATCTTCGAATACCTCAGACAGACGCTCAACGTCATGGCTCTCGTTGTTCTCGTGCTCCTCGTCTGCAATCTCCTTGAAGATGTAATACGGGTGCTGCGTGTCGGCGAACCGACGCCCCCTCCCGCCTCGAGCCACGGCACAGAACTGCTGCAGTCGGGCTTTGGCATTCTCCATGTCCAGCACAGCCTCCGTCTCGGGCTCCACGAAGCTTTTGTGCGATGTCTTTTTGATTTCCAGAGCCGCAGCTGCGTCCTGCCGCGCCGCCGCTTGGTCTTCGCGCTCGTACTCGGCCCGGAGCTGGGCCACAATGTCTTCCCAGTCCTTTTTCTCCCGCTCGGGTATCGTCTTGTCAACCAGGAGAAAATACGAGGAGCCTGCCCGTCGAGCCCGGCCGCGGCGCTGGATAAACGACTTGGCCGACTTGGGCGGGTCAAAGCACACGACCAGGTTGCATGCGGAGATGTCGAGGCCCTCTTCGGCCACGCTGGTGGCCACCATCAGGTTGATCTGGCCGCCCCGGAACTTGGCGAGCGTGTCCGACTGGTCGGCGGGGCTGGAAATGTCGCCGAGGTCCCGTCGGCCGCGGTCGTGCTTGGAGGACCCGAGCAGACATCCGACGCGGAAGTGGTCCTTGAGCTGGCTGAGGGAGAGCAGGTGGTGCAGGACAACGGCAGTGGCCCGCTCCTCGACAAACACAATGGCCCGGTCGCTGTTGTCGTCCTTGGCCTTTCCCTCGCGGGCGCCGAGGAGGATTCGGACAAGGCAGGTGAGCTTGGCCGACACGCAGGACGTCGTTGGGGCTTTGGTGAGGACATTCATGCCGACCGGCACGTTCTCGAGCAGGCGTGCGAGATGGGCCACGGACGAAAAGGACCAGTTCTGACACATGGTGTGGTCGACGAGGCCATTGGCGCTGGTGCTGGTGCTGGCGCTGAACGTGGACGTTGCCGGTCGCAATCCCCCGCCGCCCGTCTGTGCCAGAACGAGAAAGGGCATGACGGATTTGGCAATGTAAATGTCGGCGGCTAGTGTCCCCAGTGCTTTGGACATGCCGTCAGCCCGGCCGCAAAAGGTGTGCAGCTGGTCCAAAGCAAGGGTGCCGCGGCCCGTCTGGACCACGCTGGAAATTTGTGCCCTGCTCCATTCCGTGTTTTCAGTGCGGTGGCGGATCATCTCGGGGTCTATTTCGAGGTCCAGGCTCTTGAGCATGGCACGCATGCTGGCAATGCCTCGGCAGGGTCCCTGCATCGTTGCCGTCCCCGGGTCGTAGTACACGACGGTTAAGACCGGCCGGTTGACATGTTCCTCGAAGCTCTCGCGTTGGATCTGGGGGCTCCTGCACGTTGCATCCAGCGTCCCCTCCAGCTTCTGGAGCTTGACGCGGCCCGTCTTGTTGGTCGGACTCGCCGTCATGCCCATGATGCGCGGCACCGGCCGGCCCGCGTCCTTGTCTCGCCAGTAAAAGTCGCGCATGATCTTACTGCCAGGGCTTTTACCGACGCAGTTGTGGGCCTCGTCAAAGACAATGAGGGCAACCGAGTCCATCTTGACGAAGCCGTCCGACAGGGCATTCTGCAGCACCGCGTACGTGGCCACAACCACCCTCACGTTTCGGAGGGCCGAGTCCCAAATCTGCTTGGTTCGCCAGTTCTCGACCCGGTTGTCCGAGGAAAGCTGCTGGGTCCTGACCGACGGCAGCTGGCGCTGCAGGGAATCGCACTGCTGCTTGCAGAGAGCCACAGTTGGGACCAGGAACCAGACACGCTGCTTGGGGGCAATGTCATGTGTCAGCCATCCAAGTCAAGGCAATGTCAGACAGGACGGGGGGAGAGAAGCTTGACGTCGCGTACCTTGTTGGAGCCTGCCGTGGCCAGCTCGTGCTGGATTCGCAATGCTGCACTAGGTAGTCGTTGTATGTCTGTCAGTTTCATTTATGTCTTGCGTCTTTCGCCAGCAGGCCCGAGACTTGCAAGGGAAGAACTTACACCAATGTTTTGCCCGTACCCGTGTCCATCTGGTAGGGTGAGGTGGTTTGTGAGCTTGATTCATTGGATACCTATGTTGGGCGACTTGTTCCTCGTGCATGAAATCAAAAACCCACCACAATAATAATGTTGTCCTCGATGCTCTTCTCGTACATCTCGGTCTGGTATGCCCTTGCCCTGAGAGCCGGGATCGAATCGCCGGCAGCTGAGACGACTATGCTGGCCCCAGAGTTGATGGCGTTGGACGCCCTCGGGTTTGTGTCGGGCGCTGGTTTGGTCCGGACTTGCGATGCCATCTTCAGCCTGGTTGTCGACATTGGTGACGAAGCCAGGTCCTTGAATGTAAGTTGAGCTTTGTCGCTGATGCTGGCACTGGGAATGGGTGGAAAGCCTGGAGCTGCAAGTCTGATGTGACAATGGTTTGAGGGTGATGGAGGACGGAGGACGGGGAAGCAGAAAGAGTCAGAGAGTCAGAGAGGAGAGGAGGGGAGAATATATACATTGGGCATCATTAGGAAGAGTGTGCCTGGAAGTTGCAACCCTATGGGGACGTTTGCTAGGGACACTTTTGGTCGCCAATGAGACGAGGCTGCTGTATCCTGTAGGCCTCTCTGCATCTCGCTGCTTTGCGGCGAGCGCCAGCGAACCGCGAAAGCGTGTGGAGGCACGTCCCAAAAGCTGGCACTTGGAGAGTTCCTCCAGGCTACCTTTGGCGTGCCGTCCGGAGAATATGGGGAGGGAGGAGCAGAACTGGATGGACAGGAGGTGATCTTGCAGCAGGGGTTTTATGTTTTATTTTCGAGCACTGACTAAACTAAAGAGATGTCAAACTAAATACAATCTGGGGTCTGGGTGAAGGAAACTTGAAGGAAATGTTTAAAAGTTGCGATTCAAAGGTTGATTCAAAGGTTGATTCAAAGGTTGCAGTGGGCGTGTTATTCACGCCAAGAGTGGTTTTTCTGGCGATGTATTCTGGTTAGCCGGTGTATTACTTCGAAAATTGAGAGAAAACGGGAGCACTTACCAGATGCTTAAGCTTAAAGGTGCTCGGGCATTTCCCCTTCTCATGCCCATGGGTACCGCACTTGGGACAAAACAGTTCAGCCAGGCCGTGGGCAAACCAACAATCCTCTCTCTGGCAGTCCTGTCCGTCACGGCACAGCGCCGTCTTCCATCTCACTTCCCCCCCGCCGGCGAACCGTTTCTTTTCCTCCTCCGTGTGCTTGTACGTGCACTGCAAGCCCTTTTTGCAGTATCCACCATATCTGCATCTATCCTTCGGCCTGAGCTCGGGTATCTGGGGGAAGGCCCCGGTGGTGTCTTTGTTATTTAATGTCGAGTCGTTGTTTGTGCGGTTGAAACCGCTGTTGTTCCGCCGGTGTTTATTGCCGCCGTCATCCCCGGCAAGCCTGCATTCAGCTCGATATTCCTCCAGGGTCAAGACCTGGCAACCGACTCGTTGGAAAGCCGGGTCCTCCATAACGGTGTGAATGAAACCGATCAGGACCTGTTGCTTTTCGTTATCGTCCTTGGTGTCATCCCAGACAGGAACGATGAGCAAGTTCCCATCAATATCCTTCTGTTGCCACTGAACGGCTGACAACGAGCAAGTGCTGTAAGTCTTCAGCTCGTCCCAAAGGTCCGGTGAGGGATTCGTAACGACAAGCGTCTGGGAATGAAGCAAAGGTGCTCGCTCCGATATGGCGTCTGCGTCGAAGTTGCCCGGTTTATGGAGTGTTATCTCATCCAGTATGTCGTCGAGAGAATACACTCTCAGGTTGTTTCCTGGCTCCAGAGTCCGCAAACCTGAGGCCATGGCGTCATCCCATGCCCATATATGCAGCCGGAATCCACAGCCCTTCAGTCTGTCAATCGCCGAGCCCGCAACATCCCAATCGCCCGAGACGACGACATAGTGCACGCCGTCTTTGACCCCTCGACCCAGGTCATATCCTACTGCCAGGCTGAGATCTCCTATAATCGCCGTGTCGACACTCTTCTCCTTACCCGTAACCGGGCTACGATTGAACTCATGTATTTTTATCGTCAGATTATTGGCGATAGGGATTTCGGTAAACGGCAGGCACGAGCCATACAGGTCAATGCTGATGTTACCGGCGGGGAGGTCCGCGGCACCGGGGATGCAGCGGAGGAGCTCCGTGAGTAGTGCCTTATAGTCAACACGCCAGCCCGAGTGCTTAGCGAGACGCGGTCGGTGACGGGCCGCGTAAGCCTGCTTGCCACCGATGAAAAGGTTGGAGTTATCGATTAGGATGCACACAATCGGCTTGGTCGGGTCCGGACACCAGGACGAGTCGGCGGTGGTATACATGGCGGCCGAAGGCTCGGTGGTCGGATGCTGGTTGGAATTGAGGGGAGTTGGTTTCAATTGAGAGAGTGCGGTTTGGATTCTACCTCAAGTCAGCGATAACAACTTGAATTGCCAAATTCCAATGCGGTTTCAACGGCGGCCTTGCAAAGCAGTAGTAACAAACCTTGTTTGAAGCGAAGAACCGAAGGAGTCGAGAGAGGAAGTTGTTGTGCCACTGTGCCAGTGCCTGGGAGTTGAAGAAAGGCGAGAAACGTGGGAAAAGCAGCCCGTCGGGGACAGAAAGGGTTTTTGTTGTATTTTTCCGGCAGTGACTCATTCCTCAGGCAGAACCGGGCCGTAGAAGCGACAAAGAGGGGACTCCTCTCTGTCTTCCGGACGGTGCCCAATTGCCAATTGGCTGGGGCGGGCGGCGCAGACCCCTCTGAAGCGATGCGGCAGAGAATGGTATGGTGTCTTCTTAGGTTGTCGAGGCGCCCGGGCGCCCAGGCGGGTTAAATATGGAGTACAGATGCCGGAAAATCTATCGGTCCTGCCAGTCATGCAAGACTCCCCCCTCCTGGCCACATCTGCAGCCCGACATCGCAGACACCTTTTCTTTGGGCAACGCATGGTTGACTAAACTAAAGAGATGTCAAACTAAATACTACAAGCTGGGGCTGAGTGAAGGACAGGATACTTCGATTTGAGTTCTGGAACGAGAAAGAAATCAAGAAATTGAGGACCAAGAAAGTTCGAGGTTGAGCTCTGAAAAGAAAGAAAAGGAAAAAAACGACAACTTCTGGTCTGAGAGGCAAGATCAAGGAAAAAGGAAATTCGAGGTTGAGCTCTGAAAAGAAAAACAAAAGAGAGAAACACGACAACTTCTGGTCGGTCTGAGTAGGAGAAAGGAGGTTTCTGACGGCCCCAGTCCCCAACCCTTCTGACGGCCCCAGTCCCCCACCCTTCTGATGGCCCCAGTCCCCCACCCTTCTGATGGCCCCAGCCCCCCAACCCTTCTAATAACCCCAGCTCCTCCACCCTTCTGATGGCCCCAGCCCCCCCCCTTCTGATGGCCCCAGCTCCTCCACCCTTCTGATGGCCCCAGCTCCCCACCCTTCTGATGCCACCCCCCCCCCCCCCCCTTCTGATAAGGACGTGCGTGGTGTTGGGTGTTGCTGTGGCTCCGAGATGTTCCGTCGGAAAAAGCGACTTGTCGGTTTAAAAAAAGTTTAAAGGTTGTCGTAGGCGTGAGGGTTGAATTAGTTGTAACGGTTAAAGTAGACGGGAGGGTTGGCGTAGACGGGAGGGTTGGCGTAGACGTAAGGGTTGACGTAGATGGGAGAATTGACGTATGTGTGTTGTTTAATCGGGTAAGGGTTGTTGTTCTGGCAGTGTAACTCCTGGTTAGCCAGCCGACTACCACAACAAGGGAGCTCGTTCAGTGAGAACGGGGGTACTTACAATGTAATTGATATACTTAATAGCCGGGCGACAGTTCTCCTTCTCATGTCCATAGTAGCCGCACTTGGGACAAAACAGCCTGAGTTCAGCCCAGGAATGGGCAAGCCGGCAATATTTTCTCTGGCAGTACCGCTCTTTCACGCAGAGCTCCGTCTTCTTGTTAAGTGTGATTTCGTCCAGGATTTCGTCGAGGTAATGGACTTCAAGGTGCTTTCCGCGCTTCATCTTGCGAAGCTTGGTCGGCATGGCGGAGTCCCAGGACCATATATGAAGCTTGTTGTTGTTGTTGTTTCCGGAATGCTTCAATAGTTCGATGGCCTGGTCCGCAATCTCGCAATCGCCCGAGAGCAGATTATAGTGCACCGGCACTCCACGACCCTGATCGCGTCGCAATGCCTCGTCGAAACCCTCGACAAGCGCCTCGTCGACGCCCTCCTCCTTGCCGGTAGACGGGTTACGGGGGAAGTCGTGTATGCCCATCTCAATTGCGGTTTTTATCGTGTAGAGGAATTGCAGGTGTGAACCGTACAAGTCAATGCTGATCTTGGTTGGGTCGGGGGTGTTGGCGATATAAAGGTTATCTCGGAGGAGTGC
Organism: Podospora conica; assembly: GCA_030685255.1. Lineage (NCBI taxonomy): Eukaryota > Fungi > Ascomycota > Sordariomycetes > Sordariales > Podosporaceae > Podospora > Podospora conica. The sequence continues at coordinate 59,251 of MU839421.1, read as the reverse complement.
GCCGGGCAGAGCGTTGTAGTCGATACGCCAGCCTGAGTCCTCGGTGAAAGAGGGTCGGTACCGGGCAGCGAAGGCCTGCTTGCCACCGATCCGGACATTGGAGTCGTCGACGAAAATTCGAGCCGGGGACAAATCACCAGGGACGGCCATTGTAGGCATGGAGGACGAAACGCTCGGTCGGATGGTCGTGGAAGAGGGGGGTTGGTTTCGCTCGAGACTCGAGTTGTCTGGATGCTACCTTGGGTCAGCACAAATCCCAGAGTAGAATGGCGGCATCGGGAAAGCAGTAACAAACCTTTCAACTTGAAGTTGTTGTCAGGCGAAGAGCCGAACGAGTCGAGAGAGCGATCGCGTGTGCTGATGTCTGGGAGTGTGAACAAACGGTGACAGCCGTGGGGGAGTGTGAACAAAAGGTGGTACCTACCTAAAACTCGTGGGGACTCGGAGTGTGAACAAAATGTGGAAACCGTGGGAAGAGCAGATCAGTTTGTTGTGAACAGTACCCCCAAGTGTTATACCTTGGCCGGGCAGTCTGCACAGCCCCATGCCGGCCATTTCTGCAGCCAGAGAAGACTCCACTGGCAGTTCCGGTGACTCTGACTGTCCGGATTTCGGTTGTTTGAGATTGAAGGTCACCGCGTAGCTCACGCCCCTGGCGACTCCAAGGCTGCGCCTCCCTGGGAGTTTGCCAAGTGTTGAGAGCAACCACTTCGACACCGATGCCAGTGTGTTGACCCAACCACAGGCTAACATGTCGCTGAAGGGTGGACGGGGCGTTAGTATCACGCGCTGCTTGAGTCTGCCTTGGCAGCAGCACTGGCAGTTTTGATTGAGCGGCCACTGAAACACGCAGTCCTCTCACCCAACCAAATCTTCAAGGCGAACTCGGCTGCGACATCGCAGACCCCTTTTCTGCGGGTGATGCATGGTTGGGTGGTACAACATTGTACACCGCCGCCAGCAGAATGGCCGCTATTGTCGGCCCAGTCCACCAGATCCATTGCCCTGTCCCAGTCAGCCGGTGCGACCCCCCGCCCCGTTTCGGAGTCGCGTCAGGGCTAGAGAAGAGCATACCAGAGAAATCCCTCCCCGCCAGGTTCAGCGCCAGGCACCTCCCGGGGTTCATATTCGCCCCCGTGTACCCCGGTATCATCCCGCTGCTGGCAAACGTCGTCAGGCCCAGCGCCACCCCCACCAGCAGCGGGCCCAGTCGCGGACCGAACAGCGCAGCCTGCCGCGGGTCGAGGCCCAGCCCAAAGGCGAGAAAGAGCAGTACGAAGGAGCTCGCGATCTCGTTGAGGAGGACTTGGCCGGTTGTGATGTCGGCAGAGGGGGTGAAGAAGCATCCGCCGCCGTGGAGTCTGCGATACCCTCGAGTTAGTGAAGGAGAAAACGACAAATGATGGGGGACCAACGCGATGCTTCTCGCCCTGCCCCAGATACCGGTCAAGACGCCACCTGCCACCGCCGAGCCGAGGGTTTGCGCGCAAATGTACAGGATCGCTGTCATCGTCAGCTAGCACGTCAAGGAAGAACCAGAGAGGAGCTTACCCCTAGGGACAGGACAGATACCCGACAGCATAGTACAAAACGTAATCATGGGGTTCAAATGACCCCCGGACGGCGCCGCCGTCGCGTAGATGAACGCCGACAGCAGCAGCAGATTCGACAACCCAATGTATGCTCCGATTTGCGGCGTCCCGTATCCGACCAGGGTCGCACCAATCTGACCCGTCAGAAGATTCATGCCTGCCGTTCCGACGCATTCGACGAGCTGTTTGGTGTGAGCAACGACACCCAAGAGGGAAGAGAGGGGGCGTACCGCCGATTTCCACACCGACTTATCTGCCCACCCATCACAAAAGTAGTCTTTGTCGCGATACCATGGCTTGCTGACGGGGTCGAACGGCGGACGGGCGTCGGGGGCAAAGGTGCCTTCAAAGGCAGCGACGTGCTGGTCGTGGAGGTTGGGGTAGGTGTTCGACGTGGAGGACGATAATCGTGGGGGGTGGCCGGGAGCGACTGGAGTGGTCTTGATATCAAAAGGCGTAGTTGGGACCATCGTGTCTCAACTTAAAGGCGTGGGATGGGGATTCGGTGGTTGGGAAGAACATGGTGACTGCGAGCGAAGAGGAAGACTGGACCGAGAGACTCGGTCGGAAATTGGTGAAGCCGTCGCCGTCGTGCTAGGCCACGATCGGAATGCGAGGAGATGAAGATGGTTATGAATCAGCAACACCGCGGTCATCTCGTCAGAACAGGGTTGTGTTGCTGACCGAGGCTTATGGATGCTGATCACTCGGGGATAGGGAGAGATGGAGTCGGGGATAGCGACTTGACTTACACGGCGTGTAGGGTTAGGGTCTCCCTCTTCTCATCTCAGCATCCACTGCCCTCGTCTTTTTGAAACAGCCATGACAGCTGCATTGATACCCCAGAATCCAAGTTTTCTCAGCCGGGTGCAAGGCCAATCGGAGGCCCATGGCGAGGAGGATCGCAACCGGACCCAGGTGCGCGGCTCTGGGCGCAATCGACGTCCCGCCCCGGCTCATATAAAGCCTGTAACGGGTTAAATGGCGAGCCTTACGTAAAGCCGGGAAACTCGACGCGATGCATGTGCATTCAACACCAATGCTATACGACGTCAAGGCTGTCGTCGGTGATGTTTTGGATGTCAGTTTCCTACATCTGTCCGCGATGAAGTGTCAGAAAGGTCACCCAGAAACATGTCGTCAAAACAAACTCACCTCAAGCCACGGGGGTCAGGGACCAACCCCGTCGCACAAGCGGAGCCGCCCTCCGTGTCTTGCGGCGCCGAGCACTTGGCGCCCGTGCCGACCTTGCCGGACCGCACTCGGAGCCGCGGTGGATGCAAAAAAACACCACCAACGAGAAATGCTTGGTCGGGTAATGGTCATACCAAGAGGTTGGCATTAGCGATCGTCCACAAGAACCTCAAACCCCAAGACGGCTGACGAGGCTGGGCAGCAGCATCCAAGAAGACCAAGACCTGATGCTGTGGAGAAGGAGCCGCGGCGGGAGTCATGGAGACAGATATGTCCATCGAGGTGCCCATGTATTAGATCGTCCTGTCCGTGTCGTCTTGTTTGTGTCTTGTTCGTGTCGTCTTGTTTGTGTCTTGTTCATGTCGTCCTATCCCAGCTATGGCGTTCTTCAAGCTTCCAGTTGCATCCCTTGCGGGAGTGGCGCTCTTTGCAAGCCGTCTGGTGGTCGCCCACGAGACGCACAGCAATGACGCCCGCCCCGTGCCCACCGGTGAGCCATGGTCCGATGGTTGTCTCCCAGGACCTGTTCTCGACACGAGGCATACGTCTTGCGTTGTCTCGCCCCCCGCATCTGCATCCTCGGTCCCGTCCTACGACGAATCCGCACACCCGTACAACCCAAAGAAGTACGCGCCCTGGACACATCAGCCGTTCTGCCCGCCCGAGACGAAGTACTGCGTACACACCAATGCCGATTTTGGGAAGGTGGGCGTCAGTGTCATCACCATCTCTTCGACCAACGGTGAACACTCCAACGATGCGGCCCTGGCCGGGAGCCCGCTCCAACACCTAGAGTCCATCTTTGACCCAGCATTTCGACCGAAGCGAGAGATGAGGAGGGAAATGCCAATCCCCCCATTCGCGGTTCGAGATCTTCCCGGCAAGGGCAAGGGCGTCGTTGCGACGTCCCCTATTCCGAGAGGCACGGTACTCATTGTGGAGCAAGCGGCCGTCATTGCCGACTCGGCTTTTCCGATGAGGGTGAAGAGAGAGGTCGGGAGGAGGATGTTGCAGGCTGGTACGTGACCATGGACTCTCTTGCGGGACTGACACTGACGATTCTCCGTGCAGCAATGCGACGAGTGGCCAAGAATGGCGGCGAGAAAGCCATCCTTGAGCTCTCACGGAGCAACCCAGATGCCGAGGGTGTCCCGGCGGCCGAAGACGTGATGAAGACGAACAGCTTTACAGTGGACATTGGTGGACGAAGCATGATGGCCTTGTTTCCGAGGATTGCGGTAAGTGTCGACGGCCATGGTCGGAGTTCATCATGCTGACACTTGGCAGAGAATCAACCACGCCTGCAAGCCAACGTGAGTTTCGAATACCCCAATCATACAGACGAAAGCTTACCTTGCAGTGCAATCATCAACTTTGACCAAGAGACCCTCTCCATGACAATCCGACCGCTTCAGGATATGCGCCCCGGTGAAGAAATCACCATCAGCTGTGAGCCACCCCGTACCGGTCCCGGGACTCGACTGACTTTCTTTAGACACCACTTTCGGAGATACCTACGCCACTCGTCAGCGAACTCTGCATCAGAAGTGGGGATTCAGGTGCACTTGCTCTCTCTGCAGTGCGTCAGCAGAGGAGCGTGCCGCCTCCGATGCCAGACGCAAGAGCATCACGGAGCTTGGCCAAAAGGTCATTGGTCGCCTCAACGATGCCGACTACCCCGGCGCCATCAAGCAACACCGCGTCATGATGGCGGCCATTGAGGACGAGGGACTGGCGCCGCACATGGGCGACTACTACGAGGTCATGACGAGGTTGTATGCTGCTAACGGAGACATGAAGAATGCAAAGAAGTATGCTCGACTGGCGATCAAGGAGTTTGAGGATATTGGAGACGAAAAGGTCGAAGAGCTGGAGGCTTTTGTCAAGGCGGTGTAAGAATAGATTTGCTTGTTGTATTCGCTCCTGGCGTTGAGTATGGGTATCCAAAAGAAATCCTTCATAGATCATACCATTAGTGTTCAAGAACCGGTGGTTGTTTGACCTTCCAATGAGACCTGCTTCGTTTCGAACCGCGGGACGCCCTAGCCCGACGTCGAGTTCCAGTGATCAAACTCGTACCCTGCGTCGATGTGAGCATCTGCGAAACCCTCCTCCCAAACCATACCATCAAGCTCCATAGCGGATGTACCCGTCTGATATTGAGGGCCAGCCTCGGCGCTGGTATCTTGGTTGGACACAGGAAAAGGCGAGAGGGTGTTGGCACCGAGCAAAGACAAGTTGAAACCCTCAAAGAATGCAATGCTGTTGCTCCGAGGACGGGGCGCTTCTCCGGACATTGGCGAGGTAGGATATCCAGGCCCGCTGGCGGCTTGGGCGGCAACCAACCCAACCGTCATTGAAGACAGGCTGGGATGACGGGGCGCTTCTCCGGACATTGGCGAGGCAGGATATCCAGGCCCGCTGGCGGCTTGGGCGGCAACCAGCCCAACCGTCATTGAAGACAGGTCGGGTTCCCAGAGAGGATGGCCGGCCGTGCGCGCAGGGGCGCTGGGAAACAATGGTGTGCGAACTTTGGGGTACTCTCCCGGGATGAAGGCAGCCCGAAGCCGGGTCAGGAGATCGTAACGTGCGGCCATGTGGCTGTTGACTCCCTTGACGGCCATGACGTCGAGAAGATCCAGTCCGACATTCATGGCTGCAGTGTTGGACTCATCGGCCGGAAAGGCGGCGCAGATCATGACGAGGACAATTGCGGCAGAAAAGACATGTTCTCCGTCCATATAGCCATATGTGGCCAGCAGGTTGCGATCCTTTGCCTCGACCATCATCCGAATTGTCTCTTTGGCCGCGCTGATGCACATCTCGATGACGCGTACGGTGGTCGGGTCGTTGAGATCATGCCTCCAGTCTGTCTCCTTGATGTCTGGGTTGGTGGCAATGGCCTTGAGTCTCTTGCGGACGACGTGAAAGAGAAGAGGCCTGGCCGTCATATTGATGCACTGATAGTAGTGACTGAACGTGCTCACACACTCTCGGCTGCCGGCCAGTTTCTCTGGGGCAAATCGAAGCTCATGGGGAAGTTCAGTCTCCCATTCCGACAGCGCAAGGATGATGTTTTGGACTGTGGACATCAGTCGCCGGGCTGATCTGCGTTTCGTTGACCTGCGATAGATGGACTTGCTGATTTGTCCGAGAATCATGGAGAGCCGGGTGTAGTGTCGGAGAACAACGGCAGGGCAGTATTCTGCCTCTCCGGGCAGCTTGGAGGGCAGTTTGACGCCAATGTCTTCATCGTGGATTGTGAGTGGGTTGCCGGATTTGACAGACAGGATCCTGTCGAGGCTGTAAATGCTCCACCACACACGCCGACGGTGCTCGCGAGTGGCTTCGTCCATCGCATAATGGGGGTGATTTGGGTTCGACGACTGACTGACTTCCTGGTGAAGGCCAAGCGAGATAGCCATCCGCAATGCCATGCCAATGTAGAGAAAGGCAGCATCCGGTTGGTTGAGATTCTGGAAGAAGTAGCCAACCAACGCCAGGGTTTCGACACACAGGATGGAGCCCTCTTCGTAGGCATCTGGCAGGAGCTGCAGGGCCTCGGTGAAAAACTCGATGCCTGGTGGGCCTCGGTAGTCTACCCATTCGTTGACCGAGTACATTTTGCCAAAGGCGAGGATAATGAGAACTTTGGCGTAGGCAAGACATGCGTCCGTGTCCCAGAGGTCTGGCTTCGAGACAAAGGCGGCGGCGAGCTCTCTGTCAAAGGTGTCGGGGTCGGTAAAGGCAAAGATGGTACCGATGTAGGTGTATTGGGCGGCGAAGAGACGGTGCCCAACCTGCGGAGGGGGCAGGCAGACATTGGCATGAAACCAACGCCTTGAGGGAATAACGCCGAGGTCGAAAAGTATCCCATGCTGATCAGGAGTCCGAGTCTCGTTACCCCCAACGTCTGTGAGGACGCTAACATTGTGGGCGAAAGATTTGGCAGAGCCGGGCTTCAGCTGCTGCTCATCATCGTGGTGTGAAAAGGGGCCGAAGATTTCGTCATCGGACTCGGACTCTTCGTCGGCCTCCTCGGGAGGGACATGGGGGTGCGCTGGGGGAGCGTTGCCGTTGATTGTGGCAAGGAGGGCTGTGACACGTGGTCAGAAATGAATGTATAGAAGTCAGAGACGTGTGGACTGACCGTGGTATGCCCTCGAATCCTCTTGCAAGCTCCGGAGATAGCTACTTTGGTCAGACGAGACACGGACAGGGGGGGGCAGGGACGTACTCTTCATTGACCCATACTTTTCTAGCTTTTGTATACACGCAGGGCTCGGACCTCTCTCGACAAAACGAGCAACTCGGTCGTTCGTTGGTACAATAAGTACGACGCTCGCGGCAACGACGACATCTGCGAGGAGGTCGGTCAGAATTGTGTGTTGCAGAGATTTCCTCCTACCCGCTCGAGGAAAAAGGGGGAAGGATCAAAGCTTGACTCACGCCACTTTTCTCACAGAGGGTCGCCCAGGTGAGGAAGGAACCTTTTTGGACGCCCGTGGGGCCATTTTTGGTGTTCTTTCCCGAGGTGTGGTGGTAGAGTAGGAAGTGGCGACTTCAGTGGGCGTTTCCATAAATGTGGATTCGTCCTGGGACCTGCATCACCATATAAGCACCGAGTTCTTCACGATACAGAGGACGGGCGCCCTCGCAGCCTTGCGATGACGATGATGGCCAACCGTTCGAACGGTTCTCTTCTGCGGGGCGTGGCACTGCTGCCTTGGGGGCGCAGGTTGCGGGGTTGTCGTTGAAAGTGGGGCGTGATCGGGGTTCGTCCCCGGCGTCGACCAAGACAAGGACCCACACCAAACAGCCGCAGCTGAACATGGGAAGTGAAAACATTGGGCAGGAGCTGCGGTTTTCCTCCAAACACGTCATTGCATTGTCAAATACCAAGAACCGAGAATATGCCCAGGAAATGCCAATTCTGCCCGGCACTCACCGACAGACCCGGGGATCCACCCCGACCACGGCCCCACTCCTCTCTTCCCCACGGGCATCCCCGGCCCCCGGGTCGGCCGAAACACAGGCCCCTTTCGCCCCTTTCAGCCTTATGGAAGGCAGACTCGGAAAATGTGACACGCAGGTTCAAGCCAAGACCTGTCCAACATCTCGCGTCACACTGGATATGACGTGTCTGACCGGCTTTCTCCATGGACATTGGTTCAATCCACATGTTGAAATCAGGACATCTCCTTCTGCAAGGTCGAACTGCCATGGTCCATCCTCTACCGCCTCCTCTACCACATCATCGGCTTCCCCCTCCCCAATGACGGCGGCCTTCTCCTCCTCAACTCAGCCTGGAGATTCATCTTCCCATTCGTCCACTGCACCCCACTCTCCGGCGCCGGCATCGTGTTACGCAGGCACGACGGCGAGCACAGCTTATCCTCCATCGCATCAATCATTTCCTTTTCCGACGCCACCTCCTCCTCCTTTTGCCCCCCCTTCTCCTCCACGACAGCCTTCCCCCGGCTCAAATCCACCAACAACGGACTCATCTTCTTCCCCCCACCCTTTCCCTCCCCCCCACGGCCCCCACCAAGAACCCCCTTCACCACCTTCAACCACGGATTCCTCACCCCCTTTGCCTTTTCCACCCGAAAAGGATACACCCCCGCCACCCTCCCCCGTCCCCTTTCCTCAACAACAAGCACCCCATCCACCCTCCTCCCCCCCTCCCTCGAAACACACACCACCCTCCCCCCACCAACCGCCCCCCTCCCAGGACAATGCACCACCATCCCCACCGCCCCTTCCACCTCCCCCTTCACCCCCATCCCACAAGCCCTCCACGGCTCCGATATCCCAATCCCCACCACCGCCTCATCCCCCTCAACCCGCTGCTTCATCCGCACCGACACCCTCACCCCCTCCCCTTGGCCCTTGCATCCAACAAACCCAGACTCCGCGCGGTTGTATCGACACGTCACCACCGATCCCACTTTCGCCTGGGGGCTCCGGAGCGTGAACGACGCCTGCTTTGGTTCGTCGCCGCCGCCGGCAAAGTCGACGACGAGGTCAGAGATGGACCAGACGCCGGGGAGTTTGGCGCCGTTGACGCAGGTTTTGGGGGTGTCGTCGTGGGAGCTGGTGAGGAGCGGCCAGGCTGTGGCGGCGCCGGTGAGATGGGAGAGGAGGGCGGCGAGGAGGAGGGTGGTTCGGGAGAGGGACGGCATGGTCAGAGTCGGGAGACCGGACTGGCCGGGCGGGATGTATTGCTTCGCGAAGGGATATGCTCGGTGAAAGTTGTCGGAGGTTCTCGTCTGACTCGAGTCTCGGGGGGTATGTCTGTTGTCGTCGACGGTCCGAAGTTGCTCCTGTCAAATTCAGGACATCGGCCTATGTTGACGACGACATGTTCTGATGAAGATCAAGAGAAAAGGTGGGTGGTGGGAAAGAGGCGTCAAAAAGGGCCTTACATTCTAATGCTACATGTAATATCAGTCAACTCGGAGCATTCAATTCGCCACACCGTGCCACACCGTCTATAGCACATCGCGATCCCGCGTCAAAGCTCCTTCCCACGCCTCCCGAAACCACCAACAAACTTGGCTACCCCGCATAAAATCAATTACCACGAGACCGGCACGACCAAGGTCGACGCCGGTTCGGAGTGAAGCGGCCCGGGAGAAAGGTTCAAGCCAGTCACAGTGCTTTAGCCGACCGCCCAGAATCCGGGACATGATAAGGCCAATGACCACAAACGGATGGACGGAATGGCGGCAGACGGCTCGGAGGATTGCGGCTGGGCTTAATATCGACACGCAAGGGACAAGGCACATGGTTTCCAAGGCAGCCGAGTACTGATAGGAGGAAACGATCCGTGGTGAAAATGAGTATCAATTTCCTAATGACGTCTTCAGCGCAGTCTGCCTACACTGCTATCTCAGCAACTGGTAGGTATACTGAGATCCATCAACTCCAAACTCCTTATCATCGGACATCCCTCGCTCAATCCACAACCTTGAGCATCGCGTACGCCTGGGGTGAGATGGCCTTCATCACCGTCACCAAGGGGTCGAGCTTGGGCTTCTTGACCTCCAGCGTCACCAGTTCGTCTCCGTCCTCATCCTCCTCAACTGTCTCCACCACCTCGTTCTCCTCCTCTCCAAAAAGACCCTTGTCGAGAAAGAGCTTGAGCATGGCCTGCGAGTAGCCGCTGACCATGGCTATTCCCTTGTTCTCCACCGTGGCGGGCTTCGATTCGACACCTTCATTGTTCCCTGTCGTCATGTTGGCGTTTCCCCGTCCACTGGAACCGGCCAGGTTCCAAAACACGAGCTCTGGGACTTCGTAGCCGGCATCCTGGTAGGCCTTTTGGATGCGTTCGTAGCTCGTGGACCAGGGGTTCGGCGCTTGGTTGTCGCTCGAGTACCTGTACCGCTGGTGCCACGTGCTCTCGGCTCGTGCCTGATTAAACTGCATGTCGCTGAACACAAATATGCGTTTGACCATTTCCTCCTGCTTCAGCTTGTTCTGAATGGCCATGGGGAGGATAAGACTGGTGAAGACGGCCTCGAAATCCGTCGTCATGCCCCAATTGGAGTTCGCCATGGCTTGAACCTTTGCCGTCACCGTGGTAGACAAGTCGATCATCTCAAGAGCAGGCTTCTCGCTAAAGGTAATAAAGGTGCCACGGAATGGGGGCTCGGCCACCTCGGCGACGAGCAGCGACAAGCCGATGGCGCTGTCGAGGGGACAGCTCCCATCGCGGAACACAGGGCCAAACATGCTCCCGGACACATCGCAGACGGCGATGCACGAGGGCATGGTCCCGGAATCCTTGATACGCCGAACCAGCGTGTTCCACTGTCCGTCAAGAACCTTGCCGTCGGTAGCGGCAATGTGAGAATCGACCAGATCGCGGACACGCTTCTTTCCTCGAGAGGGCCGCCCAGTGGTGCAGCCCGGCGGCTTTCGGACCCTGCTTATGATCTCGCTCGGAAGCAGCGTCGCTCCGCTGATCCGCGACTTGCCGCTGGCAACCTGGTCGAGATAGGCCTCGAACCTCTTAGGGTCCTTTGTGGTAAACGTCTTCCAGTGCTGGCTCATGGCGAGCGATGGGACACGCTCGTATTTGATGTTCCCCAGCGTGTTGGCCGAGACGTCTCGTTCCACGACTTCGAGATGCTTGCGGAGAGTCGCGACAGCCTTTCGGTACTTGTCGCGGGCATGACGCAGGTAGATGGTGCGCTCGTCATCGTTGGTGCTGGGAAGAACAACGCCCTTGTCCACAAGCTGGCTCTCCGGGAACATGATCTCGGCGATCGAAGATACGACGAATGTGTGCCTGTCATGGAAGCGGTCCGTCGACGGAGCCCACTTGGCGCACAGCGAGATGTTTCTTTTCGCCTTCTTGTCGTCGCCGGCGAGTGCAGCCAGGTCGGACTGGAGCTGTTCGGCAAAGAGGCGGGCGACAGCCATGTGGATGGCGCGGTGGAGAGGCTTGTTCGTGTAGAGATCGACGACCGTCTCGTGGCGCGTGCGGCGCTTGTCGTGTCGTATCCCCCGGGCCGTCTCCTGGTCGGGCCATCTGGTCTGTTTTTCGCGTTCGACGTGGAGAATGTCGTCCTGCGAGGCGATGACGTTGAGCCTGTCGTTCGCTGAGAGTGCCAGGATGTTGACAAGGTCTTTCCAGTATCCGTGGGCAACGCCGTGCTGGACGTCGTACTCCGCGTCCAGCACGAGATTGTCTGCTGTTTCACCCCCGGTAGACTTGTCCGCCATCTCGAGCTTCCTCAGGGTGGCTGACGTCTCCACCATGACGCCATCCTCCTCGGTGGTCTTTTCTGCCTTTTTGGGGATCACCGGACGGACCAACCAGCGCAAATTGGCGAAGAGAGTGAGAGGGTGGGTTGTCGAGAGCCATCCAGCGCAGCGGTAGAAGAGCAGGCGCGAACTCTTGCCCAGGTGAATCGACCGAGCGTTGAAGATGATCTTGAGTGTGCTTTCCCGATCCTCGTCCCACGCCTGGCCGAGGAGTGTTTGGAGACGGGTGGGAGTGGCGCCGTCATCATGGAGTTCGTAGAAGAGGTCGAGGAGAGAGTCCTTGGTGGAGCGAAAGGCGACGTCGTTGTTCGTCGTCCGCATGGTATTCTCGCGGACCTGTGGCTCGCCCTCGCCATCGTCCTGAACTGACATGCCAGTGACCTCTGCGTCGACGTCGACGATCATCGCGTCGCCTTGCTGTGTTGGCTCCACATTGATGTCTGCTCGGATGCTGTCGCGGAGGAAGGCCTCAAACTCGTCTGCGGGCAAGGTGAGGGCGTCATGCTTGGGGAGGAAGACGGGGCATTTGGCCTTGAGGAACCAGGGCACGTCGACCTGGGTTTGGTCGGGCTGCTGGACGTCCTGGACGTCTTGACTGTCCTGGTTCGCCATGGCGGTTCTTGTGCGAGATTGATGCAATTCGCAAGGGAGACGAAGACAGCGAAGCAAGTTGCGAAGAGGTGGAAGAAGTGCAGGAGCAAACAGATCTGGGGCCCGCGGAAAAATGAGAAAGAAAAAGCAAACTCAATGACTCCCTCCCCGCCGTCCCGTGCAGTTGGGATGGAAGAAGGACCGTTGGGCCCCCGTGATGCAGCCATCTGTACAAGCCAGCAGGAGGTTGCCTCAGGTCGAAGTTGAGGACGGATTCCGGAATGACAGTGCGCATCGGCAGTGACTCAACCCCGCCAACCCCACTGTCGTACAGGTGCCTTGCAGCGCAAGGCCGCTGAAACTTTCGCGGGCAGCGTGGTTGTTCCCCCATTTCATGTCCGCTGCATCAACGTCGGGTCCTCAACAACCGAGGTCGGGCACTCGCACTCCTCAGGTCTCATGCATGTCGCACTTGATTCTTCCCCGCGGCTTCTTTCCCACTCAGTATTGATGCATGGAATTTATTTGCTCGGGTCGTGGCATCGGTCGCTGCCGGACGGTCGCGTCTCCCCTGCCCCCACCGCGTCGCGTCGTTTTCCACTCCTCCAGCAGCGCTGTCCTCCAGTTCAACCAACTCCAGATTCACACTCCAATCCATCGAGACTACCTCGTCCCATCGGGTCTAGAATCATTTTGACCATCCAGAGCTGGGGGACTGCTCGCTGGTGCCTGGCCACCCTCATCGGTACCCGCTGCTTCGATCAGTCGACTGCCGTCTGGAGCAAAGTGCGACAGCAGCAAGACAGCAGCTGCCAGCAGGGCGATTGCCTACACACAGTCAGTACGGTTTCTTCCCCGGTGTAGAATGCGACTAACCGCGTTGCAGAAAAACGTCAGATACGATTTCCCGACCGTCGCCAAAGCGGCAAACACAAACCCAAACAGGCCCTGGGTGGAAAGGCGGGCGATATTCTCAACGAGCGTGAGCGCGTTCAACGCGTCGGCGCGCTGCCACGATGGACACATCTCTGTCATGACGCCTTTGGCAGCCGGTGCTGTTCCCGAAGCAAACGGGAGAAGAAAGGTTGCTACATGCTGTCAGTACTCCGTACCCAGCCACCGACTTGAACACCATCGCCTACCGAGATAGATATGCCATTTCTCCGTGGCAAAGACCGTGAGCATCGTCAAGACGCCATCGACGACCAAGCTCCACCGCAGAAAGAAGAGATCGAACGCGGTTCCCTCGTCCTCAACCTCTGTGTTGACAGCCACAGGCTCGTCGTCGGCGTACGTGCCCATTGGGGCTTCGAGTTCCTCTGGTCGGGTGGGGAGATCGGCCTCGCACTCCTCGCTACTCCGGTGACTTGCCGCTCTGTCGCTTTCCAGCTTGAGGCGGCCCATATGCCTATTGCGCCCCCTGGCAATGATGCCAGGGAAGAGAAAGATAAGAAAGATGGCGCGCATAAAGGCAAACCCCGACATCAGCCACCCGTTGTCGGACTGCCGAAACTGGAACTCGGCCGTCGCGTACATTTGGATGAGGAGAGGGGCGTAGCCCGTGGCCAACTGGAGGGTGTTAGCGCTGCATCTTTGGCGGACTTTTGCCACTGACCACTCCCAGAAAGACACCTGCGCACAGGAAGAGAACGCCATAGTGCTTCTTGATCTTGCCGCTGCGAAGGACAAGAGTCTGCGGTACCATGACCCTGAGGGGTGCAAAGAATCCGGCGATGCCTTGAACCTTGGGCCTCTTTCCGTCCGAAAGGGTCTCAGGGGCCATGTAGGGCAGCGCGACGAAGACGTAGAGCGTTGCGATCAGGAACGAACAACAGGCCAGCTCGAACGGGCGTCGGACTCCCCACGCGTCTCCCAGCATTCCGCCAGCTGCTCGTGTTAGCAAGGCGAGCGCAAGTATGGACGCAGGACGTACTCAGGTACCCGATCGACTGCCCCAGCATGATGCAGCCCTGGAGCATGCCGAAGATCGCTGTGCGCCGCGACGGCGGCACGAGCTCGCCTGCTATGATGTTCACCACGAGGCTGCAAAGGCGTCAGCTCGAGGCAGACGTGATGCGCAGGTCACCTACATGTAGCCGGCCGGTCCACCGATGATGGTGATCAGCTGGGTGCATTGGAAGATGGTGATGCCAGTCGCGCCGCCAGCCAGGACCCCCAGGATTTGCGTCGACACGCGGATCGCCGGGATAAAGGTCTGCACCATGAGAGCGAGGCGCGGGCCAACCTTTTTGACGGTCCATCCAGCCACAAACAGGTTGAGGGTACCGCAGAAGGTGGTGCTCATGCCGAGGATGGAGAAGTCGGTTGCCGTACCCGCTGCAATCTCATTCCGACTGCATCGGTCTCCGGTGCCCTCGTATGGTGGGTGCTTGCTGTAGTACACATCGCACTCCATCAGGTGGAAGGCGTAAAAGATGCTGATCAGGTCAGTCTTGGCCACCAGGATTCGTCCTCCCCGGATTGACGTACGGAACTTGGGTGAAGCTGAATGACAGAGTAATGAGAAACCCGGCAAAGAGGATGCGCTTCTCGACGTCAAACGCCTTCCACAGAGCCGATGCGACGCCGACACGCTGCTTCGACTCGCTCTGGCTCTTGGGGTCGCTGGCCGGCCCCAGCAAGAGGGGCGTCGTCTCGTCGGCCGACATTTGCGACATTGTATCGGTATCGTCGGGGGTCGAAGACAGCCAGCAGCCCCGGCGACGACGACGCTGTTCGAGGTGAAGGCAGAGGAGGAATGCCGGCCGATCCCGGAACAGTGGGGTCCGATTCAGGAGCAAGAGGGGCAGCAATCACCGGCTGCCTCTTTGAGATGTCCCGGCCCGCTCCCGTACACGAGGGGAGGCTGGGGGTCGTATCTGACTTTCTTGGGAGGTATGAACTGAAGACGAATCGCCAGTTGCCACCTCGACAACAAAAGAAGACAAGCTTTCGGAGAGCGGATCGCGATGAAAGGGGAATGGCGTCACCCTTGCAACGCTTCCGGCCCGGGCCGCGATCCATCAACGCCAAGAGATGGCGAGTCAGCCATCTCGGGACTTGGGGTTTCACCGTTCGACGCCTCCGAGGGGAGACACACATGGCAATGTCTTGCGTTGGGCATGGCATTTGGCCTGACTGCCGTCGAAGGTCTTTCACGGTGTTCCACCTTTTTTCCATGGAAGACTTTCAGACTGATCGGCGCGGACACGAAGGGCTGATGAGGTCTGTCTTGGCGCCGAGCGATCACCAACGTTTTGCGGTCGCGTCCTGTCCCCGTTTCTTCACCAATGCCTTCATCATTGTCAATTCATCGATTCGCTATGCCGCTCGCCATTCTAGCACTCTCTCTACCCAACGCTCACCTCAATAGAACCCCTCACCTATTCTTCGCCAACCACTCCCCGGTCAGGCCTGCGTAATCCGCGACGCCGTACGGCTCAAACAGCTCCCTCAACCCGCCCCCCTTCCTCCGCGTCTCCAGCCCCAGATCATGCACCAATAAATCCCAGTACGGCAGCTGGTCCGCCACGAGATCCGGAAACAGCCTTCCATGCCCATACGGCGCGCGATGCTGCGTGAACCGCTGAAACAGCGCCGTCTCGGCAAACACCCGGCTCGACTCTCGGTCCCTCTGCAGCAGCGCCAGCTTGTCGCCAAAGTACGCCAGCGCCCAGAGCGCCTGCAACTCCATGCGCACCGTGTTGCCGACGCCGTTCATGATGCCGAGGAAGACGAGAGACCGGTCCCCCGAGGCGGCCAGGCCGGGCGGCGCCATGCCGCGGTACAGACGCCATGGCGTCTCGGGCGTTTCCTCGGCGCTGGAGGCGCCCTGGTGGAACTGGCGCGGCACGCGGGACGAGGGGGAGTGGAACGGCCCGAGGAGGAGGCGCGGGTATTCGCTGCCGATGGACAGGTCGGCCTGGCCGTTGACGGCCTCCCAGAGCTGGGTCTCGGTTTTTGTGAGGGACGTCGTCGGGATGCCGAGGTCGGAGGGGGAGGCGCCTTTGAAGGTGAAGGAGGGTTTCGCGGAGAAGCCCGTGCAGGCCACCAGCGCGTCGACGTTGAGGACTGTGTCGCCGTCCGCCTCGGAGTGCAGATGCACCTTGTGGTCGGTGAGATGGGAGATGTCGGCGCGGTGGATTCTGATGCGGCCTTTGCTGATATACGCCAGGATGTCCTCGTCGTAGTTGAAGACGCCCGACGCGGTCCCGTACCTGCACACCAGTCAGTACTGCCACACACCGATCCGCCGCGAGACTCACCAAAACGGATTCTGCTCCGGCTCCAGCACCATGTACTCGTCCTTGGACCGGAACCGCGAATCCCGCACCGTGCTCGCGTGCATCTTGCCCCAGATCTTTTGCGAAAACGCCTGCCCGAACGCGGTAAAGTGCAGCAGCCGCCGCAGCCAGCCAAAGCCCGAGTAGTCGGGCAGGCCCCACGGCGAGATGAAGGTCAGGAAGCGCCGCGTCACGAGCCTCTCGCGCAGCGCGCGGAACGGGCCGAAGAAGGTGTACGGCGGCACGACCCAGCACGGGCCGCGCCCGGACTTGCGGATGATCCACTCGACGTCGTGGCCGGTCGAGGCGGCGAGGTGGACGGCGTCGTAGGCCGACTTGGACCCGCCGAGGACGGCCACCGTGCGGACGTCGGCGTTCTCGGTTAGGGTCCGGGCCTCGCGGCCGAGGTCGTTGGAGTGGATCAGGGGGGCGTGGAAGTCGGCGAGGCCGGGGAGCGAGGGGAGGTGCGGCTGCGCGCTGATGCCGGTGGCGATGACGAGCTTCTTGGTGGTGATCTTGTCGCCGCCGGAGAGGGTCACTTGCCATCCGTCGACGAGCTGAGACACGTCGGTGACGGGGGCGTTGAAGCGAATGCGGGGGGTGAGGCCGAAGTGGTCGGCGTAGGCGCGGTAGTACTCGTGCATCACCTCGCCAGTGACATGCTCCCCCGGCTTGACGTCGAAGCGATCGGGGTCCATGGGGAAGTCGGAGAAGTCCAGGGTGGAAAAGATGTTGTTCGTCTTGAGGGTCGGATACAGCTGCTCCTTGGACCACACGCCGCCAACGCTGCCATGGGCGTCGACGATGACGAGGTTGGCAGCCTCGTCATTTTGGAGGAGGGTTTTGGCCGCGCAGAGACCACTCGGTCCTGCGCCGACGACGAGAATGTCGACGTCCATGGTTGCGGCGCTGCGGTTTAGTCAGGTCTGGCTTTGTCAGGCATCGTCGAGGGCGTCGGGCTGCCGCCCGCCTTTATACTCGCGCCAAAGTCATCCGGTTCCGAGCCCTCGGTCTCTTGCCACGCCAGACAAAGACGGAATCTCGTAGGGCATCCCGTCCCCACGCGCTTGCAGTCGACAATGGGACCAATTGTAGGCGCCCAAAGGGCGCGAGACCCAATGGTGATGGTGTCAGCCTGAGTGTATGGAGGCGGAAGCCGTCCCGGCGACGGCGTCTTGGTGGGCAGAGTAAGCACTTGGGCTCCCGCCAACAAGGCATTGGCTCCATCTCGACGCGAAATGGGCGCCTTTCTGCCAACAGGCGACATCCCCGCGCTGTCTCACCTCATCTCACTATTTCTCGCGATGAAGTCCAATTGACCTACACCCTCTCATCGCCATTGTCATACATTGGCCCCACCACCCATCTTCATCTCACTGCCGCTTGCGCCCAAGGAGACGAGGGGCTTTCCCAGTCTGGAATGAGGCGCAAGTGCGAGACGATGGGATGGGTCTGGTGTTTTGTTTGTTGCCAGGTCGACGTTGCACTCGCTGGCGGCAGATAGGGGTCGATGGTACACAATACGACATGGTACCTGTGTACCGCCCCGGTGCTGCATGGTGGTCCAACTCTGGATCGGGGCTGTTCCCCCTCCCTCTATCCTACTCGCAGAGTCGTCGAGTAGAGCCTGACGTAGTCGACTTCCCCGCATCTTCACCCGCTGATCCCTTCCGCATGGACAGTCCACAACTGCAGCCACTGACGACAACAGCCACCTACACGCCGCAAAGCTTAGCCTTCTCGGGCAGGGAACAACCTTTTTTCTCTGCAAATGGCCCGGGTTTAAGATCACTTTGCCTCAACGTGGTGCAGGGGGCCACAGAATCAAGCATTGTGTGCCGAGGGACAGGCGGGGCCGTTGGGTTGCAGGTGAGGGACGACCAGATGGGAGGAGGGACGAGGGGTATCACTGCTGTATAAGATGTCATCCGTCTCCTTCTCCTCGTGGTTCTTGGTTCGGCATGGACTGTGGACACCACAGATCCTCGCCTTTCCACCCTACATCGCAGACATGGAGCCCAAGGACGTCAACCCCAATGCCGTTGACGGGCCGCGCCCACTCAGCGGCAGTCACTTTCGCGAGGAGCAAGACGACTGGGAGGCCCAGCGCGCAAAGTTTGAAGCCTTTGACCGCGAGCACCGAAAAGCCATTCTCCGCAAGGTACCCGCCCCCCTGGATCCCACCCCCACGCCCCCACTGACCCCCACCCCCACAGATGGACATGCGCCTCATCCCCATGCTCGCCCTCCTCTACCTCATGTCCTTCCTCGACCGTGCGTCCCCCACCCCCCCACCCCTCCCCACCTAACACCATAACCCCCCAGGCGGCAACATAGGCAACGCCAAAATCGAAGGCCTCGCCACGGACCTCAACCTCACCCCGAACCAATACAACACGTGCCTGACCGTCTTCTTCTTCACCTACGCCGCCTTCGAAGTCCCCTCCAACCTGGTCCTCAAGCGCCTGCGCCCCTCGCGCTGGCTGCCGACCATCATGGTCGCCTGGGGCGTGGTCATGACGCTCATGGGCCTCGTGCAGTCCTACGGCGGGCTGGTCGCCGCGCGCGTGGCCCTCGGCGTCGCCGAGGCCGGCCTCTTCCCGGGCGTCGCCTACTACCTGACGATGTGGTACACGCGCGCCGAGATGCAGCTGCGGCAGGCGCTGTTCTTCAGCGCGGCGTCGGTGGCGGGCGCGTTCAGCGGGCTGCTGGCGTTTGCGATTGCCAAGATGGACGGGGTGGGCGGGCTGGAGGGGTGGCGGTGGATCTTTGTGCTCGAGGGGATGGCGACGGTGGCGGTGGCGGTCGGGGCGTTTTGGGGGGTCCACGACTTCCCCGAGACGGCGGGGTTTCTGAGCGAGGAGGAGAGGGAGTTTGTGGTCTTTCGGTTGAGGTATCAGGGGCAGCTGGAGGGGGACGGGGAGAGGGGGTTGGTGGCGGAGGCGGAGGGGTTCAAGTGGGAGTATGTGAGGCAGGCGTTTTTGGACTGGCAGATTTGGGTTAGCGTGTTTGTTTACTGGGGGGTGAGTTTTGTTTTGTTTTGTGTTTGTGGGGGAAAGGGAGCTGACGGGATGGACAGATTGTGTGCCCGCTCTATGGGATCAGCCTCTTTCTCCCCAGCATCATCCGCAACCTCGGGTACACGTCCAGCTCGACGCAGCTGCTGACGATTCCCGTGTACATCACGGCGTCGATCCTGGCGGTGGCGGCGGCGTGGTTCTCGGACCGGGTCGGCAAGAGGAGTCCCTTTATCATCGGGTTCCTCGTCGTCATGGTTGCCGGGTTTACCATGTGCGTTTGTCCCTAAACCCGGGGAGGACTCGCTGACAGGCCCAGGTGCATCTCGTCGTCCAACCCCAAGGTCGTATACGCCGGCGTCTTTCTCTCTACCTGCGCCATCTACCCGGCGTTTCCGGGCATCATCTCCTGGCTCAGCAACAACCTGGCGGGATCGTACAAGCGTAGCGCCGGCATGGCGCTGCAGATTGGAGTTGGGAATCTCGGAGGTGTAAGTCGCCCCCCTTCTTTGAAACTGCCGACTAACAACACCAGGCCATGGCCTCCAACTTTTACCGGGAAAAGGACTCGCCTCGATACATCCTCGGCCACGCCCTCGAACTCGGATTCATCGGCGCCGGCATCGTCGCAGCCCTGATCCTCGTATTCAGCTACACGGCCATCAACAAGAAGCGGGAACGGCTCCTGAAGAGCGGGCACACCCACACCTACCAGGAATTGTCTGAAAAGGGAGACAAGGCGGTCACGTTTCGGTACATGCTCTGAAGTTGTTGGAATGAACTTGAAATTGTTGATATCTTGTACAACATAATGCTACAGGCCAATGAACACTTTGAACAGGCGGCGGCTCGCCGCTCTACTGTATGTCTCTCTCCGCAATGTTATGAAACTTTGAAAGCACCAAACCGCCCAGAATACGCCAGAATAACCATGCACTCATCTCAACCCGTCAATCATCTGTTTCTGTATCCAGTCAGCACCTATCCACCCCCAAAACCAAAACCCCCAAAGACGGGAGGAAGTACTCACCAGCACGCCCCCTGGCTAACAATGCTAACCGTCGCGTCATCGGCACTCAACAACCCCAGCAGCCCCTGGTTCCCCTGCAGGTACACGCGGCTGCGCACGGTAACCGCCACCTGCTGGTTGTTGGGCGCGCCGGGGTTGAAGCGCACGGCCCACGGGTCCGTCTTGGTGTAGACGTTGCCCTCGCCCCCGAAGGCCGCGCTCGAGATGACGGCGTTGGGCGGGTTGCTCCCGGAGGTAATCTGCCCCGGGCTGACGCTGTACTGCGCCGCGAACGTGCCCGTCACGCCCGCGTCCAGCTGCCCGAAGCCGTGGTACACCGTCTGCATCGTCGCCACGGTGCAGCCGAGCGGCACCGACGCGCGCACCGTGATGTCGCAGGCGACCTCGCGGAGCGAGCCGGGCGCGTTGGGGCCCACTTCGGCCGCCCACGAGTCGAAGGCGATGGTCAGTTCCTGGCCGCCGGGGGCGACGGAGACGGTGGTCGAGTCCGAGGGGCAGCCGGGCCCGGAGGCGGTGGCGGAGAGGAGGGTGATGGGGCCCGGGGAGGACTGGCGGGTGAGGAGGGGGCCGGCGGCGGCGGTGCCGAGGAGGAGGAGGGTGGGGAGGAAATGCATTGTGGTGTGTGGTGAAGGTGGTGGTGAAGTGGTGAGGGTGTTGGTGAAGTGGTGAAGTGGTGAAGTGATGCTGTGTTGGGATGGTGATGCTGATGGTGATGATGGGGATATGAAGCAGAAGGGGAGAGGACAGTTATATATCCCGACCAGCTTCAGCCAAGGACAGCCACGACAGGGTCATCCCAGACGATGCCGTCAACGCCAACCTCGGCCAGGCAGACCTGACATAATCGAGAAGGGCCCGGCATAGCCCGTGGGCGTAGTCCGCATCGGAGTGGTAGACTGTGCCGCGCATGCGTACACCTTCTCCTTGTGCCTCGCTCCCCTCCTCCTCCAGTCATACCAGCATACCAGCGTGACAGTCCAAGCCGCCGCCGAGAACGAGGCCGAGATGAAGACTCCAAGGTCCTACCGTGACCAATCCCTCGTCTCCTCCAGGCACTTGCCCGAATGTGCCTTGTACGGCGGGTTGTGTCGGTGTCATTGGGATGCTGCCGCGCGGTCCCTTCGCCGCGGTCGTCTGACTGGGAGGGAGGGGGACGTTGACATGACATGACAGCACGAACCGTCCCGACTTACGATGCCGTCGTAGCATCGTCCGTACCTGGCATCTGGGGGGCATGGGCACGCGGTGAAATTCCGGGGTTGAATCTGGGGCCGATGCGTGTATGTAAGTGAGTATCGAGGACTACGACCTGCCGTTCGCGAGAGCTCGTGTCCGCCGCTCGGCAGGTTACCCGTCCAGACGCGGGCCGTAGCAGGGCAAGATGCAGACGCTAGGGCTGAAATCTGAACGAGGGGCCCCGGGGTATTGAAGGGGTGCATGTTTATTGCCCTTGGCGGCGGGGACGGGGTGTTGCGAGGGGGTCTGAACCCTCCCCACCACATCCGTTCACAGTGGCACACCAGGTAAGCGGCGAGCATCTGCGAATCTCCCGTCGTCGTCGTCGAGCATCGTCAGCCGATCGCCTCTGCCTGTGTGAAACTGCTTTGGTAGCATTATAGGCGCCGCAACCGCGGGCTGACCCAACTGCCCAATTCGGGACCAAGCGAGACTCGCTTCGTTGATTACAGCCACGATGCTGGGTCGAGTCACGCCTACGAGAGGCATGATCAGCAGCGGGAAAAAGGGAGGATAAAGGGGCACGGTAGTTAGGCCGACGTCAAATTTAGCGACAGGATTCGGGTAGCCTGGGACTAGCCACGCTGGAATTAGACGCAGCAGGCGCGCGATTCCAAAGCCCCGATCATGTCCAAATCGGAACCTGCCGGTAGTAGTTCGAGATCGATGTCGAGGTGGTGCCTGAGAAGCGTGAGAGAGGCTTGTCGGAGAAAACGCCACCACGTGGGCTTTCCCCTGGGGCTTGCCTGTTGCTTTCTCACAACGAAGAGAACTCAAGATGCCCCTGAAATCCCGGCTGTGCCCACCCGTCTGCGCGCTGGCGTGCATGCGTCCGTCAGACCTCGCAAACTGTCCCTTTGTGGTGTGTGTGCGTCATTTCGTACCGGGATCCAACTGCGGAGCAGCCTGGGCAAACCCGGTATTTGATCGTTCCGAGGGCCATAGCGGGCGGATTTTGGTTGTCGCGTCCGAACATAGGGGGAATGTTGCATCGTGGGACGGCACGGCACGACAACTCGGCCATCACCACTCCTACTCGCGACTGCGAGTGGTGGAATGAAAAGGGGAAGGGCGTAGGGACGTAACCACGACCTACCTAAAGCAGAAAGAAGAGGCAGACTGGTAGCTCTTGGATTCCGATGTTCGGCGAGTCGGCATTTTGATGCCGATGATGACCAAGACGGCGAGCTTGGGGTCAGACCGTGTCACGAGGTTAAAAGGGAGGACCTCGCTTTGCCGCTCCCATGCGACTACGCAGTTGCGTAAGGTACTGATTTGCGGAATTACTGTGGCGGAGGAGTCTTGAGTCGAGGTGAGGTAACGGCGCGGTAGGGGGTTCAAGTTTCGAGTTCCTGGTGCCTGATACGCGACATCACGAGGCTCGCCGACGGCGCAGTGCCATGAGTCTTTGGTAATATGTTTTGTGCCGCTGGTCGAGGCTGACGCTGCTGTGAACAAGCCGGATCAAGCTTGCAATTGGGCGAAGGCGGAGATTGAGTTGGTTCTAAAGTCCCCGACGCCGACCTGGGAGGACTGATATGTCCACCTGGCGGCCTCTCACAACATCATCGTGCGCCGTTCAAAGTTGACCGGGGGAGACAGTTGACCGGGGGAAGCGCAAGTATCTTCAAGTGCTGGTATGCAGAGGCCAATGCAGAAAACGGAATCTTGTTTATCGCATCCTGAAATCTACTGACAGAACCCGAACTGACCTGGCAATTAGTATTAGATGACCGTCGAGGTTGACCACTACCACCGCCGAGCTTGATCCCAATCGCTCACGAAGTCGAAAAGTTCAGAGGACCAGCCCACACGCGCATCTTCTTGCCCCACACGTGCAAGACGACAATGAGGATGATGGCTGCCGCGCAAATGCCACCCTGAATCCCAAAGCTGACCTTGGTGCCCGAAGCGAGTGCCCACCGGACCTGGAAGTAGCTGACGATGAAACCGCCGAGGGTGCGAGAGAAGTTGAGCCAGGCGCACACTTCGCCGGAAGCTTCGGGGTAGCTGTCCAGGCAGTAGCTGTTGAGGGCGACCGTGACAATCATCATGCCAAAGACGTACAGGCCCCAGACGACAGCAGTGGCCATGTAGTGCCAGCCGTTGGCCATGCACTGCCCAAAGATGACGAGACCGACAATGACCAGTGGCATGGTGACGTAGATGACCCGGAGGCGGACCTCGGGCTCAAAATGGCCCTTGTGGGTGCGGATGTACTGCTTCGCGTTGGCATCGTGCAGCCAGTGGCCAATGACCTGGCCGAGGATGACGGCGACGAATGGGGTAAAGTAGAAGAATCCAGTCTCGCGCGGGCCGAAGCCGTAGAGGTCCGCAATGAAGATGGCGAGAGTGGTGTTGATGCCGACAGCCCATGCAAAGGTCTAGCAGGTTAGCGGCGTGACGGCACAAAAGTGGCGGGGGCGACATACCAAGCAGTAGAACACGCAGGAAATGAAAATGACGGGCTTGAGGATCACGCTGACGGTCCGCCAACACGCCTGGCCAAACGTGTTGCGCAGATGCCGGGACTTGAACTGGGCGACACCAGTGAGCCTCGCGATGCGGCTTCCACGGGCCGGCTGTTCGTTGGCGGGGATGCTACGATCATAATAGGTCTCTTGCAGGAATGCAATGACAAGACCGACGGCCAAGACGTTCATGGCAAAGTAGACCCAAAAGGCAACCGACCAGTGCTTTGTCATGGTGATAAAGGCACCCAGCAGCGGGCCCATGTAAGGGCTGATGATGATGAAGGATCTGAGGAGTGTTAGTCCCGGTGGAGCACGACGACTCCGGGTGACTTACGACCAGATGTTGATCTTGCGGGCCCTCTCATGGAAGAAGAAGATGTCTTGGATGAACATGAGACCGCCGGCCTGGGTGACAGTCGAGAAGAAGCCATTGAGAATACGGGCGGCCATGAAGGAGTCGAAGGAGGTGGCACCAGCACACCACGCCGCAGTGGCCATTGAGACGAGGAGGAACCAAAACACGACGGGGAGGCGGCCAAAGTAGGCGCTCAAGAGGACGACTGCAAACATTAGCGATGGCAGGATACAGTGACAGCCATGGTCACATACCGACGACGCCTCCTGCCCCGAGCATAAACACATTTCCTGCCTGCGAGTGGTTTACGATATCCGGTGTCGTCCCATACTCCCTGGGGGGGTTAGCTCGGGATTCCACCGGTGTTGTTGTTGACTTACACTGCCTGTGGGAGGAGTGTGATGGCCCCCGTTGCCGAGCCAAAGTCTGGCAGGAAGGAAGCCCACGAGATAACAAAGAGGATGACGTGCTTCTTCCCCCAGCTCCAGTTCAAGGGGTCGTTGGGATCGTCGCTGGGTTGCGGAATGAGGCGAGTGTGGCCGTCCTTGGCCACCTTGAGACCGTCGTCATTGCTGGTGGCCTCGGTGTCGACGTCGACGACGTACCCTTCCGCCTCGTGGAACTCGTGCACCCGCTGGGCCTGGGATTGAGGTTGGTGGAGTTGCTTTTCCGAGTCGCCGTTGGTGGCAGTCTCTGTTGCCGTGGCCTGGGCCTGAGGCTCCTTTTCGGCCATGATGAGAATTGTCAAGGGGGGAGATGGGTCTACAATGTCACAGACACCTGTCGTTCGAGTACCGCTGTCGGAATCCAGTTCCCCAAAACCACTAGACGTGAGACGGGTGCGGCTCTGGTTTAATAGCCAACTCGTGGGACCCCTGTACCAGGTGTGTTACACAAGAAAGAACATGGCCGGTCGAGCCTCTCGTCGACACAAGTGACAACACGCGATGTGCGCGCGCATCACGCAGATGCGCGGCAACAACACTCTGTCGGGGGAGGGTAGAGCATCCGGGATCGTCGCCGAATGTGTTGATGCCTGGGACCCTTGATATTCCCGTTCCAATGGGAAGCTTGATTTGTTCCAGAGCCCTCACCACATGTACCAGGGTAGCAGTGCAGCAGCAATATTGGGGCATCCATGGGTGAGGTCGCTATTTCGGTGGGACGGTAGTGGTGAACCAGACGCGGATGCTCTGGTGGGTTGCCGCTGGCCTGATGCCGTCGAGGCTTGTTTCAGCGAATCCAGCAACTGCCGATATGCCCAATCCTTGCCGATGCCGCCGAGCCGAGTGTCTTCGGAGGTTGAGGACTCGGGACTGTCGTGCCATTGCAGCGATGGCCTCGGGTCGAGGCGACGAATGTTCTAGGTAGGAGCGGCATCATTTCCGACGGCGTTTCCAGCCATGTTGACAACGGAATTATCTTGTTCGCGCAGTTGTGGACATTGGAACCAAGACTTGGAATGTGTGGTCGTCCAAGCGGGAGAATGGCCGGGGCCGGGCGCCAAGGCCGGGGAGGACGACGAGCATGGCCGGTGAGCGGCGATCGAAGCGTCGACGACTGTTTGAGGTTTCAGTTGGAAGGCCCCGGCCAGCAGAAGAAGCATTGAAGCCGTGGTCGAGCGGGTCGGATCCCTGCCGCGATGATGCTCGGACAATTGTCGAACGTCGTTGGTCACCCAGAATAGCTCTGCGTCTGCCGTGTCGTATCATTGCGAGCAGCTTTCCGTAAGCGAACATGAATCTGACAGCATTGTAGCATTGTATCTGCACAAGAACTGTGCAGTCGTGGGCACGGAACTGCGGGCGATGGGTTGGGCGTGGTGGTGGACGGACGAGGTTGGGTTGGAGGGAAAATGCAAATGATTCACGATGACTGCCGACAAGGGCTCCACCAGAAGAGACGGGAGGAGATGCGGGCCAAGAGTGTGGGAGTGGGGCGAATGCGAAGCTTAGCCCAATGAAACGCCTCAATTGGCTTATTTCAGATAAGGCTTATCTTGCTGATCTTTGGAACACGCGATGCCTTCAATTTCCCTCTTCTCGACCAAGCATCACCTGCCTCACACATGGGCGCGACTGTAAGTACACTGCATCCGTTCCTCCCGCACATCAACTGATCAGATCCATGGCAGCGTAGGACCCCGATCCATTGGCCCCGACGTCGCCTGCCACGAGATGTTGTCGACATTCAACGACACGTCCCCAGCACCCGCCCCCAGAGTACACTGCTGCTTCACGCTGGAGCTGTCGATGGGGGTCGTACACTCTTCCTTGGGAAGAGTCTGAGTCGCCGTCGCGTCGAAAAAGATTCTGGCAACAGCAATGTTAGCGCGACGCAAAGCAACAAGAACTCCACCACTTACGCGTGACTCGGGTCGCGATCGTCGCAATACCACTGGAACCGAAAGCCGATCCTGTTGCTTCTCCTCTCGAGCAAGTACTGGCACCCTGTCAACTGCCACGGGAGAGTCGACCCGGCACCCGCACGACACCCGCCCCAGACGCCATTATCGGACGTAATGGGCATGCGATCGAACCGATACGTGTCTCCGGTGCCGGGGTTCTCAATGGCAAATGTGCCGACCACCTGAGTGCGATTGTCGGCGGCGACAATGGTTTCAATGTTGTATTCGCGCAGCTTGAAGCTCGTCGTGTTGACAAACGACCCAATTGTGCAGCTCTGGCCGTACCTCGTGTGCGGCATCGGCGGCGGCTCTGGCCAGTAGCCCGAGAAGCGGATGGACCCGGACGGCGGCGCGAGGACACAGGTTTTGGTTGACAGCCCGTCGGCGCTGGCTGACTCGGAGCACTTGAACGGCGCGTGGAGGTAGCCTGTCCCTGTGTAGCTATCGCTGCAAACTGTCAGCATCCCGTCACAAGCCCCCGACTGCCACTTACAAGTCAACGCCCTTGAACCCGTCCAAACATCTCCACGTCTGCCGCACTCCCAACACGTCATACTCCTTGTCAAACGAAACCTCGGTCAGGTCGACGAGAGTCCCAGCTTTGGACGGCGTGCATTTGATCCACGGGGCAGCCCGACGAACGCCCGGCTCCGTCTTTTCCTCTGCCGAGGCAGTGCAGGCCACGGTTTCGCCAGTCGAAATGCTGGTCAGGTTGAGAGCCAGCTCGTACCGGCCTGCGCTTTGCTGACGGGAAAAGTGCTCAATGGTCCATTCCGGATCGACGGATCGGTCCACGCATCGAAACGGCGGCTGCGATGGGGTGTATGGCAGAAGAGGCAGCTGGGGCGCGATCTTGACAGGACTGCTCAGACTTCCCGACACCTGCGAGTTGCCCATGACGCACTGCCTTTCCAGCCCTCGCGATCCCTCGTCGTCCCAGCAGCCTTGGATGGTTGGCACCTCCCAGGTTCCATTTGACGAAAAGACGAGCCTGTTTGACCGTCAGCATCCAACGCAGCGGTCGTCCTGGCAACTTGGACGAACTCACGAGGACCCCTTTTGGCAACTCCAGCTGCCTCTCACATGCAGCTCGAGATCCCCAATGATGGCGCCGTTGATCTCAAACTGAAACTCGATCCCCGTGACATTGCAGCTGTGCCACACCTCCATAGGTGCAGCACCCTTGGGGTCGAGCTCAATGTTTTTGGCATAACATCTGGCTGTCTCCCGAGTGGCCCTGTTGTGAGCTATGAACCCAATGTCGCCCTTGGAGCCCCCGGTCAGGCCGTCGACCACAACCAGCTCCGGTCCGAGGATGTACCAGCCCGGGTTCGAAAACGACTGATGAATGCACGAGTCGACGGTCAAGGGTTCGTCCTCGGGGTATTCGTACTGTCTGGCGACCAGTGGCGATGCCGCCGCCCGGAGGCCGAGCAGCAGGAGTGGGATCCAAGAGTGAAGCATCGTTGTTCGCACCGGCGCTGCATTGCCCAGAAACGCGAGCGACGACAAGTACACACCCTCGGGCCATTTTGAAGCACCGAGTCGCCGGCCATTCTTCAAGCTCGTCGCGGTGCCATTCGACATGTACCGACGTGTTTAAAGGGCTGCAATATCGCTGGATAAAGTACGCACGCTACCCCAGGTGCTGCCCCAGTTGACCCCCTCAGGCTATTTTCGAGGGGACCTACCCGCCCAAAGCTCCTCGTCGACATTTGTGCGGAGGACCATTGTATCCCCGTGGTAGAGTGGTCTCGATTTGAGAGGAAAAGAGTTGACGTTGAAATAAGGCGCCCCCAGGAGAAAGGATTTCGGCGATTTGTAAGAATCCTTCGGCACTGAGATGTTCCACCTTTGCGACGATCGCTTGTCAAGTCCGAGTTCGACCGCATCGACGGCAATGCGACTCAGGGATCCACCATTCCCCGAGTCGACGGGATCGGCAAGATCGGGGATATCGGGCTAGACCGACTCGTGGCTCTTGGATCCCGAAAACTTGGTTCTGCATGCGGTTCCGGAAAACTCCCATGCCCGCCGCGCTCGCCGCGCAAAGGCCTTCCTGACTCGCAGGCCCATTTTGCGCCGAGGCCTGTCCTTGTGCTTAGAAATCCGACCTCTTGCCTCTTGCCTCTGTGGGCTCTTTTCTTTTCCCTACCTTGGACCATCAGGACCGCCGGCTCCGACTCAAACTGCCACGCAACACCGCGAGGTTGGTGAGCAGCATCACAAGCCAAATACAGCTAGGCCTTCGGCGGCCCGTTGCAGTCAGCACCTTGATCCGACAACCCCTGACCCACACCGCGGGATATCGTCCCCCCTTTTTGGTTGCCATGGCCGACTGTCAGTGGCGGGGAATCGCATCAAAACAATTCCCCGTCGCAAAAAGTTGCTGAAAATCTGAAAATCAGAGTAGACCGAGTCACAGCACCAGCGGTGCTGACTGTCCTCATAACTAATCTACCCTCATCGTTCGAATTGGTCTCCTCTGTTGACGTCGGCTCGCTGAATGACACGTCTTGGCAGGGCTTCATCCGAGGTTCCCTGCTCCCATCACGGGGATCCACGCCCAAGAACGCGATGCGACCTTGCCGGCGGTCGCCACGTTCGACCGCCTTCGACCTTGTTCGCGGTGGGCCCGGAGGGGCTTGCCGACTCGGGTTCGAACATGACGCAATGGTATAAGAGTGGTGATTCCCGCCCCAGGAGTTGGGTTCGGGGTATCAGTAACAAGTCCGCCTTCTCACGATCTCTAGACTCTCCGGCCCAATATACCCCTTTCCCTCCTCCAATATACCCCTTTCCCTTCTCCAATATACCCCTTTCCCCCCACCACCGCCACAATGGCCGCACAAGACTACAAGTTCGAAGGCTGGCTCGGGTACGACGCCACAGCCGCCCAGGGAAAGATGAAGTGGGCCGAGTTTGAGCCCAAGGCGTGGGAGGAGACAGACGTCGACATCAAGATCACCCACTGCGGCATCTGCGGAAGCGACATGCACACCCTCCGCAGCGGCTGGGTATGTACCCCTTGCGTTCGTCAAGAATATCACCCACTGACCCCTTCCCCAGGGACCAACCAACTACCCCGTGTGCGTCGGCCACGAGATCGTCGGCACCGTCGTGCGCGTCGGCTCCCAGGCCTCGGGCGGCCTCCGGCTCGGCGACCGCGTCGGCGTCGGCGCCCAGAACGACTCGTGCAGGGGCCGCCGCGGCGACTGCGAGGCCTGCGCGTCGGGCATGGAGAACTACTGCCCCGTCAAGCGCGTCGACACGTACAACGACACGCACCTCAACGGCGGCAAGTCGTACGGCGGCTACGGCCTGTACCACCGCGCGCCGGCGCACTTTGTCGTCAAGATCCCCGACGCCCTCCCCTCGGCCGAGGCCGCGCCCATGCTGTGCGGCGGCGTGACGACCTACACGCCCCTCAAGTTCCACGGCGCCGGCCCGGGCAAGTCGGTCGGCATCGTCGGGCTCGGCGGGCTCGGGCACTTTGGCGTGCTGTGGGCCAAGGCGCTCGGCGCCGACAAGGTGGTGGTGGTGTCGCGGACGTCGGCCAAGCGGGACGACGCCATGAAGCTGGGGGCCGACGAGTTCATCGCCACCGACGAGGACCCGCAGTGGGCCAAGACGCACGCCGACAAGCTCGACATCATTGTGTGCACCGTGTCGTCGGCGTCGATGCCGCTGATGAAGTACATGGCGCTGCTCAAGCTCGACGGCACGTTTGTGCAGGTCGGCGCGCCCGAAGAGGGCCTCCCGACCGTGTACCCGTTCCCGCTCATCATGAAGCGCCTCAAGATCACGGGGTCGCTGATCGGGTCGCCGGCCGAGATCCGCGAGATGATGCAGCTGGCCGTGGACAAGAAGGTCAAGCCGTGGGTCGAGGAGAGGCCCATGAGCGACGCGAACCGGGCCATTATCGACATGGAGAACAACAAGGCGCGGTACCGGTACACGCTGGTCAACGAGGACAGCAAGCCGGTGAGGGCGGGGTTGTAATGTCGCCGGTAATTACCTAGGTAGCTTCATGAGCAATGTAATGAATGACGATGCAATCCAGTCCTGTGTTGTTTTGAGCGATACAATCCAATACTGGTTTGGTTGTTAGCGCGAGACATGCGAGATACTAGCCAAGGCCGGAAACCGTTCAATACTAGAGGCCTTGGTGATGGGAACTGGATACCTATATTTTTGCAGACCAGGCCCTGAAGTCGGAACTGGAGGCGTCCGCTCATGTCATGTAGGCATCGCCTCCTTGGCAAGAGGTCTCGCGCTAACAAACAAACCAGGACTGGAGTGTACATTAAGACACCCAGCGCTGAAAAGAATCAATTCTCAATCTCGCTACATGCGCTATCTCTGCTGTTCACCCACGAGATCTCAAGCTGTTTCCTTGAAGCTAAATATCATCTTCCAGGCCGCTTTCACCTTTCTGAACCTTTTCTTCGGAGGTACCGGGTCCGGCTCGCCGTCAACGGGCTTGTCCTCGGCGAACCTCTCGGTCTTGACCATGGCGAAAAATTCGAGACTTGGAGGGTCGCCCGCCCCCTCGGACCAGTGACACACATGCGGGCCCTCGAAGCCATGTCCCAGAAACATGTGTTTCCCGGACTCGCCCGCCATTGTGATGTGGCCCAAAGTCGCCACTGTCAGTAGGCAGTTCCGGAATGCTGCCTCCTCCCACGCCACAGCCATCATCTTATTCGTCGCCAGACGAAAGGAACCCTCGTTGCTGTCTGTGTATTCGATGGCTATCGTATGGAGATGCATGATCGGCCGCGGATTGGGTTCAATCGTGTTGGCCCACTCGGCACAGGCGTCGGCGGTTTGGGTCAAGCTGAGAAGGGCCCCGTCGGCCAGCACATCTGGTATCATGCCACATGCCGGGATCGAAAGTTCTACCACTCGTCAACTTGAGTCTTGGATGAGATGAGAGCCACAGAGGACTCACGGAATCGGGGGTCCCCTTGCGGTCGCTGCAAGACGGCCACAGCAGTGATTCTCATGCTGCTGTCTGTGCAAGAAAAGAACTTGAAGGCCCTCCGAGGCCTGTTCTCTCGAACAATGATGATGAACTTGGTGTTGTACGGGTCCAGCATCCATTTCAGAGTGTTGCCCGAGATGGTGAATCTTCCGACGAAGGGCGCGTGCCGCCATTGATCAAACGGATGGTCACGGTCGTTGCAGAGGATCCAGCTCAGTTGTTGATAGTCCCATGGTGTAGCTTCGCGAAACACCGGCTTCATATCCAGCTCCATCGCAAAGAGGTTGAGGAGAGGGGGGGGTATCGATAACAAGCAGATAGGGGTGGTGAGGTGGAGGTAGTGATGGTTGGTGATGTTGGTGAATGATGAAGAGCTTGGGAACCCAAAGTTGGGGTGGGCGGCCAGATATAGCGAACGGTGGCATCCCAGCGTGGCTTCTCTCCATCAAGTTGCTCGCCCCGTGGCGCTCCTCTCTTCTCAGACCTCGACTTCGAGCCCAGGTGCAATTCGCTTGTCAGTGCAAGACCTAGGTCTCGTCGAGGAAGCGATGGCCACCCCCCGGGCAGTGACAAGAGCTAGTTGCCACTGCCAGAAAGAGACACCCCCCATTCCTGACCGAGGACCTGGTTGGCAAGATGCAGGCGTTTCTGTACAGCTTCAGGCCCAGCTGGAGAAAGGTGCCGTCTTGCTGCATCTTTAAACCTGGAAACCACACTCCCGCCATTGTTATTTTGTCAGCGGGTCAGGCTGTTGAAACTACAAGTACCCTGTTCCCGAATAGCCAAATATCAGCAAATGAGCTTACAGCGCCATTAGTCTAGTGGTTAGGATATTCGCTTCCCATCTGCTCTTGGATCAGCGAGGGACCCGAGTTCGAATCTCGGATGGCGCATTCTTTTTGCCCTTTTCCAGAATCCACTCCCAGTTGTGGAATGAGCATCCCGGCGTCTTTTTGCTTCTGGTCTTCGGTGGCCAGAGATCCATCAGGACGAACAGTGAACTTGCCCGGGTTCAACCGGAACATAACTTCCAAGCACAGTCACAACAACTGCAGTATGTCACTCAAGAGGAACCAGGTGCGCAAATTCTTTTCTGATTTTTCTCATCTCAGCCCATTCCAGCTACCGCCCAACACCTTGAAGCCAAAGCTTTGCAAAACGAGCGTCAGAAGAACGAAAACCACAGCCCCGAGCCTTCCAATGTTCCCTCTCATTTTCCAACCCGTCAACTCTCAACAACCCATCACATCTAGCATCCCACAATCAGCAACCACCCACGGGCCACCAGCACCAAAGGCATGGATCCACTCACCATACTCTCACCCCGTCCAGTCCAAAAAAAGTAGAGAGCCTAGCACTTGATCCCGCTGGGGTTGGCCGTGCACCAGCCCGAGATGGCGCAGTTCCACCAGTAGCACTGGCCCTGCTGGCACGACGCGCCGGCCGGGCAGCCGCGCTTGTCGAGCGTCTGGACGACGTCGCGGCGCATGGGGAGCGACGAGGCCTCGACGACCTCGGCCTCGGCCGAGGGGGCGGCCATGGCGACGGCGGCGAAGAGGGCGGTGGCGACGGTGGCGAACTTCATTTTTAGGGTGTTGGGTGTTGAACTTGAGTGTTGGTTGGAGTGTTGGAGGGATGTGATGATGGCGGTGGGGAGAGAGGTATTGTTGTTGGTGAGGGAGGAGGGTGGTTTTATACCTGGACATCCGGTCGTGGTCTCGAGGAGGTGAGGGGATCAGAGTATCCCCGTGAGGTCTCATTTGCCTTCTCCTGCTACTCAAAGATTCCCAGGTCGAGTTGCCGAGGGATACACCCCGAGTCCTTGACTCCACTCGGTTGTGTTCACGTTCAGACCCGGCCATCCTGGCGGTTGGGGAGTTGACAACCTCAACGGTCTGGAGCTCCAGGATGAACGGCCCGCTCCTTTCGGTTGCTACCTACGAGCTGTCACGGTACATGCTGCTGTCTGATGAGTTGCAAGTTCAAGTTACCACAAGAGGCGGATCTGCTGTTTGCCTAGCGAGGTAGTATATCTATTCTGCTTCATTTTCATCCATCTGGTGGCATGTCGCCGTGATTGAGAGCTAAATACTGCCCGAAGTCTAAAAGCAACTAGGTGTCTGGTTGCCATCTTGAGTGTGAATGACAACATCAGATTGGGGGCCTCTCTCTGGTGTAAACATTTTGATACTTGGCGTGAGGTTCACAGAGAATTCGTGCGTGCATCAACAACCGGGTAAACTACGCAGTGCAACATCATACTCTTCGGGAGGCTGACGCAGATAGCCCACCAGGAACTGAGTGGCTGTAAAGACCCTAGAGGTAGTATCCGGGTTACTTTGACAGAACTTCAGCTCAAGATCAGTGTGAATGGTCTCTCGGAGGTAGCATCCTCTCTGCACAGTCTTGGAGGGTAGTGTCAGACACCTCGATCCTTTCGCGGGCCGACCGTCCGGGCTGGTGAGCACCTCCGACGGGGAATGCCAAGTCTAATCCTACGACTGCGGTCAAAGTGGACATGTGAATAAGGTTGACAATCCGGGGTGTTACCCGATCTGCACGCTTGACAAGGTGAGGAGATATCTTTCATGGCCATGTGGCGAGGCCGCAGCTAGACCCATCGCCAGGGTGTAATCACACCCAACGTGGTTACCACAGAGCTTACTTTGCTTTTACGAACTTCCACTGGCCTGCCTGCCCATTGGCCTGGAATATCCCGCCCTGCGACCTGGTTCAGGCTAAACGGATAAGGCCGTCGAGTTGAATCCTTGGTATCACGCTGGGGGTAACGCTATGGTTCCAAAAGAGTCTTGTAAAGTACTACTAATACCTACGAGCGACTGCAAAAGCAACCTCCGCAGATGCTCCCGTCAAGCAGAAACGCCGACGGTGTTTACCCCGACCTTGTGCGATGACTTGCAGGGACGGTTCGGGAAGATGCAGACCGTTCCGGGGGCTGCAATCTGATGCCGTCGCGACCGATCCCGTTGTCCGGACTGAGCGCGCGGTGAACTCGAACAGTCGTCGTCGCCCAACCTTGGTGTATTCGTCATGCTACGTCGTCCACTCGGGCTTCCTCTTGCTCAAAAATGCCGCAATTCCTTCCTTTGCTTCCCCGCCTTGCGAGTGAACGGCCATGGCGGCCGAGGTCCATTGGAGCGCATCTCTGTAGCCGTCGCTCACCGGCGCCGACCCCCGCTTCGGGTGTCCCCGGATGCCCACCTGCGTCCAGAACGCCCACTTGCCAAAGCCCTGGGGTTGCGCGGGCATGGATAGCAGCTGATTCACGGTGGCAGCGACCCTGGCTTCAAACGCTTCGTCGGAATCCTCAAAGTCCGTGTCAACGGCCCCGGCCAGCCGGTCCGCTCGTTCTGGCTGTGCCGTTGCAAACATGCGATAGGCCAGAGCATACGGCAGCCGACGGGACAAGGCGGTCGATGGGCTCGTGCAGGGAAGGCCGACGGTCATGCCTGGGAGCTGGAAGCCGGTGCTGGGTCGCGCGATGACGATGTCGCCCGTGAGAGCGAGTTGGGCGCCGGCGGCGGTGGCGAGTCCTTGGACAGCGGAGACGACGGGGACAGGGCTCATCCGTATCAGCGTCATGAGGTCGCCGCAGGCGCTGAAGAGCTCCTTGCATTCGTCCTGGCTCATGGTTGCGACCTCCTGTAGGTCGTGGCCAGACGAGAAGACGGGTCCCTCGCTGCGCACGACTATGACGTTGGGCAGCCCCTCTCGTTGGCGACGCCACTCATCCGAGTCAACGAGCCAGTGGAATTCATTACCCTCGCCCGAAGTCAGAGTACCGAGCTTCCTGGGGATGAATGGAGGCAGCGTCAGGAGCTTGCCGGTGGTCGGAGACGTGAGGTGTTTTTGGAGCTGCGAGGTGAGATCCTGGATGACGGGGAGAGAGAGGGCGTTTCGTCGGGCTGGATTGGCGAGGTGCAGATAGGCCGCGCGGGCAGGGAGCTTTGGAAAGCTGGCCATGTCGTCTGTTGTCACTGTTGTGGAACTTGACTTGTGGTCAAGTGTGGTTGAAGATCAGAGGTGCCACTCGTGTGAAAATTGGACAAGGCACGTGCCCCGGCCCCGGCCCCTGGCAATCGATCTCCGTGGCCCGTGGGTCCAAGGGTTGGGGTACAAGTACTCTCGTACTCCGTACTGTAACTGAGACGACCTTCTCTCGTCTCCACGGCGAGGGAGGCTCAAGGCGTCCCGCTTTCCCGATACATGTATGCTTCTTGAATACTGCACTGGGGAACCTCAACAACCTGGCATACTCTGAATTTCTGACAAGGTTGAGGTTGAAAGACAATTGAAGATGACGTCAGGAACTCATCGCTGCCTACCCCGCGAAAGTGGGTCCCCTGTTCCGGAAGCCCGGACAGCTTCATGACAATCAAAAACAATGAATGCCCTGGGAGCCTGAGCTGAACTGACATTTCCATCCACTTGACCGTCATTCTCATGTCTTCCCCCAGAGTCAGGGGCATCACGGCACTCGTCCGCACCCGCCCCTTCCCCACACGGGGTTTCGCTTCCCCTCATCTGCACCCTCCCCCCGCACGACTCCCGGCCCGAACCCCGCTCTCCGACATCGCGACATCGCCGTCACTGTCACCATCGCCATCACCCTCTCACCGTCGACTCTTCACCTCGACATCACCCACCATGGCCGCCACCGAAGCCACCCTCCGGAAATTCTTCCAGTCCTCCCAGTACGCCGTCGTCGGCGCCAGCACCAACACTCAGAAATACGGCTTCAAGGGTGAGTGAGTGACGGACCCCCCTGAACCCATCACGACTGACATACCACCCAGTCTTCCGGTGGTATGTCGACCACAACCTCCCCGTCACCCCGGTGAACCCGACGTCCAAGTCCATCCCCGTCGCCGGCGTCGAGCACCCGACCGTGGCCTCCCTGGCGGAGCTCGAGAAGCCGACCGAGACGGGCATCTCGGTCATCACCCCGCCCGCCGTGACGCTCAAGACGCTCAAGGAGGCCAAGGAGCTGGGGATTCCCGCCGTGTTTCTGCAGCCTGGGACGTACAATGACGAGGTCTTGAGCTTTGCCGAGGAGAACTTTAGCGCTGTGGTCGTTGGAGACGGCGGGTGGGGGGGAGAGGGGTGGTGTGTGCTTGTGGATGGGGAGAGGGGGTTGAAGGCTGTTGGGAAGTTGTAATTGTATCAATTGAACTGGGCATCCTGTGTTTGTCGAGTTGTGAATCATCATGATTGCCAGACCGTTTGATTACGTGAGGTGACAATCTATTTAGGAAGGTGGCAAGGGCGGGGTTTATCCGTCTCACTCTCGACGTCGAGCTGAAAATCTTCAACTTCTTCCATCTCTCCCTCAATTCATCTCTCCATCATGTTTTCAGTTGTTGTACTCGCCGCCTTAGCTGCGGGGAGCGCCCTGGAGTCAATCGGAGACCTTACCCCTGAATATCACACGCTCCCTCCCCTCCGAGAACAGGCCGAGATCCGGGATGGCTGGACGCGCGAGAGAGTGGCTGGGATTCCGAATATCCTACAAAGACACGGCGTCGACGCCTGGCTGGTCCGTATCCTCCGCACTCCTTTCCAGACACAATACTAAAACCGAAACAGATCAGCCAGAAGGAGGACGCCGAAGACACCGTCTTTTGGTCACTCAAGTCCGCCGAGGAGTTCATGGCCCGACGTCGTACAACCACCCTGTTCCTCGCCAACTCTTCCACCGGCAAGAACTCGTACACGTGGATGGACAACACGCCACACCTCTGGGGCGAGCTCCGCGGTGTGCTGGAGGCCGAGAACCCAAAATCCATCGCCGTCAACACCCATCCCCAGATCGCCTTTAGCTCGGGGCTACACGTCGGGGAGCTGGACGTCATCAGAGACGGCATAGGTGAGGAATGGACGGATCGTTTCGTCTCCAAGCCCATGGTAGCGGTGGAATACATCGCCACGATGCCTGCCAGCCGCGCGGAATGGTATCACCGTCTGCAGTCCACGGCGTGGGCAGTGATATCGGAGGCGTTTAGCGAGCGAGTCATCCAGCCAGGCGTGACGACAACAACAGTACCTGCCCCCTCCGCATCCATCGACCATCATCTAACTGTGAACAGGACGTCGAATGGTGGATGCGAGAAAAGCTCCAACAACTCAACTACACGACCTGGTTCCATCCCGACGTCACAATCATGAACGCCGCCGCGTGGAACTTTTCCGCCTCGACCCCTTCGCTAGTCCCCGCCCCCTCGACCCTCGCCAACGAACCGGTAATCAACCACCACGACGCGCTGCACGTCGACTTTGGTCTCACCGCCATGGGCCTCAACACCGACACCCAGCACCTGGCGTACGTGCTCGGCCCCGGGGAGACGGAAGCCGACATCCCGCAGGGGTTCCTCGACGGCCTCCGCAAGGGCAACCGCGCGCAAGACATTGTCAAGTCCCACCTGGAGGTTGGCAAGACGGGAGACGAGATCCTCAGAGCGTCTCTGGAGCAGATGAAGAGCGAGGGGATCGAGGGGAGGGTGTATTGCCATCCCACTGGCGACTGGGGGCACAGTGCCGGGACGTTGATCGGTGAGTGCTGCACCCTGGGACCCCGATTCCGCTAACTGACCCTGAGCAGGCATGGTAAACCTCCAGGATGGCGTGCCGGACCTGGGGGAGCTCCCTCTTCTGCCACGCACCTACTACAGCATCGAGCTTCTCGTCAGGCATTTTGTGCCCGAGAGGAACGCAACGTTGAGCTTTCCCCTGGAGGAGGACGTTACCTGGGATTTCGACCAGCCGGCCGACTCTGCCTCGCCGTGGAAGTGGGCATTTGGGAGACAGGAGAGATTCCATCTGATCCGATCCACGCCGTCAAAGACGGGGGAGAAGCAGCACCCCGCTGGTACATTTGAAGATCTTTGACGGCCATAGAGCAACTTGAATTTTCAGGATTGTATTGTCATTCTCAGTTACGCCTCCAAATCTATATCCAAACTCTGCACCTCCCACACTCAGTACCGCTGCGTCAGCCTATCCCTCTCCCCACCGCCATTCACCTCCCCATACACCCCCCTAGGCTCTTGCGGCGCCAATCTATCCGCCTCCCCACCACCGCCATACCCCTCATAAGCACGCGGTGTATAAATCCCCTCCACCTTCTGCGGCACCATCCCCTCACCCGCACCGCGATACCCCTCGTAGCCCTCCCCGCCCGAAGCGTGCCCCGCCTCCTGCTGGTCGATCCACGTCTTGGCCGGCTTCCCAAAGTACATCCTCGCCGTGACGCACAGCGCCGCGACCACCGCCGCCGCGAAGCTCCCCCCGACCAGCCCCAGATACGCCGTCCCGTACCGCCCATTCACGCTCATCCCATGCGGCAGGTCATCATCAAACCCCCTCAGCGCCCTCAGGAACAGCGACCCCATGACGGACCCGTGAATCACCGGCAGCAGGCAATACAGCGCCGCCGTCCAGTACAGCCACGCGCGCACCTTATTCCAATCATGCTCCCCAAGCTTCTCCATATCCCTCGCCGTCCCCACGGGCATCGGACACACCCCCGGAATCCCCTGCATGAACTCAGGACACTGGCAGCGCATCCACCCCTTCTTCTTGGCCATCATCCACTCGCACGCCCACACCCACGCGATCATCGCCGCCGCGCCGACGTGCAGCAGCACCGGCAGCCAGGCCACGTACACCTTGAAGCGGAAGGGGCGGTTGCGCTGCACGCCGGTCCAGAACGAGTTGTCGCACTGCATGTCGATGACGGGCGGGTAAAAGTTGGAGCGCAGGCACCGGTACTCGTCGGCGGGGATGTCGGGGAGCCCCCCGTCGCGCGCGTTGCCGGGGATGGTTTCGATCAGGTCGAACGGGTCGAGCTTCCAGGTCGGCCCGCTCTTGAGGATGCCGCTGGTGGGGGAGCGGCCGGGGGCCGAGGGCCAGGACCAGGTGAAGGCGTTGGGGAAGTAGCTGAATTTGACGAGGTAGTCGCGGTCGGTGGTGTTGGAGAGGATGATGCCGTCGAACTGCGCGGGGGTTAGGGAAGCTCGTGGATGGGGGAGGGGCGGCGTACGTTGACGATGGACAGGGCCTCGAGGCCGATGAGCTTGGCGTCTGTCTTGTGTGGGTTGCCGACCTGAAAGTTGCCGGCGAGGAGGAGGATCGGGCTGGCAGCAAAGGGGACGGCGAGCAGGCCGGCGGCTGCGAAGAGCAGCCCGCGCGAAAGTTTTCGGTTAGTCATGCTGAGTGGCGACACGGTCTTGTTGGGTTCTGCCCTTTCACACTTGCTCGTCGCATTTCGGCGGACGCCCTGGGGTTATGAACACTTGAGTAATCGCCGTCGGCGAATCGTGGGCCCGCAAAATACGAGGTTCCATTTTCCGATCCATGTCACCCCTGATCCACAAAAACAGCCCAACAGGGCTAGAGCCGGGGGCTTGGAGGTGAAAAATAGAAGCGGCATGGCTGACAAAAGCTTGTTCCCGAGGCCGTTGCTCGGAGTGGTCCACGGCCGTGGCTTATCATGCTGCGGCCGTCGACGATGTCCCCGATCCCAGAAACCCCATTTCAGCCCTGCAGCTCAGGGGGTGCTTCATGTTTTGGGTGGTGCCCAGAGATCCTTCCAGAAATCCTTCCATCCGTAGTGCTTCGCGCTCGACTCGTGCACCCTCGCGTCGCTGGCCGCGTCGACGCCAAACCGCTCGAGCATGCCTTGTTTTGGTGCCGACATGGAGTCGACAAACGACTTGCGCGGCGGCGCGGCGCGCTCCTTGATCTCGTTCGCGAGCAGCGGCGCGATTTCGGCGAAGCAATGGTCGAGTTCCCGCTGCAGCGAGAAGTAGGGCTTCTTGGCGAGCTCGGGCGCCATCAGGTTGTAGGAGCGCGTGATGGAGTTGAGGTTGGCGATGGCGAGCTCCATGTAGGCCTTTTCGGCGGCTTCCCAGTCGGGGTCGCGAAAGGGCCGCGATGCAGTAATCTGGGGCGATGTGGCGGGATTGGGAGCAGCCGCATCGGGGGCTTCTTCCCGAGTCGGGGACTGGCGCGTGGTGGCAATGACGGCGTCATCAGTGGTATTTGTCGGCACCGTGATGTCCTCGACCTTTCTCCGCCGGGGGTTGTGGATTTCCTCGGCCCGCGCATACTCTTCTGCTCTCGCCATCTGCTCTTGCAGACTGCCGCCCTTGCTGGCCATCATCCTCGACGCGTGCCGCTTCCAGTCATTCCGCAGCCTCAGCCGAAACACCCGGGCCGCCGACAGCAACTCCTGCTGCTTGTCGATCCACGGCGGCGCCAAGTCCTGCCGCTTGATCATCTTGTTGAGGATATATTCCGTCTACTTTGTCAGTACCATCCCCAGCACCCCAGAGAACAATAGAGCTCACCGTGTCAATAAACGGATTATCCGCCCTCGCATCCCTCTCCACCCCCTTCCCCCTCGGTATCCCATCAAACGCCCCCCTCGCAATCGCCTCCTCAATCCTCTCATTCGCCAGCGCCGCCAACCCCGTCATCGTCGCCGGCATCGTCCGCACCCCCGGCCCAAACCGCTCCGCATACTCCCTCCGCCTCTCCTCCCTCTCTTTGTCCGACAACTTCCCAATCCACTCCCCGTCTTTCCCCATCCCCATATCCTTATACCCCGCCACCCTATCCCTCGCCTCCGCCAACCTCTGCCCCGCCCCCTTCCCCCTCTCCCTCTTCACCCGCATGTCCACCGCCACCGGCCCCTTCATCCGCGGCTTCGCATCCTCCAGCATCCGCAGCACCGCGTCCTCGGGCGCCTCCGTCCCGTCCCACGGCCGCGCCGTCGCCGCGTGCCGCGTGCCCGCGCCGGCGGAGTCGGGGATGGCGCTGCGTCCGGTGGTGGGGTCGACGGCCGCGTCGGACAGCGTCGCGGCGTGGTCGGAGCGGAACTGGGCGGTCTCGAGCTTGGCGAGGAGGCGCGCTTTGAGTTCTTCCGAGAAGCCGGCGTCGCGGACGGCTTGCTGGCCGGCGCGGCCGCCGGTGAGGAGGGCGTCTTCGGTGGCTTGGGAGAGGCGGGCGGACATGGCGCCTGGTTCTTTTGGGGGGGCGGCGGGGGGGTTCGACGGGGGGTCGTGAGGAGGGTTGGGGGTCGAGGAGGGGCGGGACGCGCTTCGGGAGAGTTGGGGCCGTCGCGTGAGGGGGAGGGAGCGGCGGAGGAGGGCCCTGCTGCAGCCGGCGCAGAGGAACGGGGGTGGTGCCATTTTGGGGGGTTGTGTGGTGGAGGAGGGAAGATGGGTGGTGGCGTGGGAATTTCTTGGGGAATTTCGATGACGGAGGTGGAGATAGGGACAGTAATCGGCACGGTGTGGCGCATACCCCGC
Organism: Podospora conica; assembly: GCA_030685255.1. Classification (NCBI taxonomy): domain Eukaryota; kingdom Fungi; phylum Ascomycota; class Sordariomycetes; order Sordariales; family Podosporaceae; genus Podospora; species Podospora conica. The sequence goes on along the minus strand of MU839421.1, from coordinate 16,976 downwards.
ACTGTCATCATCGCTGCAAGGTACGATGCACTGAAGTTGACACCTTCTGCGCCTGTTTAATGCTAACCGTCAAGTAATTCATGACTCGCACTCCCATGATGTCACTCCCCGCCTGTTTGAGAATGCATCTCCACCGAACATCTCCATCTCATGCGCGACCTCCGCTCCTCCGCAAGCCGTTGACTCCCAGCGATACCCCTGCATCTCGTGTTAGTCGCGGCAAGCCAATCATGACCGAGAACCGTACCTCAAGCATAGCTGCATGTGCAGCCCTGCCGCAACGCAAGCTCAAAACTCGGATAGGGGACGCAGAGGTAGCCGCGCGGGCAGACCTTGTGCTGTGCGCCGCAGTCGGAAGCTGAGCAGGAGCCGGTGTACTGCGCTGACGAGAGGGAGAGCGAAGCCGCGACGAGGGCGAGACAGGACTTGACAGAGACCATCTTGAAGTTTGTGGACTGGTGAAGTGGTTGTTTGAGAGGTGGTTGGACGTGGTTGAGCGGAGGAAGGAACTTGGCACCGACCGAGATCTAAATACCCAAGCTTTTGCACCCCCACGACAAGAGTATCAAGCTTCGCAAGCTTTGCAGAGTGCCGAAACAACTCGCAGGGCCAAGCTAGCCAAGAGACGCAGAGTTATGTCGTGAGAGACAAACAGCCGACATACCTTCTTCATCTGTCCAGCTGCCCCTACACATGCACCTATCATGCAGCGTCACGATTGATATCAAACACAGAAACCCCGCAAGATCGCGACATTTCGCGGGTTGATCTCTTGGCCTCGGTCGCAAGCCGAGACCGCGCCGGCATCTCCCTCGCTGCCGATGTGATGGATCAGCGAAGGCGGTACGAGGCGATAATGTGACCAGGTTTTCCCGGCTTGGCTGACTCTCGCTGAGACTCTCGGCCATTTACTGCGGCAGCGTGCAAAAGGCACGAGACTGGAAGGACTGTTGCTATCTCTGTCTCTGACTGTTATACAAAACTAATGCCAAGTCGCCTCGGCGGCTCACTTTTGGTTCAACTTGGCCACCGCTTTGGCGTGGTCATACACCAGCCTCTTCGCCTCGGCGCTCTCCAGGAAGATGGTGAACCCATCGTCGTGGTTCTTGCCGTACGAGTAGCCCGCATACCCAAACTGCCAGTACATGTCTCCCGCAAGCTTCTCCTCGACTCCAATGTCCTGCCACTTGCCCACGACATCCGGCCTCGTCGCGCTGTCGACCTTGTTCAGATACTCCTTGCGCTTCTCGGGCGTGAGCCAGCCGTACTCCTCGTGCACCACGGGCTTCTTGGCCTTGCGACCCGAGGCGGCGTGATCGCGGATCCATTGGTTCGTCCACTCAACCGTCTTGCTCCACCAGTCGGGGTACGAATGAAAGACGCCAAAGTCAATGTTTTTGAGTCCGAGCTCGTGGTCAAAGTCGCCGCCGTCGGCACCGTTGTAGGCCCAGTCGGACGAGACACGGTTGAACCCACCCTCGCCGCCCCAGGTGACAAGATGGTTCGCGTCCAACGACTTGACGTAGGTGCTCATCTCATCGGTCCAGCTGGACAGCAGCGCGGGGGTGCAGCCGCTGGGGCTCTTGGGCAGGTTGCGGGTCCCGTCGGCGCCACAGCGGGGCTCGTTCGCGAGCTCCCAGGCCATGATGGCGGGCGAGTCCTTGTACCGGGTGACGACCTCCTTGACGTAGCGCTTGAAGGCATCCTTGATGCGAGGCATGCGGTAAAACTAGGACGTGTTAGTGCTGTCCCGGCATGATCTCGAGGATGCTCACGTCATCGTGGTACCGCCCTCCGAGGTTGACAGTATAGACGTCCATGCCGCCGTAGTCGGCCCAGTTGTTGGTCAGGGCAACGACGAGCTTGATGTCGGTCTTCAGTGCTGCGTTGACAACCTTGTCAAAGGCGGCAAGGTTGATGGTCGAGGTGCCGTCCTTGTTGAACCACTGAAACACGGTATCGTTCGGCTCACCGTTGCCGTAGTTGGGTAGTCCGTTTTGGATGTAGGTACGGTTCTTGTCGTTGAAGCCCCATGTCCGAAAGACTGTCAAGCCGGCGGACTTGGCGGCAGTCAGCCCCTTTTCGACGTCGGCTTGGTTCTGAAGGTCTGTTAGTTGATTCCCAGAGATCGAGTAGTTGGACTTGCGTTGTTGAAGGGAAAGTAGTAGGCATTGCTGCCTGCAAAGTAAAAGTCCTTGCCGTCGAGCTTGAACTTTTCGCCCTCCACCGTCACGAACCCTTTCGGGGCCCTGGCCGGATGCTTCTTGGATCCATGCTGTCCAACAGACGGAGCGGCTGCCACCCCCGTGGCGAGCAGGCCGTAGGTGAAGAGGGACGAGCTGAAGAACATCGTGGCGTGTGTGAACTCCGAGTCTGTCGTATCTTCTGAACATGATCCCACGCTGATATTTAAGCTCGAGATCCCATGTGCCCATTGCCAAACGGAGCGCGACCACCCGCGGGTCAGGGGGCGATCCTTGGCACGGCTCGGCAACGCAACGGCGTGGGACCCGGATTCCCCAGATTTCAACCGTTGCTCCCTTCGGCTGTCGGTCGAGTGGGGTCATGGCACCGGCGTTGCGGACAACAGGCGAGTAGTTCTGGGACCCAACGTGCCGGATTGGTCGCAAATCTCCGCGAGGGCGGAGAGGACGGTGCCGCGACTCTGATTGAACCACCAACCATATTGCGCCGTCTTGTGTAGCAGCCGAGGTTTGAGTTGACTGGGAGGAGAAATGTCAGTCAGGTATCGTGATTGATGACATTGGACGGCGAGGAGCGTACCGAGAGTCGAATCCGTCAGGGCGAGGGTGGCACTGGGGTTGCGAGCCGCAAATGTTGTTGTTGTTTTTGTTTTATGACGGCATCGAGGGTCGGTGGGCGCGTTGCCTGAAGATGTGACCATCACCAAATCAGTTCGTCGTGTTGAAAAGTTGGAGTTCTCGGATGGGTACCACCTCCCCCTCGCCCCTTTCTGGGTACTACCTCTTGCCCACTCTCAACTGGCTGGAACCCCTCATCAACTCCAACGTCGTGCTTTGCTCCTCCCCCCGTTAGCCGCGATATGCCTTCTCTTCCGTATCGTATGGCTGCCATTGGCGATGGAAAGAGGGGCCTGTGGCCATCAGTCCAATGGCCGGCCTCTCCCCAACATCTGCATGCAGGCATCCACGACGATGCCCAATTCGACCCAATCCTTCTTGCACGCCTCACCATGTCACAAAGCTCCTCTTTGTCCACCGATTGGCAGAATGGCACCGGCATTCTGGGCAACAAGATGATGGGGCCCAGAAGCTGGCCATGGCCGTCGTGCGGTTTCTCGGTCCTGACACTGGTTCTCCTCTTTTCCATCCTCCCGGTCTCCTCCTAGCATCACTCTGCCTGTCTCAGACGGCCGCTAGCCCCCGACACCCTCACGAACCTTTGCATCTCGACATTGGGCAACCCAGCGGGACGAATAGCCATGCACACTCGAACGCTGGATGGGCTGACGGAGCTTCTGCAGTCGCTGGGACTAGGGGCGATCCCCGAGCACCTGGCATCGGCCGACCTTTTGCATCAGCCCATCGACATCTTCCACGTCTACCTGGCCGACGCATTGCGGGAGCTGGTCGGCTGCGAGGCCCAGCAAGCATTTGACGCCATCCAGCCAGCCAATAGCGTCGGAAATGGCGACCTGGACATTGTCCTGCCCAAGTTGAAGCTGGTGGATGGCCCTCCCCTGCAGGATCTGGCAGCAGATCTCGCGAAAAAGGTGATACATCCCATGCCAACGCACTGCCCGTCGACCCACACCCCCCCAGTGCTAACAGTCCTCTCTCTAGTTTCCCAAACACCCCCTGTTCGTCGTCCCCTGGAACGATGGCATCCACGTCCGCTTCTTCCTGTCCCCGAAAACGCTCCCCCTCGTCGTCATCCCGTATATCCTGGATCGAGAAGATGGTTACGGATCTTTTGAGACGGCCGGCACCAGCAAACCCGATGATCACCCCCATAACAAGGCACTCATCGAGTTTTCGTCCCCGAACCTCGGCCCAGAGTTCCGTCCGGACCACCTGAGGAGCACATTCATCGGGGCCTTTGTGGCCAACGTGTATGAGGCTATGGGCTGGCATGCCGTCCGCATCAACTATCTTGGAGACTGGGGAAAGCACATCGGGCTGCTCGGCCTGGGATGGTCCCAGCATTGCTCCGAGGAAGAGCTGGAGAACCACCCGGATCCCTTCCGGCTCATTCACGAGCTCTACGCCAAGATGGAGGAAGAGCTCAAGCCCAAGCTCGCCGCCAAGAAGCAAAAGGCACGCGACAAGCTGGAGGGCGGTGCCGAGGAAGAAGCTGACAAGGAGGACGCCATCTTCGTCGACAGGGATGCCGCCTTCCAGAGACTGGAAGAGGGGGACCCAACAGCGATCGAGCTCTGGGAGAGGCTGCACAGAATCAGCAAGAGCTATTACACGCGAACATACGACCGCGTCGGCGTCAAATTTGCTGACTCGCCCGGCGAGTCCCTCGTCTGTCGCAACCCAGAAGCATTGGCAAGGGTCGAGACGATCATCAAGGAAAAGGGGCTGTCCGAATCCACCGAAGACGGTCTGACGGTCGTCAACTTTGCCAACCACGATGCGGCAAGACTCGGCGTTGCCACGCTTCGAAACAAGGACGGCACCACAACCTACCTTTTGCGCGACGTTGCCGCCGTGTTCGACCGGCTCGAGGACTTTAACTTTGACAAGCTGGTCTACGTGGTCGGAGAGCAGGAGCACCACTTTCGACAGCTGTTCAAGTTGGTCGACTTGATGGGGAGGCCCGAAGTCACACAGAAACTCCACCATCTCAGCTTTTCGCGCGGCACAAAACAATGGGGCGACGCGAAGCTGCTCGGCGACGTGCTGGACAGGGTTCAAGAGACTTTTGAAGCGCTGGAGCTAGACGCCGTCCCCCCGTGTCTCCGTGACACGTCAAAGCTAAAGACGGTTGCAATCAACAACCTGATTGTTCAGGAACTCAATGCGAGAAACAAGTCGCAGACCTCAGGAACCAACCTCGCTGTTCTCATCAGCCCAGAGGGAGAAACTGGGCTCAGCCTCCAAGTCATTTACGCCAGGCTCTGTGACGCCATCTCCGAGCTTCAACGCAATTTGAAAGCGTCCGAGTACTCGCCAGACGCCGCCGATCTTTCTGCCCTTTCCGAAGCGCCCTGGATCGAAGTCGTTCGCTTGCTGGCACGCTATCCCACCATCACCAGTGTGGCCTACAAGACGCTGGAGCCGTCGGGGGTTTTGTCTTATCTTTTTCTCATTGTTGAAGAGCTTGGCTACTGCTTGGAGGAGGAAGACGACGACGACGAGGGCGAGGGCGCGAAGCAGGATATCGACGGAGCAACAATTGCAGCGGAGAATGCTGCTCGCCTCAGATTGTACCAGGCAACGAGGCAGGTTCTGGAGAATGGCATGCGGCTGCTGAATCTAGTTCCGGTGTACTGAGGTGCAGCAACAGAGATGGCACGGCGATATTGTCAAGTTTTATTTGGGCATCTTGACATCGGAGAATACAACAAGACATCAAGTCTTTGCCAGCACCCAAACCCTCCACCCGCAACCTCATGCTCACCCCACAGTAAACGACTGAACCAACCCGTTGAAGCAAGGGTACCTGTTCTCATCCACCCCCGTCGGATCCGCAATCTCCGCCGCCACCGAACAGTTCTCGTCCTCCCACAAGTTGACAGCCGTCTCTGCCGAATCTCCTGAGCCCCCGGCGATGGACTGCGCAGCGCCTGTAAACGGGATGCAGACCTCGACAGCGCCATCCCCCTGCCAAGCCGCCACGAGGTCGCCTTGGCAGTCGGGCTCAGAGTACCCGTATATCCCCCATTGGAAGTCGCGCTGTTGCCGTCTGGCTAGTGGTCTGTTGATATGATGTCAGTGCTCGGCCGAGGGTTCTCTTTGGGAGGAGGGGGACGTACAAGAAGCTGCCCTGTGCGACTTGGACGCAAAGAAGAGAGACGAAGACCAGGAAAGGCCCAGAGATGGTACGCATGGCGGCTTGGAAGGGCGGGAGACTTGGCTTCGAGGTACGTGTTCTTGGTCGTTGTCTTGGGAGGGTTCTTTCCGCTCCTGGCTGCTGAGGGACAGTCCCTATGCCCCGGATTTTCCTCAACCGGGTGCCGTGCTGACTGCGGCTCTCGAGTCGAGGCTAAATTCGAATCTTTGGATGGCCAATCATCCTCGAATTTCTCATTGGACGAGGGAGGTGTTGTCGAAGGTTGTCGGATTGCGGCGTCAGGGTTTACCCGGATCCGACTCAGCGCTCAGTTTGGGCTACGCCCGCTTCTCCATCTCGAATTCGACTGCCGAAGCAGCGTCGAGGAAGCTGGACTCTTGGGACTCCTGCTTGACCGCCGGTTCAGGGAGACGGGAGTCCTTGGTCTCGCGATTCACTGCCACAGCAGCGGTAGCGAAGCCCTCTTCTGGCTTGACGGGAGGGTCCAAGGCCCCGAGTTTGACTTTGTCAGGGATACGACTCTTTTTTTCGAGCCGGCGTTCGTAGGCCGGAGTAGGGGTCGCAAAGTCCCATTGGGATGCCGGAGCGGCGGAGTGATGCGCCTCGGTCTCGCGTTTCACCACCACACCAGGACCAGCCGTGCTAAACTGACCGACATTAAAACTCGGAAATCCAAAAGAACTGACCGTCGGAGCTGGCGCCCCAAAAGGGTTGGAAGCGGGTCCTGGGGCATTCTGGACTTTGTGGGCTCCAGCTGTCGAAATGGTATCGTTGTTGTCTGTCCCGGTGGCTGGCTCAAAGATCATGGCCAAGCGCACCGTCGAGGCATTCCTCTGGGCGCCAATAGCCTCCATGCTCACGCGAAGGGCCGCCATGGCTTCGGGGCTGTTGAGGGACACGCGGGAGCCCCACGCCAGGTGGTTGTATTTGGAGAACGCCCCGATCCAGTTGACATAGCCGCCGCTCACATCCTCCATCTTGAAACCACTGGCACCCTCGCAGGCGTCCAAGCGGACCATGCCAGGCGCCAATCGATGGAGCTGGACCTCATCGCCGGGAGGGTGGCGCGGGGCTCCTCGGGCATTGGCGGCTTCGGGCCTCTCGATCAGGTCATAGCCGCCGCGAAGCCTCTGTCTTCTATCATCTCCGCTTTCGCGGAACTTGCGTTTCTTGTTTGGGCGGGAGTTTCCTCGCCAGCCATCTTGGTTGCCAGGCGAGCCGGACATCTTGCTGCTGTGAAACTGATGGTTAGTACAATGTTCTCCGGGCGGGTTCTGGAACAGTGGCAGGGGTTACCTTGGATTCGCGGTGGGGAGTGGTTTGCGAAATTGAATGCCTGGTGTAGACAGGCGAAAGTGTCGTTGCGTGGGAGATGGAAGGAGGAGATAGTGCGAAGGAGGGGAGATTCCAAGGGCAACAAGCGGTGGTGGATGGAAAGGCAGGTGGGGTGGATCAAACTTTCAATCTGGACAGAAGGTGAGTAATTAGTACCCCCTTCCCCCCCCCCCCCCCCCCGATACTCCCGTTTGAATTTCTAGCTGGTGCCAAATTCCGCGCTTCGTGTGCTTCGAAAACAGACAGGGCTCCGGTTCCTCCACAGCTTCATCACTCACAGGACGAAACGGGCGAGGTCGACCCCGAGTTCCATGCCATATGGTCCCCCACGACGGCGACGACCACAGAGACCCGGCTGGCATGGATGGTCACCTCATTGCAGATGCCATCCTCAACAGCAACAGCCCCATTCGGTCCACACCTGTGGCAACGACCTCCAACGAGATAGTCCCCGTCCTCTCGACGGAAGACAACAACTCCCCTGCTGCCGCGGGAGCAGGGGCGGCAGCAGTCAAATTCATTTCACTCGCACTTGTCTTTGATCACTCGGGAAGATAGGGGACCGGTGATTGGTCTGAAGAGAAAACAATTGCTATGGTACAAAAAAACTACATCCAGTGTTTCCCAGCATAGCCCCAACTCAAAGAGTTGTTTTGCGGGCTGTGCCGGCCATGGGGATTCTCGCCGAAAAGACCAAAGCTCATCATCAGGAGGTGGTGGCAGGGCCGGTGACCGTCTGGTGGCCTTGCCGTCGGCCGTTGGGACGTCAGTCCGAGTCATCCTCAGGCTCGGCCTTTACGGCCACAGCCTGAGCAACATTGCCGAAGGGGTTGACGGGGGGAGGTACCGCCCTGGAAGGGATGAACGGGGGACGAGAGTCTTCCATCGGCTCCCGTTTAACTCCCGGTGGAGCGAAGCGGTCTTGCCCAGGCTCGCCTTTCACAACCGGGGCAGCGGGACGAAAATGGTATCCCTCGGGCTCCCGTTTGACTCCCGGAGGAGAGCGGGCGAAGCTGTGCTCCTCGGGCTCCCGCTTGAATGCCGGGGGAGCGGCACCATTGTGACGGAAGGAAGAGCCTGGACCTCCAAACGGGTTGGCGGAGGGACCTGCCACATTCTGGTGAAGGCGAGCGCCAGCTGTCGAAGCGGAGGCGTTGGAGTTGCTTCTCGTGCTATCTGCCGGCTCGAACACGACGACTAGGCGCGCTGTAGTGCCCTGTTCTTTGGCGCCAATGGCTTGCAAGCTCGTTGCGAGGGCAGCCAAGGCCTCAGGGTTGTTCACGGCCACGCGTGAGGCCCACATGGGGCTGGTGCCATGATCGACCGCTCCGACCCAATTGACCGGGTTGGGTACACCAACCAGCTTGAAGCCATCACGGTAGGTATAAGATCCCACCGACCCAGGCGCCAGACGATGGAGCTGGGGAGTGTCGACGGGAGGGAAGTCGGGGGCACCAAGGCCCTGGGCATCCTTGACCGGTACGAGCAGGTCGAGCTCGCGGGCAGCCCGCTGTCTTCTTTGGTCGAGCTTCTGGTCGGCCTTACGCTTCTTGTGGGCCCGAGAGTTTCCATGTCCTCCCGAGTTCCTTGGAGCCTGGTCGCCAGGCGAGCCAGACATTTTGTTGTGATTTTCTGTGGAAGAAGACGGACGGTCAGCGGATATTCCAGAAAGGCTCCGAATGAATGGCAGCACTGCAGTTACCTTGTTCGTTTCGCTGTGGGAGCGCCGTGCGGAATTGAATGCCTGGTGTTGGCGGAAGTGTCGTTGCGCGGGGGGTGGAGGGAGGACGGGGGTGCGAAACGAGGTTTGCGTGGGAGAAGGGGAAAGAGAGAGTCGGTGGGTGAGCAAATTCCAATGGCAGGAGGGACGCTGGAGAGGCAGGTGGGGTGGATCAAACTTTTCGGTCTTCCATCAAGTTCAAAGGATGTGGGGTTTGCACCTTTCCCCAGATATCAGAGGACTGGCTGGGTTCCCGTTTGAACCTCTCACTGATGCAGCTTGCGGACGTTGTGTGTTCGGCATCGACAGCCCGACACCGTTCTGACGTCCCAGCAATGTCCAATCCTATACCAGTTTGTTGCTAGCGCGAGACATGCGAGATACTAGCCAATGCCAGAAACAGTTCAACAGAGGCCTTGGTGATGGAACTGGACACCTATATTTCGGCAGACCAGGCGCTGAAGGCGGAACTGGAGGCGTCTGCTCTTGCTATGTAGGTATCGCCTCCTTGGCAAGAGGTTTCCCGCAAGCCGGTTAAAGAGAACTCGTCCGACTTATTAAACACAACTTCATCGAACAAAGTTCTATAAGTTATACCGGCATAGAAATTTACTAACGGGGATTTTCGCAGGAAGCAGCGCGTCGAGTCCCCCCCGCCGCCGCCACCCACCAGGGCGAGGACTTGGTCCTGCCCCTCTACGATGACATCGCCGAGATGCCCCCGCCGCCCTTCGCCTGGGAGCCCTGCGCGGGGGCCGTCGCCTCCGACGACGACGAGGAGATGGGTTCCCCCCCTGCCGACGACGACAAAGCTGTCCTCGCCGCCGCCGACGCCACTATAGCCGCCGCCGAGGAGCGCGCTCCCTCCTCCTCCCCTCTCTCGTCCGCGCCAACCTTCAGACTTCTCGCTCTCACCACACTTTGCCTTCAAACCGGCATCTCCAACTGGACACCTCACTTCCACCGTACCACCACTCACAAACACCAACCTTCATTACCTGTCAATCTTCTCTTGTGACCAAAACTTGCTGTCGTCGAAGTTCGGGGCTGGGGCAGGAAGAGGGACTTTCTGGCCCTCCAAAGTTACAAGACCCTGTCGATATGACTGCCGGTGGGTTTGTTATTCTGACAGGGACGAGCTTCTTCCGAGAATCAAAGACCATATCGGGCGATGAAAAGCCTCCCTACGAGCGATACTTACGAAGGCAGAAGTTTAACAGTAACATAGCACACATGATCACGGTAGCAAGGTGGAAAGCGCGGTAAAGCAGGGAAACCCCCGAGCGCCCAGGGCGAACCGTAACAATACCTTACTAGACCAAGTACGAGAATATGATCACGGCGATGGCTATTGCCCGTACGGGCTTAGATCCCGAGATCAAGGTCGAGGAGGATGCTGGAAGGGTGGAGGTAGAGATCAAGCAGGAGTAGAGATCCTATCGGAAAGGCACTGCTATCGGAAGGACAGTTCTCGTGCGCTGTGCCTAAATCGCCATCCTGAACCCCTTGAAGGATCACGAGCTCTTCGTGCCCAAGCTTAAGGGCGAGGCACCCCCTGAAATCCGCGAGCTATGTGCATGGAGACCCTCGGCTCCATTTTAAATGGAGAAGGCAAATACGGTTGCCTTAGTGTCGTCGGACACCCTGGCTGGTGCGCCCGCACCATCTCTCGCGGCGGGACGAGGAGGTCGACGAGGAGGTCGACGAGGAGGTCGAACTCGATGACAGATGTCGCCCGGATTGAGGTCAATCGAAGGGGGTTGACGACTTCTGCACAGACAAAGGGTATCGAAAGGCCGAATGAAATGCGCTTCGGGGACGACACCACGGTTCGGAATTCGACTTGCTTGCTGAACGGCGCCGACGACAGGGCTTCCACAGATCCAACCTCTACTTTAAAGAACACCATGATCCGTCCCCGACTGGAATCGACGCCGTGAGATTTCGTAATCGAGGCACCGCAGTCCACAATTCTCAACTTCACCATGCCTACTAGACGCTTCTAACCCTAGAGATTTCCACCCTCGCCTGCCAAAGGTTAAGAAGACGGGAGTCCAGCCGGACTGGAGCTTAACATGACCCTCACAGCCCCTTAGAGTCGAAAATCCCTGGACACATAGACCACACAAAGAAAACGAACATTGAAACTCGCCATATCCAGTTCGTCCTATCGATATTTCCCATCTTCCCGGGCACTGGAACCCAAACACTGTGTTTCGGCAGTCGTTTGAACAACGTATCTCGTTTACGGATTAATACGAATCGCTTGCAGAGAAAGTTCTCAACGTCCGTTGCAACGCCAGGAATATAGTTTGATATAAAGTCAGCGGCGCAGCACTGCGTCTGGACACTCTCGGTGTTCCTGCCCCGATGCCCGGGGATGCTGCGCCGCGGCCGCGACGTTGAAACCCTATTAATGTCTCCCGCGCGGCTGCCTGCCGTGCCGTAATATTGGCAAGGGGAAACCGGGAATAAGAGTACATGACGTCTGGGAAGGTGGCAGCAGTTTAGTACTTATACGGATAATACGCGGCGGGGACCTGGTCTAGACGAGACGCCGGACGGTCGCAGGGTAGTATCGCATACGGCCCGCGCGCATAGCAAGATCGAAATCCAGCTGAACCCCTCATACGCCCGGCAACTCTATGCCAGGACGGACCTTTTGCCTGGCTCGACCCCCGGTTGTCTGCACGGCCTTTCACCCGGTGGTGGTTGTGGATGTCCCCGAGTCCCCGGCGTCATTTCGGATCTTGACAACCCCAGTCCTCCACCTGTCGTTCCGGTGACTCCGGACTACATGGAGTACTACCTACCTGCGTAGGCTGCGGACGCGGTTGAGAGAGTGATGATCAGCAGGCTGTAGAGTATCCTGCACTCCAGCACCGGTCGGATTGTTAGCGCGAGACATACGAGATACTAGCCAACGCCAGAAACTGTTTAATAGAGGCCTTGGTGATGGAACTGGATACCTACCGATAAATCTGCAGGCGAGGCCCTCGAGACGGCGCCGGATGCCTATTTGTCTATAGACTACGCCCTCGAGATTGAACTGGATACCTATAAATCTGCAGACGAGGCCCTCGAGACGGAGCCGGATACCTATTTGTCTGTAGACCAGGCCCTCGAGACGGAACTGGATACCTATTTCTCTACCGACTCGGCCCTGAAATCGGAACTGGAGGCGTTTATTCTTGTCATGTAGGTATCGCTTTCTTGGCAAGAGGTCTTCCGCTAACAATAGAGTGTACTGAAGACGAACAGGGGCGGGGCTTCAAGGGTACATGCAGTGCCTCGTTGAAAGTTCCTGAGGAGCCATGAATCCTTCCATGCAGGCAGGTTGGAGAGTTGGATGCCCGTGGGGGCTACAACTCTTCGTCGACAGGTATATAAACCTAATGGACCTTGGCGGAAGAGTCGACTTACTCTCCTCTCCATCTCCATCACCTCCTTACTTCTCCACTCGTCCCTCTTCAACCACACCGGCTTCAAACTCAACCTTTGACATTGACCCTTCAACCTCTCCGTAAGCCCCCACAACCTAATCACCACCCACCACTAACTAACACCCCCAAAGACAATGCATCTCACCATCACCCCCCTCCTCGCCGCGGCCGCGACCCTCGCCACCACCGTCGTCGCCGAGCAAATGTTCGTCACCGAGTACTGCCTCACCCTCATCTGCCGCCGCCCGGCGCGCTGGGTCAACATCTTTGGCGAGTACAACGTCGACGCGAGCGACGGCTGCCGCGTGCCGGCCGTGCCCAACCTCGAGGAGTTCTGCGTCGACACGCGGCGGGAGCGGGGCCACTTCCGCTACCGGGACGGCCCGCGGCGGTGCATGGTGGTGACGTCGAGCGAGTGGCAAAAGTGCTCCGACGACTTCGACTGGGCGACGTGCGCGTCCGAGGTGTGGACCGAGGTGCTTTGCTCGTGGTAGGGGGAGGAGGGCTGGATGTCGAGGGGTGGTGGTGGTCTCTGATTTTGTAGTGAATACAATGCTGGGTTTTGATGCTCCCTTGCTCCCTGAGATACATGTCCCCCTCAAATCCCAAGCAGTTTCTCCGCATTCCCATACGCCACCATCCTCCACTCCCCCTCCGTCACCATCCCGCTCCCCCTCAGCCTCGTCATAAACTCATGCCCCCTCGCATTGCTCGAGAACGGATAATCCACGCTGTACATGATCCTCTCCACCGCCGTCGTCCGCAGCACCGCCGCCAGCGGCGCCAGGCTGAACATGCCCGCCGTCGTCACCCACACGTTTCGCTTCCACGTCGCCACCAGGCTCGTCTTGGCCCTGGTATTGTGCGGCCCCAGCAGGACGGTCGTGCGGTCCAGCATGAACGGCAGCATCTCCCCGTCGTGGCCCAGCACGATCTTGAGCGTCGGGAACTCGTCGAATATCCCCGCTGCGTACAGCCGCAGGAAGTGCAGCCCCGCGTCCTGGTGCCAGCCCCAGGCTGAGGAGCCCAGGAGCAGGCCGCCCAGCATGGGATACGACGTCCCGCCGCCCGAGGGCGCGTAGGTCGCGCCCGGAGCGAGGTAGGCCGTCTCGTTGGGCCAGGTCGGGTGCAGGTAGATGGGAACGCCGAGGGCCGCGGCCTTGGCCCAGAAGGGACGGTACGCCGCGCCGTCCAAGTAGGTGCCGTTGATGAGGTGGTTGTCGAACAGCGCGCCGACGAAGCCGAGGTGCGTGACGCAGCGCTCGAGCTCGGCGGCGGCTTGGAGGGGGTAGGCCATGGGGAGGAAGCAGAAGCCGGCGTAGCGCTCGGGGTTGCAGGCGATGGCGACGGCGAGCTCGTCGTTGGCGCGGGCGGCGAGGGTAGGGTGGTCGAGCCCGCGGGGGACGCTGAGGTGCGAGATGACTTGCTTGCGGATGTGGTTGGCTGTCATGTTGGAGAGGCGGAAGGGGCCGATCTCGGTGATGTCGGCTGGGGGGGAGGATCCCTGGCGGGTTAGCTCGGGGCCCCATGTTGCGAGGGACGGGTCGGAGAACGCGGGGCTGAGCCAGTGCTCTTCGAGGGTGATGTAGTAGAGGGAGTCATCGTGTTTGTGGTCTCTGGTGCGGAGAGGGCTGGCGGTGCTGAGGGTGAGTAACGCGGCGATGAGGCCGGCGTTGGGAAGGAGTCGCATGGTGGAAATGATGGTTGTGGAGCTGGGAGTGGGTGGTCCTCGAGATCATGATGGGCGGGGATGAAGAGTTCATATAGCCGGGTTGGACAGGTCTCACCATTCTGTATGTGGGGATGGTGACCAGGTGCGTGGTGCCACTGGTGCTGTGCTCGGTTCAGGTTCTCGAGGGATAGAATCACCGTCCTGGCACCTCAAAGCAGCTCTTTCCACCGGCGGGCAGACGCCCATTTGCCAAGGCCTTAAAACAAAGTAACGGCAGTCGCATCCATCCCAGCCGTTTGGTGTTTGAGGGGGTCTTCTTTCGGTCGTCTTTCCAAGTTGGATAGCACGACGTCACGGTGGAACGCCCCTCCCACGTCCATGGCTTGCCAATGCCCCGAGAAACTCAAGGGTCCGTCAGGTCGCAACTTGTGACAGCCCAGAAATCTGGGGCAAAATGAACCGACAGCACAGCACCTGCATAATACGAAAGAAAAAAGAATGCGGGGTGCGTTTATGGCTCGACGCCGCCACAAACCCGCCGACCAAATGAGAGCAATGAGGAAGTGGATATCACTACCTGCCGAGCTTTTGAGCCGGCGCTTCCAGGGCCATTGCCACTCTTGAGAAAAAAGCTCGCCAAACTTTTCGTTTTTTTTTGGAGACAAGATGGCTTCGCTTTCATTGTTGTGGCAGCGAGGCTTGGCAGGGGCAAACCTGCAGTCTGTTGACTTTGACAGCTGGTTGCCCCTGACAACGAAAATGACATAAGATGCAAAAGAATCACCTGAACAACTTTGCATCGTCTATTCATCTTGCAAGCACAAAGTCACATGAATCAACTCATGAAAGGCCTGGCAAAAACGAGGTTGAAAGGGTTGCGTCAGCATCATGGGGATTCTGTCATTCCCACCACTTTCATACCCTAATGCCGAAATCCTGTGATCCCAATTGATACTACACTCTCCCACCACCGAATCGATATTGCGTAGCTTGTCCTCCTTCCCCCGAGCCTCGCCATTGCAGTCTCAATGCCTCAAGACGACTCAACTGAATGGCAGCAAATCCAGTGCCGTCGAAACTGTCATCGCCGCCGGGGTGATGCACCCGTGCCCTTCGCTGGTCAATGATTCCGCTATGGTTGGGCAACCAGCCATTGCCCAGATCAGTTTGAGGATCAATGTTCATGTCCCTTCCATCTTCAAGTTTCTTTCAATTTCCGCCGCCTTATAGTAACTTCGGGCGCAATTGTTCCAGCTCTCCTCTGCCATGGGCTGCCGCAACGTCGCCGACCGTTTTCGTACCCCAGAACGGGTCCCCCAACGGGTGATCCTAGAATCCCGGTGAATGATCGCCAGCAGTATACAATTCAGCGAGTGCTTTGGTGTCGCCGAGGGGCCCATTTGGGTGCATCGCCACCTTGATGGCAAATTCATCGGTCCAGGGCAGATCCGAGGTCGCTGGGCGGTGTACATTATTGACGGAGATGAGTTTCCTCTTGAAGGCTTCCTGGAGACAGTCCAGCCAGAAAAACCGCAGCGATCTGATAGCGGGTTTCTTGGCCCGGTGGACCACTTGGGCAAGGTAAAGATCGAGGACTTGGCTGTCCGGGAGGTCTGATAACGTTTTGCCCCGGTACTGGTAACAATAGTCCAGGCTGTGCGACGTGGTGTTGTGCCGAGGACATCCCATAATACTGCCATCGAAACGACAGGGTTTTGGGCAAATGGCCAAGTCATGCCTCCGACTCTGGCAATTTCTGCACGGCTTGAACTTGTGATCGTTGTTGGGTGCCGGCCGCGCGAGAGGCGCGTTGACGTCGTCGGAGAGCCGAGGCTTCTTGGACCGAGAGGGTTCGTTATCAACCGAGACCCTGGAGTCCTGCCACCGAGGGAGATCGCGATACGAGTCGGAAGTGCCGGCATTGAACCGGTAAGAGTTGTAAGTGCCGGTATTGGACTTGTAAGAGTCGTAAGTGTCGGCATTGGACCGGGAAGAGTCGTGAGTCCTGGTATCAGGCCGGTACGTGGCGAGAGTCCCGGTATTAGACCGGTACGACTCGTCAGTCTTCCCGGGAAACTCGAACCAAGCCAAAACAATGTTGCTGTTGTTGTCCTTGGCCAACTTGACGATCGTGGCAGCAAGGGCCGCCACAGCATCTGGGTCGGCAGCCACTACCTTGGCAACGTAGCCCGGGACATGGCGTGGACGCCTCATGTTGAAGCTGTACCAATTGACATCTTTGCTGTCGACGTGGATGGTTGAGGGGCCGTCAGGGTTTATTTTTGCAGTCACTTGGTGTTTGTTTTTCTCAGGAAGCGTGATCTGGTCGGTGGGAGCCGGGACCTGGTACACCCGAGACTGGACCTCGTCGAGTGGGACGAGGAGCTTCTGACGGACGTTGTGGCGTTGTGGTTCGGTCATGGACGCCCAAGTGGCCTCGTGGGATCCCCGTTTTCGTTTCTGCTGTCGGTCGCTTGACGGGCTGCCGGGTGGTCCCGGGTGAGGGGGAGGCTGTTCGTCTGACATTTTTGCTGCTCGTCCAGAAATGTTAGCCTCGGAAGCAAGAGACTATTGGCCTTGAAAGAGCAGGGAGGGAGATTCAAGTACCTTGAATATTGATGCAAGCTTCCAATACAATGATGCGCAATGTTTGCTCAGGCCCGGCCTTTGCTTGGACTGTTGCTCGAAGGAGAGAAGAATTTGGTCTGCCGCGAATGGGCAGGCCAGGCTGGGCCCTCGGGGGGGGGGGGGGGGGGGGGGGGGGGGGGGGGGGCGGGGGGGGGGGGGGGGGGGGGGGGGGGGC